>CAEMYA010000184.1:366321-405248 GCA_903131615.1 Diplodus sargus | reverse complement strand
GTTTTTCCAGTCAAGTCAGTAAATATATGCACACCTCACAATAATTAGAGTTGGGTTTGGGATAATAGTAAAATACATTCCTTCGGGGAACACATACATTAATAACTAGTCGGATGTGCTCCGCTAATTATGAAGGGCCAGTCTGAGCCAAAAATGCCAGGGCCGACTTTTTGTCCCAGTCCAGCCCTGGACAAGTCTATAAAAAGAGCTGCACAATATTTTCGGCCATCTAGTGCCTCTATTATGTCATTCACCGATTTAACAGCGGCAGTTATTGTACTGTGCTGTTTACGAAAACCTGACTGATATTGTGAGAGGGGACCATGAGCATCTAAAAAGCCTATATTGTTACTGTTTAGTGTCTTAAAAAAAAGTTTCTTCTTTTATAAATGGAGTGATAATGGTGAAATCAGTGTAAAACAGCTGCTAAATGTTGGCAGGTAAAACTTTAGACACAGAAGCAGACAGGCTGCTACAGACATGCTGCAGAAAGTTACTGGCGCTGCAGAATAAGGAGTCCAGGGTGAGATTTTCGGCCGATTCGGGTTTCAGCGGTTGCGTGTGGATTGGACAACCGCAAATATTTCCGTTGCTTACGTCAGAGTAAACACAGAGTAACCACAGTTAGAAGGTGCTTAGAGGTTGTTAACTAGCTTCGCTTGAAAACTTGGCTAATATTGACATGACAAAGTTGTTGTTTATTGTCTTGCTGTCAGCTGTGTTCGGCTGTCATGTCCAGCTGCTCAACCTAAAGCAACAACGACGGCACCTGGAGAAGTGTGTTGGGACCATGTGGCCCAGAGCCTGTGCGTAACGGCCTGTGTACTCTCAGCGTTGATTTACTGAGTAGGCCTGCTCATTGTCTGTTCGCCGTATTCATGCTGTCTGTTTGCAAACTAAATAACTTTGAGGCTGATTGCGGTGATAGCTGCTGCGCTTCATCCCCGGTGCCTCCTGTTGGCGGGGCCGCTGCGCTTGAAACGTACCACAGCAGGTGGTCTATCTCCAACCCTGAGCCGTCTGCTTGCTGGCAATCTCCGCTGTTCTGTCTATGCTGTTCTGTCTACGCTGTACTGCTTTGCTCTGTCTGCTAGCTCTACTCTGAGCATGATTAAAGGAAAAGTCAGGATTTTTATTCAACTGGGACATGACCATTGGGTTGTTTGTACAGTGATGTTTCATGTATTGTCATTTATTTTTTTGTTGTAACTTCCTGTGTTTTGTGTCTATATTTTCCTTATTTTATTATTCATCTAGCCCATTGGTTGAGGTGTCTGTGTGGAGCACAGTTAAACCCAGTGGTGACATCCTGGCCCTATTCTAGCGTGGTAGTTGGGTGGCTCTTTGAAGCTAGTGTGTTGGTTTGTGCTGTACCCCCCGCCCTTCCATGACTCGATTTTACTAATGTTGTCTTTCTTTCATTGACAGGAGCTGTTGGGCCTGAGCGGGTGGCTGACTGATCTCCTTTGGTGGCGGTTCTACCTTTTGCAGTAGTGTCCAACATGGTGTGATCCAATGGTGTGTGGGTTTTCACGTTTGTGTCTCATTGGACCCCTTCCCCTATCCCTCGGTCAGTCATCTTCACCGGGAGGCCCACAGCCCTGCTCATTACACCTTTAATTTTGATTACACTTCGATTGCAGTTTATAGGACCAAAGGGTAACTGTGCAGTAGTTTACAAAATAACCACCACCAGATTGTATGTAGAACTTTAAGAGCGAATTGTGTACATTTAAACAAATGAGAAATAGTAATAAACTTGTCTATTTTTGGAAGCAGTGAGATTCCCCTAGGTGGTGTTGTTGGTTTTAAATTTAACCTAACCAACTTAAAAAGTACATTTAGAATTTGTCGTAGCTGCTTCACAATGTTTGAGTTTCTCCTCATGAAACTTAGTCAGATGATTTGTTAAGGAAGTCTGGCAATGTTGTGGTTTTGTGTTAAAGGAGCAGTCTGTAGTTTTGGGGAAGACATTTTAATGAGCAGAGAAAGATCTTCACTGACTGATTTTAAACAAACTAAATCAAAGGACCACACAATGTACACTTTTATATGTGGCAGACCCTGCCACCTTTTTAGCTTCAAACAGTGTTCTGAGACCTTGTTTTCCTCTAAGAACAACTTGTTCGTTCAGGCATGGAAACAGTTTGAATTATTACCACATTAATATTGTAAACATTAAAATCTCAGTTTCTCCAGACCTACACAGTGCAGCTTTAAAGGCTGGATTTGTACTTATACTCTGAGTAGAAGAGCTGTTTGACCTTTTTGAATGTGTGTCACAATAGTCGAAGGTGTTTCATAATCTATCACTTGCTTTTAATCATTTTTCTCTCTCTGAGGTGTTCAGATCAATTTCACTGCATGAAAAGTGGGATTTTCGTCCCCGTAGACGCCCGAAAATCTCCCTAATTTTCGGCAGTAAACGACAATTTACAGCCTGCAAATGCCACGTTCACTGTGCCACAAATTGTCGGAAACTAACCATGACGTATGTGGAGCTCCCGGAGGTGCGAATGGATCTAATTTGCATATGAATAGCAGCGAAACCACGCCTGGCCAGAGAATGTGTGGGCTGGCTTGAATATCCTCACATAGTATTGGATGAAACCACTACTTTTAAACACGAAAAATCATTCGTGATTGGATGGCAGATCTGTCAAATCTGTCACTATTGGTCATCCTGGGTCATTATAAATGTAAACCCCATTTATTTATTTACTTAGCTACTAACCTAGCTCCTGCTAGCCTAGCTTAGCTCCGGCTAGTTAGCTTAGCCGAACTTGCTTCGTGTCCAATAAAACACAAACACTTCGACTGCGATGGAGAGTCCAATTTACACACTCACAGCATGTCGTCCGACAACAGTTCACTGTCCGTTGGTGATAAAACACGACACTGACAGACACACACAATCAACTGTTAGCTGCTCGAGGCCATTAACTCTCTGCTCCTTCTTCCTCGTCACTGGCGCTCCGGTCAACCCGGAAGTGTAAAAACTCTTACAGGTCATGAACGCTCACACGTAATAAGAATTACTTTAACTTCTTTTCAACATTCAGAATCCATGAAATTATATTTTAATGTCACACATTTTAAACAGAAATTATTTATACATTTCAATATCTTATTTATCTCAAAATATGTCATGCAAATTTTAATTTAACAGTAATTAATCTAGCATATTTTAATTAAATAAATCAATTCAAGCTGAAATGTAAGGGTCTATAATTAGGCTATACCAAGCCTGATCTATTTATACCAGAGATTTTCTTAAAATGAAGGTAACACCTTTTAGAAAAAGGTCACCTGGGGTAAAACTCCCCCTGCTACCCTGATTTGCATTTGTATAGCTCACAGCATTTTCATTTACATGCTAAAGCCTCCCCTCGAATCAGGGGGGACAACTGCCAAGCAAAGCCCACGTCAATTTCTGACCATTTACGTCAGTGTTGCCTGCAAATTGCCGTGAATTGTCGCAAACCTGAAATTCCACGACAATTTACAGTGACGCATACTGACGAAAATCCCACTTTTCATGCAGTGTTTGTCGAAGGAATTAGGATTTAAATGAACATGTGAGTAAGTGTCATTTGAGCTAACAGTAATGAGCAGTGTAGCAATACAACAAATAAAATATAAAGATATAAAACAAGATACAATAATTAAAAAAAATACAATCACTGAGGAAAATCGAGAAAAAAATAATGAATACTTCATATTTTCACTTTTCAAATGATGAACACAGGACGTGTTTTGAAACACGTTTCTATATCATGATATTGATACTCTTAGTTGAGCATCCAGAGGTGGGATATAACAGTACAAATACTTAACAAATAGTTACTGTACTCCAGTAGATGTTTCATGTATCTGTACTGTACTTGTATCTCTGTGACTGTCCTTCTCTACATCTGAACTTTCTCCTCACATTTTCAAAACAGGCTCATTACTTCAGTTTGAAGCATTTGAGGTGAATTATGAATTATTTGTTTTTCCGATGGTCCAGCAGAAAAGCAGTTAACTCTGAGTCGCTCTTGAGTCCTTACAAATCCTGCAGCTCTTTCCACCTCTGAAATCATGCTCCGAAATGTATCCTTGTTTTCTCTCTGGCTCGGTCCAATTCTTTCTTTTTACACTGTTTTTCTTCATCAGTCTTCTTATTTCTTCTCTTTGACGTGGGCACTGGTGGGGCATTCTTCGGCTCTGTTGTTGTTGTCTGTTCTCCACCATTGATAACAGTTTGTAGGCCCCAACCATTGTCTTTGTAAATTATAATTGTGTACTTCTAAACAGAAAATAAAGAAAAAACTACAAAAATACAACAAAAAAAAACATCAGAATGCCGAAATCATATTATCTGCCCCCCTCCCCATTCGTACTGTAATGTGATGACATGAGTCATCATGACCGCGAAAAGATGAAAGACTGCAACCAGGAAGTGAAGTGCTGCGGTGTGTTTACGAAAGAGGCGTGCGGTCTGGGTTCTGGTAAAATGAGCCAAACGGGTCTAAAAAGAGGAAAAAGCAGGAAGAAACTAAAAAGAAAAACGCCACACTACCAAAGTTAACGTGATTTATATTTTTTTTATTTATTTTTTTTACCATGCCACCACCGATTTATACAAATAATAACGATAAAGTCGAGGAGCAAGTGATTCAGACTCAGAGCCTAAGGAGCAATAATCGGCTGTCCGCTGTTCCCGAATCTGATAGTGCAGACAACCCAGTTGAGTTGGTGGACGAGGCGAAGACGTGGTGGTGAGTAGGTCAAATAGCCCCCCTTCTTCTGACCACGACAGTGAAGCTAGCTGAAGGGCCAGAATCCAAAACTACTAGAATGGCCTTAAGCGGTCATTGTGACCGCTAGATTTTAAACTCTATAATCTCTCATGTAAATACTGAGTGATGAATGCATTCATTGTGTCATGATATTTTTATTCAAAACAAATTAACACCAAAATGTACATTTTACAAGTTCATTTTACAAGTTCAATTATACATTTATTAATATTCATATCATCACACATAGCTATGTGCGATTATATGAGTATGTAAAATATGCAATAATTGCATATTTACACAAGATTTTAATAGAGAAAATCAGAACAAGAAAATTAACAATTAAAAAGTCACCACAAATGGGCTTGTGGCATTTCTAATGTCTGACGTTTGGTTCTTTTTGCAGCTCTGTCGGACCAGCACTGCCTCCGTGTTTGTGTCTGCTGCTGCTGCTGCTGCAGTTGTTTCCGCTGCTGCCCATCTTGTGCTGACTGCCGCGGCCGCTTTCCCCTCCATGTATTCTGCCCTCAGCTCCTCTGTCAGCGGCTGCAGGACTTTCCTCCAGGCTCTCCTGCTGCTGGTGCTCCTCGAATAAGATGCGGGCAGTGATCCCAGCCAGGTCAAGGATGTTATAGATGTGCGAGGGCGTACTCTGTCTTTGACGGTACACAGGCAAAGTCGCATCATTTCAGCACCCCCTTACTGTTTCACGGAGGGGAAACTCTCATTTTTGTTTGCCCA
The DNA here is from genome assembly GCA_903131615.1 of Diplodus sargus. NCBI lineage: Eukaryota > Metazoa > Chordata > Actinopteri > Spariformes > Sparidae > Diplodus > Diplodus sargus. The sequence continues at coordinate 399,726 of CAEMYA010000184.1, read as the reverse complement.
TGGTGCCAACCAGGCGATATAATACAACTATATAATGATTAACTTACAAGTAAACTCACAAAGTTAGAGACAAGAGAGACAATGAAAGCAGCAAACCCTGCGAAATGATGTTATAAATTAAAATATAGACACTTTTACTAAAAGTCACCTAACAGCAATATTGCATTTTTTCATTCAACAAAGTTATTGCACATATACATTTGAAAATGGTCAAAATGATCATATTGGCCGTTCTAGTGCTAGCATTAGTTTGCTTCGTTTATAATTACCATTTCATTATTACAGTTGAGGTATCTGGAGGACAACACATTCTGATTTACTTAGCTTAGATTTAATCATGACGGATCTACTCAGTTTGGATTCAATCATGACTCATTGATTTTCATTGTGTGAATGAAGCTCCCAACTGTAAGGAGTCAAAGGTTAACAGACGATAAAGTGCTTAGCTAAGTTTGTTCTGCATGCCAAATAGTGGAAGATGCCTAACACAGGTCAAACTCCTCTTTTAGTCTATTGGATAATTTGGCAAAAGGACCAATCAGAAGAAGTGGGTGTACTGGAGAAGGGCCTCTAAAAAGGCCCTCACAGGAAGAACGGGGGGTGGCATTCTTATCCGGACTCAAAGCTCGAGATTCTGTTTTAATAAAGATTGCTCTATCATTCCACCCAGCCTTGCCTCCGCAGAATTCTTTTATCATCGAACTACACGCCGACACCTTAGAGGAGGAAAGCCCAGAAACTACACAGTCTCACTTCCATACACTCTCCACTAGTTCAACTAAGCTCTCTCTCACACACACACACAAACACACACACTCCCTCTCTTTCTTCCACTAACTCACTCACAAACACACATGCACACACACACACTTCACACTTCACACACAGTCTCACTCACTGGTGCCTTTGGGTTGGCCCTTCCTACTTTCTTGTGATAAAAGAACGGATGTGGAGGGTCCCCTAGCTAAGTTCGCCTTGGGCCCCCAAATTGCTAAATCCACCACTGATTCTACCTTTAACTTTAATAGTCTTTGAATTCTATTAATATGACGTGAGCTTCAGTTAGCTTTGACCACAAATGTCCTTCAGATGGAGACTTGTTACTCTGTTACTCTGGTAGCATTTCAGAGTCTGTACTCTATTACTTTGACTGGAGTAAACAAGATGAATCAGTACTTCTACTTTTACCAGAGTCTGTTTTTACACAAGTATCTGAACTTCTACTGGTGGACAGGCTGTGTAGACTTGTGACCTCTAAATATATCTAAACACTTCCTCCTGCACTGACGTTGACCCCGCCCATTGAGTTCACAGCCAGGTCTTACCTGTGCAGGTAAGCCTCATCACCGCAATTGAAGGCCTGCAGTGGTCTGTGTGGACTCCTGTTCCAGTGAGGATGCCCTCTTTGTATTAAAGTAAGTGAGTTTATTTGTGCAGCATCTTTCTGCTTAGAGAATAAAAACGGGAGGAAACTACTCAAGCCTCCGTCTTTCTCCCAGCTGCCCTGCAGAAATGAAAAATTTGAGGTCAGCACTTTGATATCTGCTTCTCTCCGGGTTCAGCAGCAGAACGCTTATCCACAGCACTGAAACACCCACCAGTTTGACTTGGAGCTCCGAGGCTCTTCTCTTTTATTTCCTCTCCTGCGTTTCCATCAGAGGTTCAGGTTTCATGGAAAGGCCAATCTGCCGCAACGAACCGCCGTTTTATGACACTAAGCAGAGCAAATGTGGTTACAGAGATCCAGTTAGGGAGAAATGATTGCTTTTCAGAAAGAAGTCAAACTAAACACTGGTGCTAATGCAGAGCAATCTTAAGAACAACAGTGGAATAAGCACATTTAATTTACAGCTAAATCAAATAAGTCTTAAATTAGAGAGCGCTTGTTTTATTCCGCCGGCAGAAACCCCGACGGAGGAGGAGGAGAAGCAGCGCTGAAGAAAACAAACAACAAGCTGTGTTAGCGTCTGACAGCAGCTCGGCTCACAGCTGCTCTGTTACCTGCTAACATCACAAATCCCCGCTCGCCTTTTCAGGTGAAACTAAACGGCTAACTCTCTCTCCAGCTCGCTGCAAGGTCGGTGAGGAAAGCTGAGGGCCCAATCAGGAGGTCCCCGCGCTGAGCCGCAGGAAACGCTCAACCCGCCAAACCTTCCTCTTCTTCTCTGTTTGCAGAGGAGGAGAGGGATGGAGACACCTCGGCCGGCTAATTAATGGAGTCCAATTAGAGCGGCATCTGACGGGTCAGCAGGCCGCAGGAGGACCCCCCCCCCCCAACATCAAAACAGCGTCAGACAGCGCGGGGAACAGAGTCACACCGCCGTTGCCTTTTTAATCTCCTTGCTGCATCTCATCACAGCAGAATTCTCTTTGGTTTCACCCAACTCCTCCTCCCCCTCCTCCACCTCTTCTCTTCATCCCTCCATCTCGCAGCCTCAGTCACAGTTTCTGAACACAAGTGAAAGTCAGCCAGCTGTGGTCACAATAATTTGTTTTGGTTTCCACAGAAACACCTTTATAAATAAAGGTAAAGCCACTCGAAGAGCAGAAAAAACAAAGAACTTTGTCCTCTCACACTGACCCTAAAACAGCATTCTATGTAAAGTCATCGGCAATTTAGTTTGTCTCATTATGTGTTAGGATCATTTCTGCTAGATACAAGAGGAAGGGATGGAGGCGTACAAGGTTGTGCTTCCTGAATAAAAGTGGCAGGACGAGGGGTGAACTGAAGATAAAGACAGGAGTACAGATAACAAGACAGGCAATCATGAGGAGAGAAGTGTTTCCAGAAGGATCCAAGACTTTAGAGGTGACCAGCCTGAACCATCAATACATTGCTGTCAGGTTTTACTGATGTGAGGAAATAGGCTGAATATGGATAAAGTGGGTTGAATTTTGCAGAATGGACCTTTTTATTGTGATTAATGAAATGGATACAGAGTTGCCAGAAGTGTTTCCTGTGGAAACAGGTTACAGGTTACATCTTTTAGCCAAGTTAACTACAGTAACAGTGTGTGTGAGCATCAATTAAAGTCAATGTGATGCAAACTGAATGTCAAAACATTTCAAATGACTAAAAAACAGACTTTAGAAAGTAGAAGTGAAACCACAACAATTCTTCCAGTTGAAGTAGTTGTCATCTTAATATTTATGATGACAATACCTGTGTGACAATGTAAAGACAACGTGAATGTGTTTTCCTTAGCTTTAAACAGCTGGACTGTTCTGGTTCACTCACAGCGCTCTCACAGCGTTGTTTTCAAAGAAAAGCTCTAAAAAGCCAAAGTATGTGACCTGCTTAGCAGCAAACAGCAGACAGACACAGTTAGAGACCAGCTGGTGGACAGAGTGGAGCATTTAGCCGCTGAAGAGACCGATATTATTCTCAGGAGTTGGTGAGGACTGAGCTGAAACACGGGGGATATTGGACTGTGATTCCAAATGAATGATGATGGGATGATGTAACTGCTGGATGTGTAAATAAACCACTGTTTGCTTCAGCCTGTCGTCACTAGGAGAGCTTCTGAAAGCCATAAGCAATCAACCAGTACAGTCAGAGGACATCTTCAGTCTACTATCAAGTAGTATCAAGTTAGCAATAATGCATAGTATGCAAGGTCTGGCTGGTCTGGACGTTCAAAACAAAGCACGATTGTTTCAACTGAAAATGACTTATAGCATGTTACTTTGTAATGGGAAATGTAGGATACAGTGTTTTGGAGTTTTATCAAAGAAGTATACAAATTCTTTATCTGTTTTTAACTCACAGATAAGAGTCAGATTTATATTTTTATTTCTAACAAAAAAGGGACACATTTCATACAAATCAGGTGGTATGGGTGGAAACACCTAAATAACTTAACAGCTTATACATTGAATGATATTGATTTGTATTTTTCATTATATAAATGTTTTAGCTATTCCTTTAAAAAATCACCAGACTTGTTTAACAACACTTGATGGCAGCTCACTCCAATTCATTAAGGTGTTCTGATGATGGTAAATGTTATTAACATTCATCAGTGAAAACAAAATGCTGATTTATCCTCCGTCATGAATGTGATGAATATGCTCAGTATCACAAGTGCAGAGGCTGTTTGAAGATGTATTTGTGTTGCAGGGGATCCTGGGAGGAAACCAGGCTCACCGCCGGTCTGCCGCACTCAGGAGCCCCCCTTGCTGTATGGCGACAGATTCGTGATTAAACGGCCACTTTGTCATGCGAGAGGGACATAATGCATCGACACAGGTGAGCGTGGAAGCCTGTTGTGGAGTTTATCATCATGACTGCTTCAAAAATTGAAAAAAAATTGAAATGGGTTATTTATTGGGTGTCAGTCACATCGGGAACACACATAGAGCTGCCTTTCCTCATCTGGCTGTGGCACTGTTATTATTATTATTATTTTCTCTTTTTTGACAGATCGCCCAAGCCGCAAATCTTCAGCTGCAGCCCATTAGTAATCCTCCGCCGCCGTTGGCCTGATGTTTATTATTTCCCAGCAGCAGGACGGATAATTTATGAGGGGAAACCTTGTCGTCTACCTGCAGGTTTCACACAGGAAGCAGGTCAGAGCCGATATTACAGTCATCAAAACCAAATTCACCAAAGCGACTCCGGCAGGAGCACAAAACTAAAGGTACTGTGACATGTTGGTTCACCAGGAGGGAGGGAGGGAGGGAGGAATGAAGGGAGTTGCAGACGGACGGAAAGAAGGAAGGAAGGAATGAAGGAGAGCAGAAGGGAGGGAAGGAGGGAGGGAGGGTGGTAGGGAAGAAAGGAGGGGGGGATAATGGAAGGAGGAAGGAAGGGAGGGAGGAAGGAAGGAACGAAGGGAGGTAGGACGGAAGGAAGGGAAGGAGGAAGGGAAGGAGGGAAGGAGGGAGGGAAGGATGGAAGGAAGGAAGGACAGACCTTTTAACCACTCCACAACATTTGGGAGGCAAATATTGTCCTTTTTTGTTTAACGCTGTTTGTTTGGTAATTTAGTTATTAGTTACGTCATAGATTACATGCTGTAGCAGAGCCAAAGTATGGCATTTTTAAATCATTCGATCTGTAATTGCATTTCAACGGTCGTTGGAAACATTTTTATGTAGACAATTATTTTAAAATAACCTATTTCAGAGCCTGTAGAAATGTGCAGAATGAAAGCATCTCTTTCCGTAAAAAGCCTGAAAATTAGTGTTTTGTTTATCGCTGTGTAAGAATTCTTCAAGTTGCTTCCAGCTTCTAACAGTGTTTGTCAGCCAACATCGGCTTTCATCAGCTAGCTAGCATAAGCAACGCTAACATTAGCCATGGAGGGAGGGAGGTGGAATGTTACATTAGTGGCTGAGTGTACTCAATGACTTATTTTATTAAAGAAAATTTGATTGATGCTGATAATCTGTAAAATGTCGCATATCAGATCCAAAAATCAGTTGACCCTCACAGCATGTAGATAGATTTATTATTGACTTTGACTGTGCTTTTGATTTGCCAGAAAATTCTTTGTGATACTCATAATTATTTCACATACTTTTAGACTAAAAGTGCTTTTACTTTTCACTTTTACTGAAGGAATATTTCAGTGTGATATCTTTAATTTTACTCAAGTATGACTAAATAAAAAACAATAACGTAGCTGAGGAGAAATCAGAATTTCAACATACTCTTTGCAATTTAATGTTGGTGAGCTCGCTTGTTGATCAATTAAATCACTTTAAATCTGTAAGGTCGACAGCTGTTCAAGACTGTGTTCCAGCTCTGTAAGAATGAAACTGTTGTATATTTTTAGCGAGATGCATGGACATTTGCCAGATGCATTTGTGACGACAGAATCAGATATTTAAATACACAACACGGTATTTTTCTGACCCTAACTAAGTGGTTTTAGTGTCTAAACCAAACACGAGCACAGTGCTGTCACAACATGAAATTGAAAACCAACATATCTGTGGTTTGCAGAAACGTACATAGCCAATTTTTATTCTGGTGATTGAGTTGAACATACGTGAGATGACAGGAAAAACTTGTGAACATGTTCTTCTGGTTCAGTACTCAAACTGATGCTGCCTGCTATTAAACTCGAACGAGTTTAGGAGGAGACTTTAATGACAAACATTTTATTGTTCAATCAAACACAGGTCCTGTTATTACAGGTTACAACCAAAATATTTGGATGCAAAATGACTGTATTCTTCTCTTCAGCATGCTGTCAGGCAACAGATCTGTAATCGAGTGTGTCCTGGTCTGGGCGACCCTCTCTCAGAGCTGTTGGAGGGTGATATGAGTCGGACTGCGGGGGGCGTGTGATGCGGCAGCAGAGGGTTACGTCTGCTGAATGGAGGGGAAGTTGGACGGATGCAAATGAGCTCTCAGTTTAAATGGGGCTGTTTTTTTATTCATGAAGGATTGATTGAGTCGTGGTATGGAGGGGATGAATGAAATATGCATGGAGCGGCCGTACTGTACCCGCCCTGCCGGACCCGTTATTAATCTCAGCTCAGTTGTGTGTGGGCTCGTCGTGCCGCAGCGCTGGGCAACTCACAGCCAACCAAAAAGGATAAGATGATGTTTGACCGCACGGTGTCAATCCACAAACTGATACTGACCGATTCCACTCCAACTGCTGAGCAGGTTCTGACAGGAGCGGGAAGCTTTTAACCTCCTCAACCCTGAATTTTGTGTTCCTTCATTGACCATTAACAAATTGGTCCATGATCTCAGTTCCCAGAATTTAATATAGCATCAAAGCAGTTCGTTTAATTGTCTTGAAATATATTCCACAAGATTAGTGTGCATGAACACTTATTCACATCTTTTAATCTACCTCTTGTGCTACGTTTCTTTAAGTGAAGATTTAGAAAGGAAGGAACAAAATCATAAACTTCATGATTCCAGTTCTTGTTAACCATCTTCATGTAATTCTGTCAAAACTGAAACTTAATGATTTGTGTGGATATTTTGTTCCCATATACAAGATTCATCAGTATTTGATGACCTTCCATGATACAGCTGTCAAAATACATCCTTAAAAGGTAACTAATGTCAGCCAGTTATTATACAGCTGATCGATAAACAAAAACAACCACCACATCAACCAGCAGATAACGTGACAATACTAACGCCCGATGCCACACCAATTATTAACTGTCTAGCCAAACGAGAACAAACTTCTCAGACCCTACCTATCAAAAATTATATAACGTGTATCTTCTGGAGCATGCTGGCCTGGAGGTGACATGAAAGTCTACCATCAGCAGCCAAGGCCCTGAAACACCTGCCTCCGACAGGGAACGCAAAAAGACAAAATAACAAAAGAGTGCCCGAAAGAAAAGGCTGATTAACAACCCAGCTGGACAAGTACCCAAATATGTTACGCCAGGGGATAAAGGTAAAAATAAAACAAAGTGTAAAAGAGGGAAAAGAAACAGGAGGTAGTAGTTAAGATAGAAAATGGTTTATTTACAAAAAAATGACAGTAATCAACAAAGATAGACTCCAGAAGAAACTGTGCCGTCTGCTCAGTCACTCTGGCTCCTGCACACCACAGCTGCCCCGCCCACTGGCACCAGCAGCACTGTGTCAGCCGGCCTGGTAGGATCCGCCATGGACCTCCACACAGGGGGGGACTGAGTGGGGGCTCACACAAACACAACACAAACACACCCACAACACCGGGGCTGTAAACAAGACGCTGTGCAACTGCTTCTCTTTGGGGCTACAGTCCTGCATGTCAAGGCAATGCCCATGTGATAGACCAAACATGTACTCTACTTTTAATCCCCTGTCAGAATTGATTATCGTGTCAATTAAATGACTACCTTTTTCCTGCTCTGCTCCTGTCTCCTCTCTGTTTCAAAGCTCTCTCAGCTGCAGCTTCTTCAACTTTTCGTTGTCAAACATGTTTTTGCCTGAGGCGTGAGTCTGTTTTTGCTTGAAGACGAGTCAAGGCGTGGGATCAGTTTTCTTTTATTGTTTTTTGACATGGAGTTTCAGATTGTCCAAAAGAAGGAAGAGACTTTAGTTCATGATTCATTCTCATGTATATTTCATGACAGGCGTCCTGTATGGACAAGTGAATGCATCAATTGATTAATCACATTAAACAGTTTCAGCATGACAGTCGTGCATCAGCGAGAGGTGTTGTCTGCACACACAGAAGCATTGGTGGTTGAGTTAAGTTTGATGACTGGAGTCAAACATTTCAGCAGTTATCCAGCTCACAGGGTGACACTCTCATCGCCCCGCATGTCAGATGGATCTCTGCTGTCTGGGACTTTAAGTGTGTTTCTTTTCTCCGCCTGTGGTTTCTCACGCAGCAATCATCATGCTGCACTTTGCTGCTCCATCACCACCACCACCTCTCTTGCCTTCATTTAAGACCCCTCTGTCCGTCACTATCTGAACTCAGCCGCAGACGCACCATCTGTCTGACAGAAAGAGAACATTATTACAGCTATGTGAAGCAGCACGGTGACCAGAGTCAGTGTGAAGGTTCAGTCATGAAAGGAAAGTTCAGAAATCATTTATCTGATAACTGCTTTTGAAAAATGATGTATAACCCTAACCCATAACATGAATGTAATAACAGTTATTATCTGTGATATCAGCCTGACCTGTAGTTTCTGCTGTCTGAAAAACATTCATTCTCACAGGCACCAGAGCAGCCTGTTTATTGTGAAGCTTAATAACCTGTGACCTTTAGTTAAGTGGTATTCATCACAAACACGGATGTCACAATACGTCCGCACTAAAGTTAGAGGGTGGGAAAAGAACTGCAATGTTCAATCTATTCAAATAAACAATAATGTCAGTATAAAGGCACAGAAAGCTGTGCCTTGCTCTCCATGAGAGGGCGCTCTTCTGATGAACTACTGTCTTTGTTAAAAGCAGCTGTCTTGAGGAACATTAGTTTTTCACTCAGTGACAGATGTTCTGTCAAATAGCAGAACGTGTGGTTGTTCTTCTTTACACCTGAGAGATCCCAGATGAGTTCCGATCTTCATCCACACCAGTGTTTCCTCTACATTCATTTAGGAGTGGCGGCCCGCCGCCCCTAAATCCTAGCCTACTCTAATTACTCGCGAGATCGCAGCCTTGAAAGTGACATCACGTCAAGCACCCAGGCACCAGGTCGGAGAGTCAGAGGAGTGTCATCTTGAAAATAGGGCAACGACTCACCGGAGAAAAGGTAGACTTATTAGCTTAAGAAAACTTATAATAGATTTTATCAGTTCAATAGACACTCGCAAAATATTGATGGCCAGCTAAGATTACGTAACATATCAGTAGCTTAATTAATAGGGCCCGCTGCCAACTCAACTCTGTGTCGCTGACATGAGTCAACTAATTGGTAGCATTAAGTGAATATATACACGCCATGATGTAACTGCTGACGCTTCAGATGAGCTTGTTCAAATATTTCTCAAAGAAGAGAAAGACACCTGATGAAGATGATGCTATAGTATATATTTACTGACTCAAATGATGATGGTTAGGTAAAAAATTGTCTTCACACTTGTTATCAGATGTGATGTGAGTGTAAATGATCTATCGTTAATGTTTTATGTAATCGTATAAGACAAGTAACATTAGACAGGGAGGAGCAGTGGAACAAAGTGAAGGAGAGCAGAGTACAGCAGGGGGAGAGCCGAGTGAAGGAGCAGGAGAGCAAAGTGATGGTGCAGGAGAGAGAGATGAGAGTAGAGGAGAAAAACCTAAAGGGAAGCACAGGCTATCAGGCCGGGACCCTAAATGGGTTGAACTTTGCCACTGATTCTACAGCCCCATCAAGAAATTATGATTTATTGTTTTATTTATTTTCTATTTTATTGTTGTATTGTGTCATATAAGGCATAAAAGTAAAATCTGCAGTCAAGTGTCATTTGTTTACGCCGCCACGGCTCCCCGGAGAGCCTGCCCCCGCTGCTGAAAACAATCCTAGAGGAAACACTGTACACTTTATTAAAAATAAATGCTCCCCAAAAATCTTCACAGTTCAATGATGAAGAGGTTTTGTTGTTAAAAAGCAGCTGCAACAAAACCAAGGTGTGTCTCCTGGAAATCAGCTAAACTAACAGCAGACCCCACTCACCTTTATCTGATTCTTGCTAAACCCTATCTCCTTTCAAGTTCTTCCAAATCTTTGGCGCCACTATGCTATCGTCCATGTACCATTACATCATTCTTACTGTAGATAATATTAACATGTTCCCCTGGGAGCTAACCCATATAACACTTCATACCAGTTACCATTGACACTATTAACTTCCTTCATCCAAGGTCAAAACCTGTATTTTCATAATATCTCCTGATCCGTCACTGACCTCAAACACTTTTTACGATGACAGTTCTTTCTTATTGTCTACCAGCAGTTATAAAAGGAAAGGATTGAACTTCACAAAGCTCGACATTTATTAATTTGGACGTGAGCGGAGGCTACGATCAAATCTCACGTCAAGTCTCAACTCGTGTATGCAAGTTTTCAAGTCAGTGTTGATTTGCGGTGCAGCATAGTGAATCTGGCGGAGTCCGAGAGTTGTTATTACACCATATATCCCTGACGCACTGCAGGGCCTGAGTCATCTCCTCGGTGAGTAGCGTTAGAATTAATATTCTAAAAGTAATCAAATTACTAACATTTTGTTGTGATTTATGTTAGAGCTGGACTAGAGTTCTCAACGGGTCGCGCTGGCCCGACAAACCCGACCGGACCCGCAGGTTCGGGCCGGGTTCGGGCCAAAAAAATACGCAAATGAACCGGGTCGGGTCGGGTCGGGTCGGGTCGGGTCGTGCGTCGAGCTGTCTTTTTTATAAAACACATTTCATAAAACACATTTCTTGCAGGTTGTAAATTATGTATTGTTTGTTGTGAATTATCGCTGTTCGCGTGTGGTGAAGAGTAAGTCTGGCTGCTGCTTCATGGGGAGGAGCAGACACAGACCTGACGCCGCTGCGCACGATAACGAGTGTATGAGGAATACAATGCAGGCGCGCGGGGGGTCGGGTTCGGGCCGGGTTTGGGCAGACAATTCATGCTGGTGTGTTGGGCTTAAAAACCTGCGGGCCGGGTCGGGTTGTAGTGTTCAGGCCCATTGAGAACTCTAAGCTGCACAGTATATCGTTTGAGCCTCTGAACCTCTGACACACACTGCGATCCACCAATCACATTAGTTCCTATTCAGTGTGCCTAAGCAGGCCACGCCCCTGCACATGGAGTGAGTCGCTGGTAACAACATTGAAAAATGAGCAATGAACCAGAGAAAATCAGTGAAAACAAAGATTTGGTGCTAAAAAGAAAAGCAACGTCAGTTATCTGGAATTATTTCGGCTACAAGAAGGATGATATTGACCAAATACGTGTTGACAGTGCTTTGCATCTGTTGCCACAACGAGAGGTAACACAATTAATTTGTCAGACCATTTACTTGGGTACCACACAGTGCAGTAGACAAAAACAGGTAGGATCAGTGCAGGTTAATTGTCCACAAGATAGCAGCAGTGCAGCACAAGGGCCATTCATGTCATCTGATGAAAACGTTTGCAACATCATTTTAGCCAGTGGGGTTCTGCACAATATTGCGCAGTATAACAGGGTGCCATTTGATGTCCCAGTGCAGCCAGATGAACCTATGCCCAGAGAGCCGTGGCCAGCAGAGCCCCAACTGGAGGCTATACGAAGGAAACAGGACCTCATTCATCGCTTCTAAAATGTGAAGTGTTAAATACTTATGTTTGGGAACTATTCAATACAGGGAAACAGACAATGCACAACATTTAGTCAAACATTTTATTCATGTGATGCATGTTTTAGGTTTTCGTTTATCTCTTTTAAAGTGTGCAATTTATCTCTGCCATTGACCGACACATTTCGGTATGTTTTTCCAGGACCTCTGCTGACAGAATCCAGGGTCGTGGTGGTATGCCTGCACGGGCCGCGGAGGACACGCACCCACACGCACAGCTGGCAGATGGCTCCAGACCGGTGTCTTCAGCCGAAGCCAGAACAACGCCACTAATGCCTGGCTCTGAATGATCTGAAACATCATTTAAATAAAGAAATAAACTCTGACTGCAACCGTGTAATTATTTTAACAAGAAACACTTTTCAAGGTGCATTTGCAAGTTTTTCCAGCACCATATGGCTGTGGGTAATTAAATATAGGCTAAACATCCAAAATGCTTCAAGCATTCAAGGATTTCCAGCACCAAAACCCTGTACAAAAAATATTAGTGGGCTATCAAATGCTTACCACTATCTGGCTCAGATTCAGGTGGTGCGTCTGTGTCTCCTCCGCCACTTATGCCCAAAATTGAAGCAGACCAGATCAGTGTGGCCACCCTGGCCACCCGCTCCTCTGTCTGGGTCAGTGCAAGGCTGGGATCCAGCGGGCCTCCTCCAGTTTTCCACGCTTTTTGGTGGCAAGTTTGAGATCTGACTTTTTTTTTGTTGACCTAAATATAACCTGCGATATGATTGATTATATATATATATACATATACAGATACAGTCATATATATGTGTATATATATATATATGACTATCTTGGACTTGGACTATCTTATATGACTATAAATTAACGGCAATGCTGTTGACCGCAGCAGTGATTAATTTCCATATGGCATTCTTCCGACTTACTTTGATGCCACTCTTCAGGCTGCCAAATAAAACTCATTTGTTTAATTGTACGTGCAATGTAATGGTCTCAATTTCAAGGTCGGAGAAGTTCCTCTTATTGGATGTATTACACATCTCCATGTCGTAAACTCAAAACTGAGGCCTCTAAACTGGGAATATTTAAGGGCATGATATTTAAATGACGACATATATGTATATATATATATATATATATATATATATATATATATATATATAGATAGATAGATAGATATATAGATATATAGATATATGCATACATACCTGCAATGAATATGCAAAGAATAGACATTGAATATTATAATAACAATCAAAACAGAGACCAAATTCATTTTGCTTTCCCAAGCTCTGCCAAGAAGTGTCGCCTCTTGAAGCATTTTCCCAATTCCAGGCTGGGTCGATCGCCATCCACACCACGTATGTATTATATGCAGATGCATCCGGGGTGTTGTGGAACATCGCCACAGGCCAACGTGCTGTCATTCGCTTGCAAGTGTATGTACCAGTAAGCCGCAAGAGAAGAAACAATAAATAAGAGATTGGAAACAATAATGCCATGTTTTCCGTGAATACAAGTTAAATGAAATGCATGATAGATGAAGATATACATTACCTTATCAAGGCAGGCAAACACCTCCTTTGCTGCTGTTGTATCCCTGGATACGTGGCTTCCTGTCCTCTGTGGTGCTGACAGTGTAGTCTTTGTGCAGCGTGCTCATCAGGATGACATTTCTATTCTTCTTGGGAACATATGACACAAGACTGTGTGTGTCAGTGAGGGCTAATTTTGACGAGTGCCTCTCTCCCTCTGGTCGACATCAGCGCAGCCAGAAGCTCCGGCTTGTTCTTTTCACCATCGCCACCAAGGAGAGCTTTCTTTCATCTGCTCCTGACCAAGTGCATATGATGTGAAAAAGTTATCACATGTAATATTATGCCCGTTGAGACCAGCTGTCATGTCCAGCACAACACGCATGCTCTGCTTTTTTTCTGGCCTTCAATGAATAGGATTCCCTGTGTAGACCTGCATATTCCACACATAGCCTGCTCCTAGCATCACATGCTGCCTAGATCTTGATCCATACTCTCCTGGTTTGCTTGGCATGTACTGTTTGAAGGACAGCGACCTCTGAAGGGGACCGAGTGCTCGTCAACTGTCACCTCAGTGCCTGGATTGTACATCAGTAGTAGATGGTCTACTCACCTCTCCCAAACGTTCTTGATGGCAGCCAGTTTGTCATTTCACCAGCGGGCAGGTCGTGTATCTCTGTTATCAAATCGGATCATACTTGAGAGGACATGAAACTGTTGTAAGGACAGAGTTGACTGGAATATAGGCCCTTTCTGGACTCTGCATCCCACAGAGTGTGTAGCCTCATTGTTTGTCAGATATACTCCTGCTAGAATCAACAGACCCATGTAGGTTTGGAGGTCTACCTGGTCCAAAGCTCTCCATGTGTCCCCAAACACACGCTTCCCCTCCAGGTTTGTCATGTCCAGTATAATTTCCTCTACTGACTCTGGTAAAAAAGAGTTGGAAGCTGGACTTGATCATCCACACGAGATAATGAGTAATAAATTGCCTACTCATCACAATCACACAATCAAAGGTTTATATAGGGTGCCTGTGAGAAGATATTGTAACAGTCAGAGTTATCGAATGTAGCACCACTAGGTGGCGCCTCCTTTTGTTTAGTGGATAATGTAACCTGTACCTATAAGAGCAGTTGTACTTCCGCACCACCATGCGTAGCAATGCCGCCAGCAGAATGAAGATGCCTTTTATTTTATTTTTAAATTGTGATGTTTAGGTGTAGGATCCTCCTCCCAATTTCAATTACTGTTCAGAACGATTCTCGATTCCGATTCTTTGAGTTGTGCAGGTAAGAGCGATATGGTTGACCTCACTAAGCTCTGAGATTATATTTGATTTTTCAACCTGGTACCAAGATGGGATCAATGTATAACTTAAATAGTCCCTTGTAGTGGGGTGTACTTTGGGTTTATTGAATGGATCATATCCCTGCAAACACAAAAACATTATCTTTAGTAAATTTAACTTAGCATTTAACTTTTAAACAGAGAATAAGAACCATGTGCAATAAATACACACAAACACTTAAGCACATGTCCATATGTTGTGATGTTTTTAAATGAAACGAGCACTGTGTTCAGGTTTAATAAAGTTAAACCTGAACTGTTACTGTAATGTTAGGTTTGGGTAGATAACAGGTAGCTACCAGCTAAGTCAGTTAGCTTAATGTTATTCTTATTTCCTTGCGGTACCTAAATGTGGGCGATTCGATATCTGAAAAGGGATGCAGCCTTTTCACCACGTAAGCTGTTACTTTTCTGTGGCACTCTTCAACTTGCTCCCCTGACAGCTTTCTCCTTGCTGCTAGAGTGAATGGGGTGTCACATGGTTTCTCTGCTGGTTGAAGAAACGTCTCTGCTGGCTGGGGTCACTGGCTGGTTAACATAGCAGCAGCAGCAGACGCAGCAGGCTCAGACTGGCTAACGTTAGCATCTCTCTGAGTGCTTTCAACAACTATGAACAGATTTGACACAGTCTGAGCAATTGGTAGTCTATAACTTTAGCTAGTCTGTTAAGAATAAGACCATCATAATTTTCATGTACCTGTCTGCAACAAGGAGTTGTTGGCTGATGGTTGACTGTCCGAAGTGGAGAAAGCGAAGGGAGCAGGAGAGCGGAGCAACAAGTTAAACTCTGTACACTCTTTAATTATTATACCGTGCTGCAGGCGAAGGTGTTTTGTCATGTTTGTTGTGCATCCTCCGTTGGCAATAATAAGTTTTTCACAGGTGTTGCACTGTGCCAATCCGTCCTTTTTCAAATTAAAATGAAGCCAGACTTTGGAGCGACATTCAAACATCTTCATAACGGTTCCGGAACCGGATGATAGGAACCGGTTCCTATTTGGAACCGGTTTTCGGTACCCAACCCTAGTGTCAGGGCATGTGTGCTCATGATAACTAGTGATTTGTTGCTCTTTTCTGTACACGCAACATCTATTGCATGTCTGTCCATCCTGGAAGAGGGATCCCTCCTCTGTGGCTCTTCCTGAGGTTTCTACCATTGTTTTTTTTACCCTGTAAAAGGTTTTTTTTCCATCAACATGTGAAGTTTTTCCTCCCTCGAATCGAGGGTCTAAGGACAGAGGATGATGTTCACTGTACAGATTGTAAAGCCCATTGAGGCAATGTGATTTTGGGCTATATAAATAAAATTGATTTGATTTGATTTGATTTGCCGTAGCGACCTGGCTTGGTATGGTCTGTAAGTTACAGTGGAATAAAAGCACGTGCGGGAATCCCACATGTTGCCTGCCATGTCGTTAGAGCTAACCGGAGCTACCGCCACTGAAAGCGGACCATAACCTTCCCCTTCACCGACCACGTGACAATGTGATACACTGTTTATTCTGTGAAGTGTGGTTCATGTGGGGGGATGGGCACATGATTACAGGAAAGAGACAGGTTTCCTTAAATATTTCTTGTTGCTGGTACACTTGCACCAGTAAGAGGGATACGGAGCTGACGGTCATCTGCTCATACAACTCAAGAAGAAAATATACAGTCACGATCTATATAATTCATTTTGATTAAAGTGAAGATTGTTATTTTAGTTATGAATTTGAAAATAAAAAAGCTTTGTTAATTACTGCCGTGGACACAATTTCTTTCATTTAAACCTGTGTTGAGTGCCCACGTACACGGATTGTGTTGCTTCAATTTCATCAGTATTTCACAAAATGCTGTGATGCTGGGTGAGTGAGGATGTGAAGGTCAGCAGTCGACTTCTACAACAGTGGAGGAAAGTTTCGAAAATAAGTTAAACCAAACTGCAAAATCCTCAACAGTGACTAATGCTGTCACTCCTGTCATCGATTTTTATCTGGTAATTTGTTCAAAATTGCGCTCTGAAGAAAACGTCAGCTGTTATTCTTCCTCATTCTGCGAATAAGCCATTTATTCCGTTTTACCCTCTACCTGTTACATCTACAGTATTTGAACAGGGTTGGCTCAGTCAGCAGCTTGTCTAGAGTGCATGTAGGTGAAACACAGGTGTATCACAAACCTTAAGTCTTGTTATCGTTTGACTTTGAGTCTCAAACCTCTGGCTTGTCTCTCAGTCAAAGGCCAAATCCCTCATTTCTGTTCAGTTCTGACCTTCTGCTGGAATCAAAGGATTATGGGAAATGATCTGTGTTTCCTGTGCACCCAACATGCGTCTGTGTCTGATAGGATCTGATGCCATTGCTCATGTCAATCTGGAGGTAAAATAAAGCACAGATAAGCCCAGTGTGATAAGCTGCGGCTCCTTGAAGTGTTATATTCATTTCAGCGCTGGCTGTGTTTGATCCTATCACTGCAGGCCTGTATGCTAAACCGCAGCATTTCCATGCAGCCTGCGATGTGTTTTAGCAATATATTCAGGGCGCCTAGCAGCCTCGCTTAGCGCGATCAGATCACGTTAGTGATCCCACAGGAATGCGAGGGGAAAGCCAATGAGACGGCCCGACCAAAGCCCAAAACAACAACAGAACCGCAGTGAGACACAGTCTGCCTCCAGATCATCTGATCAACACCAGGGACAGACAGACAGACAGCAGACAGACAGACAGACTGACAGGATGTTTACTGAACACATGTAGAAAATAAACTGTGTCGGCTCGTACTGTTTAGGTGGTGTGAGATTCATCAGGTTTGGATGACCATGTGGAGTGAAACATACTGAGAGTACTCTTTCTTATCTCGAGTGCAGTGAAGGTGTGATCAGATTAAGGGTCGCTCCACACATATTGAAGTTTTCAGGATGGAGATGCAATCCAAATTGTGTTTTAGTTACATTTTGTGGATTAATGCATTTTGTTTCAGTGCCACTAGGCTGCTGTCACATCAGCTGAAGTGAATGAACTTCACTTTCATCAGTGTTTTCTTCTCTGATCCAGTTTCGCTTTTCAAGAACAACGTCACAGAGTCTGAAGCAACAGCTTCTCAATTTGTTAAAAAAAAAAAGTTTTTAAAAAGAACCATATAGAGAGCTGAGAGCAGACTGAAATCCACTCAGGAAATGACCACGAAATGCTAATTATTCTGCTCTTTGCACGGTGATGGTATTATATAATATTCTCAAACCATTTAAAACTGCACTCATCAATATTATCTTTAACTATGGACTAAATAAAAACATAGTTCTTAGTGATTACTGTTGAAACACTGCAGGTGTTTGGTATTCATGGAAAAGTGAAATCTCCAGTCTTTAACTTAAAAAGGGCAAACTGACAAACAAACACACACTACCTACTGAAATATTGATCAGCTCGCTACTGCAATCCACCAGCTAATGGTCAGTGTGATTATAAATGATGGGTGACATTATGTATATGCCTCTGCAATAAATGACTTCCTTTTTTCGAAACTTGCTTTTATGTAACAAGATATAATAGTTCTTGACGTCGGGAGACATAATCAGAACTTGAAAATGTTACTGCATCCTAGCCTGCGCAAATTCCTCACCTTCGCAAATAGAGAAGTCTTGACAGTGTTGTGGCATCGTTCAGATTTCAACTTTCATGAAGTTTGAAATGCTCCTCAAAAGAGATGCGAAAGTGTTGTAGCTTTCTCCAAAACGACTGACCAAATTACAACCCAAAAAAACAACATAAAATGGCTCCATACAGCTCGTCTGGTGTAATCACAGTTTCCAGAAGCCCCGAAATGCTAAACTGATTTGAAAAGACATTATTTTATACCCTTGAGACAAGCAGACGGAGTGTGTGTTAAAGCCGTTAGCTTAGCAGCTACACTTCTGAAGTTTCTTTGGTTGTTTCTCTGTTTTAAATCAAGTCTCCAGCTACTTCAGTTGTTTAGCAGAATGCTGCAACTCTGTTTTACTGTGAAGTTCCAGAAATGTTCTGTGGACTTTGACACTTCCTGACCTTCATCAGTATGGAGGGAGGAGAGGATGACTGAGGTTAATGTTTCTAGTGAATTTTTCCTTGAACTAGAGGGAAAAGTAAGCAACATGGCACAGTTAATAAGAAGCCAATTTTGCTAAACCAGAGTCAGAAACGTCTCCATGTACTTTATAGCTCATGTTTCCCAAATTACAGCATTTGAATAAATGAAATTACATTACAGCTTTTACATGGCTTTTGTTGACAGAGCAGCTTGAGAGATGACAGGAAATAGGACGAGAGAGAGAGAGAGAGAGAGAGGGGGAGTGACATGCAGCAAAGGGCCCCAGGCCAGGACCCGAACCTGGGGCTACTGCCACTGTACATGGGACGCTTGTTGGAGTGTGACAAACAAAACTCTACATTTTCTCATATTTTGCAGTGTCAGATATTTTACATTTTTTTTAAAGGATGATTTTTTTTAATCTCATTTCCAATTTGTGAAATGATGACATGTTGGGTTTCTAAACTTCGTCAGACACTGATGCTATGGGATTGTAGACAAGGTCAGCCACCACCAGTATTTGACAAGTTTGGAAACCCTATGCGCCAAGTTGAAAATGAGAAACACAAATTAACTTTTTTAAAAAGTGGGGCTTTTTAAATTGGTGGATCATTTTAGAAGATAAACTATTGAATTGGACATACATTTTTTGCAGCATCCTAGAAAAAGCTTCTTGGGATCATAAGATAAAGTTACGTGTGTTTTACAGTATTAGAGATGAATGAGATAAACTGACTTGTTAGATGAGTCTATTACAGTGTAAAGATGAACTGATTAAGATGGTTGTACTTCCAGAGGCTGCCATCTCCACACACTGTTTAAATGTGAGGACATAAAGCAGAGCTTCTCCTCAGCACAACTCCTGATGTAACAGTGTGAAAGTGTTAAACTGAGCAGGGAGGAGGTGCTGTGATTTGCATGTGAGATCATCTGCGAGTTGCGTTTCCTCTCTCGCTGTAACAGCGAGATCAAAGGAGACGTCACCGCCGTCTCCATATCAGCTGATCGGAGTCGACCTCGAGGCTTCTCGCACTGCGACCGTTTTATGTTCACGAGTTCATCAAAGCAGCTGGGAAATCACAGACGAGCTAATTACCGCCCCTCCAACACACATTACTGCAATCAGCCCTATTGAATTTTTCCTGCAGTTTGGTGTTTGACAAAAGTAACGGAGGCTGTCGCGTTTCCTGGATCACACACGCATGTTGTTTGTCTTTGTTTCTGCTGCCTCGGGCCTCTAATAGAGATATAAAAGCATCTGTCATCAGTTTCGTCTACAGTCTCATCTACAGAAACACCCAGATTTTCCATAATTCCACTCGTCTTAGTCGTGGGAGCTTTTTTAAATTGGGAATTTTAAAAATGAGACAAACCTGGAACATTTTATTGTTCACATCTGTCTTCACAGGGCACCGGTGCTGGCTCGCGCTGATTTTAAGGTTGTCCTTTTAACTTACAAAGCCTTGCATGGACTTGCACCACCTAACCTATCCAAGCTAATTATACCTTCTCATACTGAGACGCCCTATTAGCTGTTAATGCCAGTCACTAGTCAAGGCTTCAGCGTACAAAAACTCTACTGGCTTCAGAGTGTTTCCCTGCTTTGCCCCAAAAGGAGCACGTTCAGTTGAAACCTTTACATCAAGACTAAAAATCTACCTTTATCACTTCATGACAGCCTTCCCCTGGAGCTCAATCAGGTCCATTTTACACATTGTAGTTTTTAATGCGGTTCTTTTATTTTTCTTTCTGTTGTCTGTCTCTGTCTTGTGAGTTAGTATTTTATTTTAGAAACATTGTTGTCACAACTGTAGAAATTCTCATCATTCAGACAGCAGTCATTGAATCAAGTTCTCTGGCAAAAAGAATAAAATATCTGGTGTCTGATGCTGTTTTGTTCAGCACACGACTTCATTTCCCACTGAGAGAGTTTGAGGAGCGGCCTGGCTGATGTTGTTGACTCGCTTAGATTGTGTTTGTTTAGTCATTTTTGTGTGTCTGCTGTGGTTGAGTAGCTACATAGTTAAATTGTTTATTTTAAGGGTATTTATTGTTAATATTTCTGCCTCTGTTGTGCTGTAAGTCTCAAATCCGACTGAAGAGCTGCCACTAAGATGCTGCTTAAATGTGCTGTGGTGCAGAAGATGTCGCCCCTTCTATCTGCCACAAGAGTTTACAGTTTACAGTCACAATCACTGCTGTTTACATACCTTTCGGATGCTAACACCACAACAGCCTTGGGCTATTTGCTACTGTCATTAGCAAACAACAGCGGGACCATGCTGATGGGGTTATTGTAATAGCAGGTGATTTTAACAAAGCAAATGTAAAAACTGTACTCCCAGAATTCCACCAACATGTCCACTGTCCCACAAGAGGACAAAACACACTTGACCATGTTTATAGTAACAACAAGCATGGGTTCAAGGCATCACCTCTTCCACATGGTGCATAGAGAGCAATCTCACACTTAAACACCAAAAAAACAAAAGAACTCATTATGGACTTCAGGAAAAAGCAGGATGTCCACTCACCACTGAATATCAACGGGGAGAGGGTGGCCAGCTTCAAAATCCTGGGCACACACCTGACCTCACATGGACAGCGAACACCACAGCGCTTGTTAAGAAGGCACAACAGCGACTGCACTTTCTAGGACTGCTAAAGAAGGTAAACCTGTCACAACAGCTTTTGGAGTTCTTCTACCACTGCTCTATTGAGAGTATCCTCATCCTATGGCATCCTGGTGTGGTATGGTGGCAGCTCTGCAGCAGATAAAAAGTCTCTGCGGAGGGTCATTAAAACTGCCCAGAACATCATAAACCAACAGCTACCTTCCCTGGACGACATCTTCACCTCCTGTTGCTTGCAGAAAATTCACAACATTCTAAAGGACTCATTCCACCCGCCAATCACCTGTTTGAGCTGTACAGGTACAGCTACAGGTCCATCAAAACATGCACCACAAGATTCATCAACAGTTTCTCCCTCAAAGCCATCAACATACTGGATTCAGAACTTAAAACACACCCCCAAACACAGGCCAACACTAATATGCAATAATTTATTATCACAAATGCATTTTACCATCATGGAATATGTGTTTTGCATTTAGCTGGCATGACTGAGAGTATGAGTGAGGAAAATGGATGATGAATGAAAGCATTATTTATTGTATTTTTTAGAATATATTACCTATTTTATCTACTTTTATGTCAGATGAGTCTTTTGGTTTTGCACTGTTAGTTTGACAAAAGTGGCAATTTGAAGATGTCAGTTTGACCTCTGAAAAGACAAACTGGTTTCTCAGACAGTCATGAAAATAATCAGCAGACAATTAAATAAAAAATTCTCTTTTTACAGCCCTAGTGGGGAGACAAGCCCCGGCAATAATAGTTTTATTCCCCCTAAATAACCCAGCATGTGTGTCTTCATCAACATTTTTTGAAGCCATTTTAGCACGTAGATTGGTTTCAGAAGTTGTTATTGTTCCTATGACAGAGAAAAATGGAAACGGAGGCGAATCCAGACTCACTGGTCAACAAGTTGCAGGCCCTCAGCCTCCTTCCTGTGAGTCACGACAGGGAATAAAAGGGCCTTTTTTGTTCCTGATGTCCGATGTCTTTCAGATCAGGATGTTATCTTGCAGTCTGACCCTGTAATTTCCCAACCAGTTTAGTTGTTGTTTCAATTTATCCTTTTTTCTTACATGCAGCATAGTTTTTATTTCATTCCCTCATACAGTATCTGTAAACAAACTGTAGCGGCCTTTGACTGATCGAGCTCTTTTATTCAGATTATTCTCCTGATGAAAAGCGAACGCGCGGCGCAGCAGCTGGCCTTGACGCCACGGGCCTCTCTCTGAACAGCAGCATGTCTGAAGTGAAGGACTTAACTGCAACAAAAAAGGCGCATTTTAAAGCTTTCCACTTGGCGACAGAGGCAGCAGACCTTGACTGTGTTGTGATCAGTGTGCTACTCCTGATCTCTGCACACAGATGAATAGAGTGCAAAATGCTCAGCAGAGTGGCAGAAAGAAAAACCCTCAGCGGCAGAACAGCTCACTTCACTCCAATTCAAACCTTCGGTTATGGTTCCTGCCGGTCCTGAAAGAAGAATTAGATCATCTTTTTGGGTTTGTATCTCTACTTTTCTTTTCTGGTGTTGGGATGTATGAAACAATCCCGATAGGAGACACTACATTTGATCTACCATTTATAAGAATTTGTGTTCCATGACAACCATTTCCAACGACTGATTTGTACTCTCAAATACAATTTTATTACAGCTTGGCTTTCATTTTCACAGTTTTCTCAATCTTTTCTCTCTCTCTCTCAATCAGTTATGAAAACATTGTACTCGCCCCACGTCGGTATTAAAAGTTGAGATTTGTGATATCACAAAAGGAGCAGTCCAGTGAGTCCTCAAACCCACAGTGAAAGTGATCTGCCACCTCAACAGATACAGTCTGCTTAGTTATGTCTTGTTGTCTGGCCAGAGAAGATGACTTAAGACACTTTTCTAATGAGTTAAAAAGATTGATTGACACTGTGCCACCAGATTACACCAAAAAAAAAAAACAAGATTAGGAGTTTATTCTTGTTACAGGAAAATACAACTCATGTCACACTTAAGCTAACACTACAGACACACAGTGACACACACATCTTTCCTTTACGACTAATAAAAAAACACTTTAACATTTCTGCATTAAATCTGTCTAAAGCAACCTGACCTCTGTCTTATATTTTGGTTAGATGTGTACCTAAATGTTTCCAACAATGTTCAAACCCAAACTAATCCATAACTGACTCAAGTTAAAGTTGTATTTCATGTGGTCGCACGTTGCTATAACTTGACTAACAGTCAGAGAATGAGACTAAACATATCAGGTATAAAACTTTGTGGGACATTTGTTGCTACGCGCCGCCAATCCATTCACACTGGTTCGGTTCGCCAATGCTGTGCCTCTGATACTACCTCCAGAGGCAGATCAGCGCTGGAGTGAAATTTCGGTTGCACTTTATTTTACAGTACATTTATAAGATGTAACAGGCCATACTTTGCATCAAATTAGACAACTAGAAATAATGTAATCTTAATTAGACATTAAACAAGAAAGTACTGTAATTAGACACCATATAGCCTTCCCAAGTTATGCTGTAATCACATATAAAGTCTCATTACTTAAAGTATAGGCTACTATACTTAGACACTATTATACCAAATTATACTGTAATTACAAACCAAATCGAAGATCCTAATACACTATAAGACACCATTTTATAAGATCTTATTCTAATTAGAAATCACACACAATGCCATATCAGACCCTTATTACAGTCTTATTAGACCTACTTAAAGAATAATTTGTGGCACATTACAACAGAACTATACTGTAAAATAAAGTGGACCTTCTCACTGTTAGACCCTTATTAGACTTTCTTAGAGGGTCGCTTTTCTGACCCTTGTGGAGCTGAAGGTTTGCTGAGATATCGAAGCTTTCAGAAAAACAACGTTATCACCAAAATGTATGAGTGGCGACTCAGGCATCATTTGTGGTTGTGACGGACTACGACAACCTGTAATTTTTACACGCCTGAGTTCCAGAGTATCTTCTGTTATGTTGATGAAGCACAGGAGGACGAACTGTTGAGGATATTATTCACTCATAGCAACAGCTTGCTGATGTGTAGCTACATGGTTTCATCTGCACTTGCTCGGCTCTAACGTTAACTGTCTACCTGTTACACTCTTCTTCTCTGTACATCATTCTGCAGTCTTTTCTCTTCTACACAGTACAGAGACACCTACTGGTGGGGGAGCGTAGCGACACTGACAGTGTGCAGTATTAACATCCATATCAAGAGTCTGGAAACATAACAGCTGCCTTAATCACCAATTTTAATAAAATAAAGCATTACATTTATTTTCCTCTGAACTCTATGTGTTTTGTCCGACTATAAAGGCCATGCCCGATATAATGTTGCAGTACATTTGTCTAATTAAGCTATAGGCTGATGTTGGCAGCATTAAATGCATAATTTGGTAGTGAGAATAGAATAGCATCTAACTAGCATATTTTGGATTTCTAATTAGACTAAGATCTTGTAAAATGGTGTCTAATAGTGTATTAGGATCTCCAATTTTGTTTGTATTAACAGTATAATTTGGTATAATAGTATAGTATAGTAGCCTACACTTTAAGCAATAAGACTATATGTGATTACAGAATCATTTGGGTAGGCTATACGGTGTCTAATTACAGTATATCTTTTCATGTTTACTCTCACATTAACCCTCTTGTCAGTCGATCTTTGTCTCTGTGTGGGGAGGCAGGGCCCTGCCCCTGACATTACACTGAGTGCAGCATGGGAGTCCTGTGAGGAGAAGCAAGCCACGGTAATGCAGTTGAGATTTGATGGAATTAAAACAAAAATGGAATTGGTTTCAAAGTTGAACGCGACAGCTACAGTGTGGGAGCACTTCGGATTCAAACAGAATGACCGTGGTGAACCACTTAACCTGGACGAGCCGGTATGTTGCATTTGTTGTAAAACAGTAGCAACTAAAAGCGGAAATACAACAAACATGCATCTGCACCTAAAACATAATCATCCAATGCAGTTTTTCCTGCTGGGAAAAAAAGCTACAACTAAAGCTACAGAGAGGCCGTCTCCGTCTTCCCAACAGTCCACAATCACTTGTGCGTTTAGTCGACAAACAAAATACAAACAGGAAAGTTCTAAATGATGCGCACTCACAGACAGTGTAGTTCACTACATCACTAAAGAGATGCAGCCCTTTAATACTGTCAAAAAGCCGGCATTTTGACAAATGCTGCAAACATTTGACAGTCAGTACAAATTGCCTGGGAGAACATACGTGTCACAAACGGCAATTCCACAACTGTACAGCGTGAAAGACGACTTACTAAAGGGTTAGGGTTATTGTTTTTGGTTGTGTGTAATTCAAGTGCAATTTTTGCTAACAGAGACTGAGAGTCCTTTTTATTTATTGTTTCTGGTTGTTTTGTTTATTCATTTTGGATATTTAAAATGTCTTTTTCACATTCCAATTCCAATGTTCTTTAGAAATAAAAGTTTATCGATCTTTGAAAGGGTGTACTTGCATTATTATGCCATTATCATTATATCAGTTGAAAAATGGTCTCAAAACGACAATATTATCATTTATCGCAATCATTTCTGGGAAAATGTATCGTCCTGCAAAATGTGTTATTGTGACAGGCCTAGATGAGGAGAATTGGCACAGGATCCCCACATCCAAACGGCAGTGAGGATGGGGCTACTAATGTTTGTCAGTCTAACAGATAACGTTACGAGTTTATAAAGTGTCTAGGGCTGGGCGATATGGCCTAAAAATTGAATCTCCCATATCAAACTTGATGTAGGAGCCATTTATCTGATTTAGATTTGTTTATTGATTATTTCACTGGTGGTGAAACGTGGTGTTACGTCATGTGGGTTGGACCAATGGGGATTGTCTGTTTATTTCACCTGTCACCTGCATGCTCACGAGAGAGAGAGACAGAGACAGACAGAGAGAGAGAGTGGAGGTTAGTTTGAAGTCATATTTTCTGTTGACTGCACGCCTGATCGCACAACGAATGTTTAACATCTATGTTCAACTTTTGCAAATACCAGATTCTGTTTTCTTTGATATCATTAATAAACCCATCAAACGAAGCAAGTGGATGTTGTGGTTAACAGGCGCGTCAGACACTGTGTGGATTTTCCCTGTCTAAGCCTCTCTGATTTTGGCTGTATTTTGGTTGTTTTGAACACAGTTGATGAATTGTGAATCTGCCACTGGTCCATTGGTGACGAAAGTTGTTGCATTGTTATGTTGGAGCTCCGTTGAATTGTTTGACTGTGGCTGTGGGCCTGGTGCCGTGGGTTCTCGTGTTGCTTCATGAAAGGCTGGATTGTCGCTTTATGTGTGGTTCATCATATTGTCGTTGTGCACAATCAAAACATGGGGCTGGATACTTGAGTTTATTGGTTGTGCTGTGGTGATTGCTCTGCTGTCATGTCATCGTCCGTAACCGCTTATCCCTTTCGCGGGGTGTTGCTGCTGGAGCCAATCCCAGCCTCGTCTCAGGGCGAGGGCAGGGTACTCCCTAGACAAGGTGATTACTCTGCTGTAAAACACAAATATGAGTGACTCGAAGAATGGCGTTGATACAAGTTACTCTGGAAAGGATGAATCCAAAAGACAATTAAAACTGGCTGTCAAAGCTTTGGCAGAAAAAACACACAAGCTTCAGAAGGAACTGCAAACAAATATTAACAAAATCAAAGCTCTCATTCAATCTACAAAGGAACTGGTGCAAAATGATGGTAATGCTTCTCTTGTTAAATCACAACTGTAGAATTCAATAACATTGTTTCACGATGCAACTCAACAACATGAAGCAGTAATGCCCCTGCTGCCTAAAGAGGAACAAGAGAAACAAAATGAATGGGGCATGTAGTCAAGTGGTTAAGAGCTCATGCCACATACGTAGCAGACCCCAGTTCAAATCCAGGCTGGAGGATCTTTGCTGCATGTCACATCCCCCTCTTCTTCCATTTCCTGTCTATGCCTGAAAAAATCTTTTAAAAAAAAATGGTTATCTGAACTCTTCCTGACAAAATTAATGTTGCTTCAGAACTTCGTCTTCATGTACCTGGAAAGGACCAATAGGTCCAAGACAATATCCACTTTTCTTACATTAAAATGTCTGACCAAGTGACAGTGTGTCAAATGTGGAAAGTGGAAAATCTGGCAGACAAAGTTCTGCAGGAAGCAAACGCAGGGGCAATTCATGCTCCAGCAGCAAGAGGTCAATTCATTTAACTACACATAACGCATGCATTAAAGTTGAGGCAGACATGGTGGCTCTCATAGCACGGCAGCGACTTCTCAAGGAAAAACATCATTTAGAACATCAAGAGGTGCAGCTATGCAAAAGGAAAGAACAACTGGAGCTTTAAGTCGAAACAGAAGCCTCCATGGCTAAAGTGAATGTGCTTTGAGACTCTCGTAATCCAAGCAACATCATCAGCATCTGACGGCATGGAATAATATTTTGATAAAGGACAAAATGGAAAGAGACTTCTCAATCCTGAGTCTGATTCACTTTTACCTCTAAGCACTCATCAAGATAGGCAAATTCCCCCGTAGGTGACAACGCTGATCCTCACCTGTTAGGAGCGAGATTTAAGGATGGACAATAATCACAAACCACAGTGTTGATGCACACGGAGCCCCAGAAACACCAAAACACATTTCACAGTGCCAAAGTAGACATTCCCTCTCCAAATGTCACCTCCCAGAATGCAGCAGTGGTTTCAGGAATCAGCTACGTAAATCTCATTTAAACAATCATGAATAAATAAAATGAAATTACAGCTATGTTGGTTCAACAACAGTGTCTCTCCTCCCATGATTCAGGAGAAATCTCACCTGAAGACAATGAGGTCAAAAGAAGTGTTACAGTGAGTACTATTCAGACTGAAGTTGAGGATAGTGATACAGTAATGTGATTGGTCAACCACTTCTCATCTTGGATCCACTTGAGAAGAATAGCGTGTTGGATACTTAGTCTTAAGGATCTACTGTTGTGTCTTAGGGCGTTTTCACACCTATAGTTAGTTTGCTCTGGACAGGGACCAACTTGTTACAA
This sequence comes from Diplodus sargus, assembly GCA_903131615.1. Classification (NCBI taxonomy): domain Eukaryota; kingdom Metazoa; phylum Chordata; class Actinopteri; order Spariformes; family Sparidae; genus Diplodus; species Diplodus sargus. Next base: position 371,406 of record CAEMYA010000184.1, on the reverse strand, counting down.
TGTTGCATATCGCCTCGAGTTTGGTTTGTCTTCACACGGCAGCATTTACAAGCAGACCAAAATGTGTGATGCGCGAGGAAACTGCTCTCCAATTGGTACAAATTTCCTTGCGGGAAAACTCCCGAAAGTAAACAAAGAAGAGCAGACTCCAGAGCGCCACTTTTACTAACCCTACAATTGAGGGACAACTACGCGCATTGCTGGTCATCGTGTATTACATAGTTCGCACTTATCACTGTAGGCAAAGGGTACACTTTGAAAATGAGGCAAGGCTGAGGCTGGAAAATACTGTCATAATGCACTGGAGTCGCCGACGACGCATATCAAGACAGTTCAGTTCAGTTCACGCATAAATCCTCCTGAACTGTGACCTGCTCATCAGCTGAAAATATTTCTGAAGATCCATCAGGTACGCCTGTGGTCTTCAACACAGCCTGCACCTCTTAAGCATTGATGTGAATAGAGACAGCAAGCATGTGCTCTTTTGAATTACTGTTGTCTGGTGAAATTTTGAGGTTGAGTCTGCTTTTAAAGGCTGAGTTTCCCCAACACATTAGCATGAAATTACAAATTTGTAAAATTACAAAAAGGCAATTAATTGTTAGCTATGAATCTAGGAAGAGGAGAGACCTATGCTGTTTTATATCTGTCCAAATTACATTTATGTTTATATTAGGGTATTTAGTACTTTTATCCAAAGCGACAAACCTTATTAAAAATGTAGATTCTCAAAAACAGCAAAAATGACATTGGCCTAATTCTTTCAACAATATTAATAATAGCAGTTAACCTATATAATAATCTATATTTTACCAAATATATATTTCTGTTACACAGGAGCATATGGACATATCCACGTAGCGATAGTTGGTGGCCCTGCATCATCAACACCTGGACGGACCAGGAATGGCTTTCAGAATGCGAAGAGGCAGTTTCAATCTACTGTGCGACAATCTCCGGCCCTGGCTGACACGCCAAAACACTAAATACAGGCAGGCAGTGCCTGTAGACGTTCATGTGGCAATTTGTATTTGGAGGTTAGCCACGAACCTAGAGTACAGGTCTATCTCACATCTGTTTGGTGTTGGGATATCAACATGTTGCTCTATCACCCAAGAGGTTGTGACTGCTATAAATGTTGTAATGAAGCCTCAGTAGATTGAGCATTCCTCTGCAGCAGAGTTCAGGCTGATAGTACAAGGTTTTCGACACAGATGGAGATTCCCTCAAGGCAGAAGCAATAGATGGAACCCACATTATGATCAGAGCTCCACCTGACAACTAATCTTGTTACTACAATCGAAAGGGAGACTATTCAATTATTTTGCAGGGTGTGGTGAGATTTTGGGACATTAATGTTGGGCGACCAGGCAAGACACGATGATGATACATGATGCCCGTGTTTTCTCCCTCTCGTCAATGTATGAACGTGGCAGTGCGGGCACTCTTTTACCACACTGGACTGAAACATTTGAGGGGTTGACGTGCCTCTTTGTCTGTTGGGTGATTTGGCCTACCCTCTGCTAACTTGGCTCATAAAACCTCATCCAGAAGGAGGAGGAGTAACACCACAGCAGCTCAACTTCAACCACAGATTAATCAAGCCCATATGACAGTTGAGCGCGCCTCAAAGGACACTGGTGCTGGCTCATAAAAGAATGTGATGCCCACATAACTTTTGTAAGCCGCATAGTGTCTACTTGTTGTGTGCTGCATAATTACTGTGAGGTACATAATGAGGACTATCTTGAGAGGGATTACGGAAGAGTTACAGAGGAGGAAGAGGGTGAGGGTGTGGGACATCATGAGCAGGGGTATGTCAAACAGCAACACAATTACATCAGAAATGCACTGTGTAGCTACTTTTCTACAATGTGAATGTTAAAACCTCACAAGCAATACAGGCCAGTGTGAGCTTCCCAGAGGGTGGACCAAAGTCTGCAAATAATTTGAGTTCAGTATTCTTTAGAATATAAAAAAAAAAATGGTTAAGGGATGTTATTGGAGTTATGAGCTGTTATCACCCTTGATGAATTCATTTTTATTCGTTCATGTGTGCTACTGTAAGTGCTACCATATTCTGAAGGCTGTGAACCTGTTTTGTGTGATTCAAAGTGGATGGAATGGAAACACTTTTGCTTTTAAATACTGTTTAATGCCTGTTTAACTTGTGACAAATGTAACGTTGCCACATCAGTACAAAAAAATGCTTTGTCTCTTTTGAAAATATACTACTGAAGCTTTAAGTAGTATAACAATCAAAAATGAAAATTAGTAAATTAGAATGTCTGTTGTGCAAATACAAACTTAAACCTCGTTTTACTTCAATCACAAATACTCAGAGTGCTCCTCTTTATATGATATTGACCTCATGTGTAGCCCAGAAGCTTGAAAAGAATAAAACCTTGAAAATGAGGTAGCATATTGCTTGGAAATCTAAACACACAGAAAGAAGCCATCGTTCTTCATTAAAAATCTTTCGATAACATTCTTTATAACACTGAACCAAAAACAGTACCTTCTACATAGCAATTCATATGATGCAAGTAATGAATGTGCACATTAAGGGCCTACACAAACAAAGCCTTTTCTAATTTGAAAAAAAAAAGAAAAAGGTATAACAACAATCTACAGGTTGTAGTAGTCCTGCTTACTATTTATTTTATGTAGAATGGATGAGGTGGTGGGATGCTCATTTTGGGAGGATGGAGATTGTGTCTGGTGCTGATGTGGAAGGATCATAGGCAGCAGGACAGTAGGCTGTGTGGGCTGATACAGCTGTGGCATGGACCAGGCACTAGGTGTTGGTGTTGATGTTGGTGGGGGTGTTGTGGTCCAGGGTGGTATTGTTGAGGAATGAGGTTGACCAGGATGCAAAGTACTTGCAAGAGTGCCCATTATTTGCAGAAACATCTGGTTGGTGGCCTGTTGCTGTGCCTGCATAGACCGGAATCTTCTCTCCTCAGCCTCCTGCTGTGCCTTAAGTATCTTCTCAAAAGCAGCAGCCTCTTGAGCCAACTGGCTCTGTTCAGCTCCGTGTATGTCCTCCAGCATCCTTCTACTGTCAGCCATGTGTGTACGAAAATCATCATCAGATTGGCACGATTTAGCCTTTTTCGAGCTTGAGCTCCAGGAATGGCCAGTCTCCCTCCTCTGGTGCACTCTTCACAGTCGGTGCTCTCTGTGCTCTGAGCATCAAACACGTCTGCATCAGCAGGGGTGTTTATGGCAGTATCAGTATCACAGGATACATTGCTTGAATCTCCCCGTGTTTATTGAAAGAAACAATTTTTCTGTTACTCATGTTATAATACTGCAGAAAAAAAATAAATAATGCATAATGCCGTGTACACTATACAGTGTGTGTGTGTGTGTGTGTGTGTGTGTGTGTGTGTGTGTTATAATGTTCTAATGCTAATATTAAGGTGAAATTGAAACCAAGAGTATATATTATCTAGACAGACAGGTGCACAGACATATAGGCTAGGCAATGTAACCCTCTTGCTGTCACATCGGCTGTGTCGTGCATGAATAATTGCAAAGTATACAACTGTCTATGCCTACAGCATAACTTCTGTAACTTGGTTGGTATTGGCAACTGCATAAAGTTGAATAAACTCACCATCAACATCTGTGTCAGATGTAGGAGCTGGGCTAGCAGTGCTAGCATCATTAGCATCATTGGAAGCGGACAATGTTGTTGAACTCTCATGGGACTCCACAACATCCACCGGATCAAAGAACGGTTTTGTCCCAAGTATTTTGTCCAGGCTGTCGAACCAAGGAAATTTGTCCTTCTCTTTACCAGAAGTTGTTTTACCAGTTGTTTTTTTTAGTGCATCGCGCGCTCCTGACGAAGGTTTTTTGCAAATATTGTATAACCACCATCTCATTGTCTCAAATTAAATAGCTTATATAGGAATATAATCCGTCTTACCTTCATGTATCCATATTTAACTTTTACATTTTAGGATGTTAAATACCGTATTGACCCGAATATAGGACAAGGTTTTTTACAATGAAAATTTTGTTAAAAAGTGGGGTCATCTTATAACTCTCTTGTTCTAACCGTATAATCCCAGGAAGGCCTCATGAGGGACCAAGTCATGGTCTACATACCTGACACATATGGCTTCCTGTACAGTGCTCTCTATGTCCTGTGTCCCATCAATGATAATTGAATACTGGAGCAAAGGCAGTTTCTGAATTGAGCTAGTGATTTCCCTAATTATTCTGTTTGCAAATAGATCTAAAATTTCATTCTGGATTTTGGGGGATGTGTAATCCTTCTTCCTTGTGGACAGCCATTTCCCTAGACCAGGGTCATCTTCGCTTCTGACTTTCTGTAGCTGGTAGAGGTTCCCCTCTTCAGCTACATGGCCCCTAAAAGCAGTTCCCCGGCGAGCTAAAAGCTGCACAGAACCCACAAATTTCATGAGGCACCTTCTTGACTCCTGTTGCCGTGCAGCTTTGGCTGAAGACAACTGGACATCAACTGGTTTAAATTTATGGAAGTGGCTAGTGACAGCAACTTTGTGTGCATTGCTTTCAGCATGTTCTGCAAATTTCTGAGTTGCCTTTTTCCAGTTTTGTAAAGCTGTTTTTGAGAAAGTTGGATCTGCGTTCTTTGCCAAACACAAGATTCCATTTACTCCTTGGCTATAGTGGAGTCACGATACCACTTTTCTTGGAATCGGGGTGTTTTGTTTGTGAGCTTCTGCTCTACAATGAGCTTTGGATTCACATGATTTGGTTCTGCTTTCTGCCTGCCGGCCTGCACCTCTCTTCCTATGTCTACCTGCACCTCTTTTCCTCTTCCTGTGTCTGCCTGCACCTCTTTTCCTCTCCCTGTGTCTGCCTGCACCTCTTTTCCTCTCCCTGTGCCGACCTGCATCTCTTTTCCTCTTCCTGTGTCTACCTGCACCTCTTTTCCTCTCCCTGTGCTGACATGCACCTCTTTTCCTCTTCCTGTGTCTACCTGCACCTCTTTTCCTCTTCCTGTGTCTGCCTGCTCCTCTTTTCCTCTTCCTGTGTCTGCCTGCACCTCTTCCTGTGTCTGCCTGCACCTCTTTTCCTCTTCCTGTG
>CAEMYA010000184.1:355428-366134 GCA_903131615.1 Diplodus sargus | reverse complement strand
AGAGGGTAGCTTTGTTCAGTATTACTGATAAGAAAACATTTAAATTTTTCCCTTTGAAATTGATAAATAATTAAATTCATTTGTAGCATCACTGACAGTATGTGACAGTTAAGAATGAGTTTTGGATTAAACTGTGTTCAATTCTTAAAAATCTTAAAACTACTAAAACGGCCATAAGCGGTCATTTTAACCGCTAGATTTTAAACTCTATAATCCCACATGTAAATACCCAATTGAGTGATGAATTAATTAATCGTGTCATATTTTTTTAAAAAACGAAATAACATCAAAATGTAAATTTTAACAAGTTTAATTAAACATTTATCAATATTCATATCGTTGCACATAGTAAACCGTCATTATTGCATATTTACAGAAGATTTTAATAGAAAAAAATTATTAAAATATAAAGAAAGTAACTTATTTGATTATGAAACATTTTATTTTAACACTTAATAATATAAATAAAATAATAACAACAATCAAAGCTGGAAACGAGCTGATCCAAAACGAAAACAAACAAAGAGCCGTTGTGATCACTGGTCACAGTCTCCACAGATTACCTGCTCTCCTCACACAGTTACCACACACAGGCTTGTGGCATTTCAAGTGTCCGACACTTGGTTCTGTTTGCAGCTCTTTTGGACCGGCACTTCCTCCGGTTCTGTGTCTGCTGCTGCTGCTACTGCTGCTGCTGCTGCCCACCTTGTGCCAGTGGCAGAAGTTTCATGAAAAGAGGTATGGAGTTCTTATTACCTGCTTATCTATAAGGGCTGTCCACATTGAAGTTGCATCGTCATTGGATACTGATTCCTTTATCAATGCAAGACATGGACAAGTGGTAGATCTGTGCTCGGAATTGAAAGATGCCATGAAAAACTGGAATCTCGCTCAGATCCATGACACCCTCTTCAAAAGGAAATTAAGTGGGTTTTCAATCCTCCATCTGGTTCACATCATTAAGGTATATGGGAGAGGTTGATTAGATCAGTACAAAAGGTCCTTAATCCAACACTGAAGGTGAAGAGCCTTGATGAAGAGAGTCTTCAAACAGTCCTCTGTGAAGCAGAAGCTATCATCAACAGCCAACCTATAACCAAGGCATCCACCGATCCAAACGACCTGGAAGTATTAATACTTAGCCGTCCCTTACTCCTGAAAACCAAACAATCTCTGCCACCAGGACATTTCCAGAAATAGGATATGCATGTCGTAGATGGAGACAGGTCCAATACATGTCCGATTTATTATGGAAAAGATGAATTGCAGAATATCTGCCACAACTACAAGACCGTCAAAAATGGTCCGGTGTGAAATGGAACTTCATTCCTGGAGATATCAGCACCTCGCAACTCAAGGTTGACATGAAGGGTAATTCAGAGAGAGAGAGAGAGAGAGAGAGAGAGAGATCGCACACCTCAAACAAATATCTAACATCTATGTTCACCTTTTGCAAATACCAGCTTCTGTTTTCATTGATATTATTAATAAATCCGTCAACTGGATGTTGTGGTTAATAGGCATGTCTGACACCGTGTGGATTCTCCCTGTCTCAGCCTCTCAGTGGCTAGTGGAAGTAGCAATTAGCCGCTACACTCGATTTACAATTTTAAACAATTTTTCTTTCCTTCTCAAAAACAAACTGCAAATGACAAAGGAATTATTAAAAGCATTGCTTTTATTGAAATGCTTTTATTTTAAACAAAATTGCCCAGCCATTTTAAACAGTGCACCTTCAAGCTCACTTGAAAGAAATGTGTGCCTTTTTGATTAAAAAAAAAAATGCTTTGGTAAAGATAAATTTAACATGTCAGAGATTCCCCATTGGGATTGATAACGTGTTTCTAGTGTAATGAAAATTTAATCAAATACTTATTTGCAAAAGGGGCCTTTTGTTTACAAACAGTATTTTGTATCCCTGAAGATATGTAAACTAAATTAAACATCTGCATGCTGCATAGTAAACATGACATGGGTGTGCGCTTGCTGTATTTTAACACAGTTTTGACGAGGAAGACGAGCCTGTCTCCTCGAGGCCCTATTGTGGCTTCCAAGCACAAACCTGGGATTGAAAGTTTTCAGCACGTGTGTGAACCTCCGTCTTTTTCACTGTATACACGGACACCATATCTTTAACGATATGCAGCGTGACTGCACTGGGATCCTCTCTTCTCATACGGGACACAATGATTAAATGATTCCACTGATGTTGGCTGATTTATAGCAGGTGTTTGTGGGCTGCCGTGGACTTGTATATCTCGTAGTGAACAAGTGCCCTTTTCTGATGCAGGTGTCTAAGATGCTGAAATAAATGGGTCAGTCTGCTGCCTTTAGTTTCAACACCCCATCTTTTGTTTGTGTGACTGCTGGTGGCAGTGCATTTTACCAAAAACGCTGAGAGTATCTGATCCTGCCTGAGTGAGTTCTAAGAAAACATGTCATGAAGTTTGTCAAACTGCTTAATGCTAAAAAAAATTCTGACATCCTCGTATGTTCTGTTGGGATGTCATGGTGGTGTCGAGGTGTCACAGGTGAGGTGTCGGTTGTCATCTACCAAGCTGTCTTCATAGGATACAATGATTTATATCATACTAATGGCTGAGTTTAATTTTTGACACTGCCACTCACCCTCCTAGAACATATTCACAGAGAAACCATTTTCCTCTGACATCTCGTTCAGTGTGGAAGGCTTGGATTCTGTGTTTTCATGTTTGTAGTAGTGTAAACAGTGAATCTGCCACGCACTTTTCTTTTTTACCATTCTCTGATTTAATAGCAACTGAAAGATGATGGAATGTAAAAATACAAAGGGACATCTGTAAATATTTTGAGGTAAAACAATATATTAGAGACAACAGATAATGTTAACTTTTCAACCACTTCCAAAGAGAAAATAATTAAATAAAATTATGAAATAATCAAGCAGTATTATTAGTGAGAAAGTGGTTGAATGCTAACTAGCTAGCAACAGTTATCAAACCTGTTGTTTTACCTTGAAATTTGGCCTTAAATCCCTCGAGATCATTGTCCGTCATCCGTCAGTTGCTGAACAATCGGGAGGTGGTGAAATTATATGCATTTGTCAGATTCCCAACATTTACATCAGCGTTACATTATCCAAACGTTTGACTTTCCCACCCTAAGCGTGATATCAGAGGAAAATGGCCACCATGTGAATAAAGTCTGCTGCAAGTGATGGACTTACAGGAAGTAAAAGTGGCGCCAGTCTCAAAATGATTTCTGAATCTTCAAAGTCTTTCATTTTAAAATCGACTCACCTTTTTCTCCTTACCTGAGTTTGCAGTCCTGTAGGTAGTTATTGTAGAGCACGGACAGTCGGATGTTTTATCTCGCACGTGAAGGTGTCACAGGCCAGTCTGACAGCGGCTGTGTTTAATTCTCTGCTCCGTCTCTTTCTCCCCTGTCCTCCCAGCTGCTGCTGGAGGCACACGGAGAGGAAACAGCGAGCCGAGACCCAGATTTAATTAGTTCCTCTTATTCTTCCTCTGCAAACCCGTCGCCGCCACTGTAAGGTTTCCCCGAGCAGGAAGGTTGTTGTTGTCAGGCAGCCCGTTCAGCCACTGAGGCCACTGATTCACCGCACCGTGATCACACACTCTCCCCATTAATTAAAGTTTCATATGACGTGTCTGCAGGGAATCGCTGTTTTCGCAGCGAAACTCCCATCCAGATGGTTGCTGATATGAAGCCTCGGAGGACAGCTCTTTTGTTTCTCTCCGCCACAGAGACACATTTTTAATTTCTGTACAGTTAAATGAACTTCCTCTTAATTGTTGGATATTAAACAGAGCAACTTCTGATCACGTCAGAAACTTTGGAGAGCTTGTTGATGGCTGTTTCGCTGTGAGAATGACGTCAGAACAAAGATGAATATCCCAAGAGTCCCACACTGTTGCAGTGTACCAGAGACATACCACACCTTTGTTGAATGCATATAGTGGGTTTGGTTTAGGAACGCACTGAGGATTGGCCCACACTAACTATTAATTACATACATTTGACTTTTGAATATACCAACAGAATACCATCAGAATCAGAATACTTTATTAATCTGCGGAGGGGAATTGTTTTTGTTTCAGATGCTCCGTGCAAAGCATGAGTGGAAACAAGAGCTGAAGATAAAGGTATAGGTATAAATACAACAGTAGACAATAAAATAAAATATATTTTTGTATTATTTTTTATTATTAGTTAGAGTTAGCTGAGTTTACTGTATCCTAATGATAACATTGCAGTTACTGGGCAGTTTCAGCTGTGTCAAACAGCATTAGCTGGCTGGAAGCAACTGTGTTAGTTAACATCTGGCTTCCAGGCTAAAATTAGCTGGGTTAATGTGTAAGCTAATGTCTGGCTTCAGACTGACAAACTGATGTTTGCAAACACATTAACCCAGCTACCGAGTTCACTAGCTTCCAAACTTCTCAGTGACATAAGCAAGGATTTACAATCAGTGTTATAACTCGTCTGGGACAAACAAATGTTTTGGTAGGACGAGTAAATTGCTTTGTCTTTAAACTTACTGCTGTGATGTTTAAAGCCTGCACGTTTTATTGATTTATATATTTGGACGAGCAGCTTGTAGTTATGTTTTAAATCCATTGTCAATTACTTGTCTTAAACATTAAAGTGCAATGGCAGCTCTGAACATGGTATAGCAGTTACTGTCAACTCAGTGTTTCCAAGATGTCAGCATGTGTTGTGTGCGATTTCTGAGCTGTAAGGCCAGGTAGGAATATTAATCGACTAATTGCATCCGCACTATAGTGATTTTAATGGCAGTGTAACTAAGTACAACTTCACAACAGCCTGCTAAAACTGTCTGACATGTTTGGAAAAGAAACCTGCAAACATGAAGCTGCAGATGATGCCGAGGCCTATTATCCTAGTTGAGTGGGTCTGAAGAGAGAAAACATTTCAACTAAAAGTTTGGTAAATGTTGACTTAAACTAGGCTCAAATATATTGAGTTTCTGTTGACTAAAACTTTCAGGATAAACGTGCAAAATAAGGTCACAAATAGTATTTTCTGCAGTAAAGCCTCAGCTGGTAGACGGAGATCAGTTCTGCAATGATGCTAAAACGCTCGTCTGGACGGAGGTCGTTTCCGTTTCCAACACTGTTTTCAAAAATATTCGTACATGTGTGGTCTCCGGACCAACAGTCCAATAATAGGTTTTATTGGATTGTTTCTTAAAGTTGTATTAGTCCAGAAACATGACTGACAGCAGCTCTCAGATATTCACATGTAACACACATCCTGAAAAACTAATTTTATCCCTGATTCAGACAGATGAAGGTATCCTGAATGCAGAGGTCGTGCTGCTGTTTTTTTTTTTGTCTGCTGACCTCAATCATAGTTCGACCACAGTTTTTAGCTGACAGTGCTGCTAACCTCTGGCAGTAAATGCTGATGTGAAGCTGTTAGCAAAGGGAATATCACACTGAACCTCATCATGTTCTTACTGCCTCCATTTATCACAGGCAGCTTGTTAACCTTTTACTGCCGACCGACTTCCAGAAGAAAAGACTTTACAAACCGGTGGACTTCTTTCAGTCCATGTCGTAAAGCAAACAGGCCCACAGTGGAGAGTGTGTCCGTTAGTGTGAAAGGATTACAGATAATGGAGCATAAAGATCAGGGCAACGTCCATAACTCACTTTACAGTGCCTTTCATTGCTCTGCTATCAAAAAGGAAATTAAAGGCCTATTTGTTCAGGAACAGTACTATGTTGGGACCACATGTAACTGCTGAATCTCTACCCAGCATTTACAATTCATGAGACACAGAGTCACATGAGGAGAACATTCACTGAAAGCATCACCACCCATCAGATACAATGGAATAAAAGAATCAAGAGTTTCGAGTTGATTAACAGTTAGACACATATTATATCAGTTTATTACAGCGTCCATTAGAACAGAACATAACAACCTGTGGAAATTACTGTTAATGCTAGCAAGATAGGCTAATAGCTCATCTGAAGTGGAGTGTATGATAGTGGCTCAAAAAAACAAGAAGCACCTGTTTTATTCACCATGTTGGAAAGTTCTCCTAATGATTGGTCACAACGCAAGTTACTTTAAATTCACAGCTCATATGAATTCAGTTTCATTTTCTAGGTCATGTTTGGAAAAATGTAACACCGTGTTTTCTTTATAGAAATAAACAAAACACAGTGTTACATTTTTCCAACTGACCCTGACTTATGCCTTTAGCATCTGAGGCTCGTGGGTATTTTAGCATTGGGGTGTGGTCAGTCGATCCTGTTGTTGAAGAACAGAGATAAATGTGACATTCTACTGTTCTTTCTGTCAAGCAAAACTTTGGATTCTTATAGAAAAGTACAGAAATACTTGTCATTAAACAGGTTTTTTGCGTTAATGTAGCATTGTTAGGTACAGGCATCACGATGTAATGGTTACAGATTGTTTCGTTATAAACCTCGCTCTCATGAAACCTCCTGGGAAAATGAAGGCTGAGTAGTGATCCTGTCAGGCTGGCAGCGTGACACCATTTTAATCAGCTATCATGTCCCTATTATAGATTCAATGTATGAATAAATGCGTATTTAGTTCAGTATTGTTAATCTAAGGATTACAAAAACAATCCAGCTGTCTTTGCGATAGCAGCACCAACATTAATACCACTTAGAAATGCTCGATTTACTCTTTATTTTATGTATTTTCTCAGCATGTTCATATAAGTCGTCTGTGAAAGCAGCTTATTATGACTCATATTTACGTTTCTAACAAGGAAGTGACCTCTACTGGCCGTAGTAATTGTTATCATCAAGTAATAAATCTTTTTATAGATCTTGTGGAGACCTGCTGTGTTTCTTTTCGTTTGTTTGCAGATCAGAGAGCATCTGTGTGTGGAGGTTCACTCAGAGAGCATGAATCTTTGTGTCACAGCAGTTGGTTTGTGTAGGAGACGGTCCACCTGTTCTGCTGTTTGTCGTTAACATTACCTTACAACTACTAACTCCATCCTGAACAGTAATCCCCTTCTATCATCATTCATGCTTCAGCTGAGCCAAATACCTTGTTTTTCTTTCTTTGTGAACCAAATCTCAGCAGAAATGTTCTATATGATGATGTGAGAGCTCATCAGTCAGGGTCGACGTTATGAAGACGTAGCAACAGTTGCCATCCGACTCCCGGCAGCCGCGAGGAAACAAATATCTATCAGCCTCTGCCCGCAGCTCGCTGTACATCAGCATGTGGTGGAAACATATTTCCTCCTCTCTCTGCGGCCTATGGCAGCCCGTGAAGGCACAGAGCTGTAATGTATGAGTGTTCCTGCAGCAGAGATTTGAAAACGACGCCAAACTGTCAAATGACCCACATCAGTAAAAAAAAATGAAAACAAACGACGAGGTAAATAAGCTGAAAATATGAAATCCAGGGCCCATAGATCTTCAGCAGAGAGAGACATGCTGCTCAGGTGTGACATCTGGCTGATGACACGCATGAAAAATGACCCGACGGGGGGAAGAAACAGGAGGGGGGGAGGAAGAAGTGGAAGGGCAGGATAATGAGAGTGATGGGGAGGAAGAGGAAAAGAGAAAAGATGTAGAATAATAGGAGAGGAAGAGGAGGTTTAAGAGAGGAGGGGGTGGGATGAGAGGAAGAAGAAGATGGATAAGACAGGAGGAGGAGAAGGTCAGGAAAAGAAAGAAGAAAATAAGATGCAGAAGATGAGATGAAATAGAGGAGAAGGAATCAGTAGCAGAGGAGGAGGATGCAAGGATGAGGATGAAAGGCAAGGTAGAGGAAGAGAGTGGGATGCACAACAGGAGAGGAAGAAGGTGGAGAGGACAAAGGATGAAGAAGGAGAAAAAGATGGCAGGATGAGCAAACCAAACAAAAGAGGTGAAATAAAGTTGGAGAATAAATGTTTCTGTCTCTGACTAAACCTCTGCTGCATCGTGATCAGATCATTTATGCCTGATTATCAGTTTTCTGTTGTGTCAATGGTTCAGAATCAGCTTCCATATCCTGAAACTATGAACCAGCAGGTAAGCGGGTCAGAACCAGATGGGCGTAAGTTATGATTTAGATGAAAATGAGTTATGCAAGGCTTTGATGAACTCTTTCTAAACTGAAAGGTCACATGAATGCTAAAGTAATCCAAAGTTATCAATCAAAAACACGGAGTGCTCCAAACTGTTTGGGGCCAAAAGGACTGAAGTGCACAACAAAATAGTACTTTATAATATATGTCACTATATTGTTCATTAAGTACGTTGACATCCACATATTTGTAGTTTAGTTGTAATATCAAAAGATTAAATTGAATAAACAAAGTCGGGTCATTTCTTCAGCCCAACCTCATCACAACCAGACTGTGGGGTAGACTGTGGAAGCAGCTTGTTTACGACCCATATTTATGTGTCTTGATAGTTGACCTCTCGTGGTCGTAGTTATTATTCCAACCGCAAAGGAGGAAGTTGGGTGAAGAAGTCAAGAGCAAACAAGTCTCGAGCACCCTGCGAAGGGTATAGAGCTGGTCCAGTTTTCCGCGGCCCGGACGAAAATCGCATTGTTCCTCCTCAATCAGAGGTTTGACTATCGGCCGAATTCTCCTCTCCAGTACCCTGGAATAGACTAGGGCTGTCAAAATTGCTCTAAAATTACGTTCAAATATTCCCTCTAAAAAAAACACGTAGGTTCGAACTATTCGAATATCTATATGTGCGCATTATGTCCATAAAATACGGTACCTCGTATTGTAAGACCGGCGTAGCCCTTTCAGGAATAGGGCAGTGCATGAGGTGTGCGTAAGGTGCGAGTGGGCGAGGGACAGTGAGGGAGCGTGCGTACGTCCAGACAGTGAATGAATGAGGGATAAAAGATGAAGCCAATGGAGTAACAGTAGTGGCGACAGGAGTAAATTGTACAGTATGCAGCTGTTGGTTGTGAATCAATGTGACCCCTCCCCAAAAGACGACAAAGCTCCCTGGCATTATTTACCGACCAACAAAACACGTGAAAGGGGGTTCATCCCGAAGGTAATATGCATATGAACGAAGCATGTTTCTTCGTGCACGACATCCAGACATGCACATGTTGCTAGTGGTGGAATGTAAGCTAATTGTAGCTTACACAGCTTGCATACAACTTTATCTCCAGGCTCCGCATTTTTGCTGTCTAGTGACCTTTCTCTCTGCCATCTGCATCTGCCATGGATTTTGTCACGTCTCACTTTCAGCAGTGAGTGACGCTGTGCAGGTGTGACTCCTGTGACCTGTCCCCGACCCGTCATGTAGTGCGCCCACTGGCAAAGCAGCCACTGATGTGTTTTTTCCACAGTCGAATATTAATTTTCACAATCGAATCTCCGTTTTTTTTCAATATTCGAATATATATTTGAATTTAGAATATTTGTTGACAGCCCTAGAATAGACTTTCCCAGGGAGGTTGAGGAGTGTTGGAACACATCCTCCGGACCCCCTTTTTGAATAGGGGGACCACCCCGGTCTGCATTGTCCCCGACTGCCATGCGTTGCTGCAGAGACGTGTCAACCAAGACAGCCCCACAACGTCCAGAGACTTGAGGTACTCAGGGCGGATCTCATCCACCCCCGGTGCTTTGCCACTGAGGAGCTTCTCAACTACCTCAGTGACTTCGGCTTGGGTGATGAATGGGTCCACCTCTGAGTCCCCAGCCTCTGCTTCCTCTATGGAAGGCGTGTCAGTGGGATTGAGGAGATCCTCGAAGTATTCAAGGATTCCTTCCACTGCCCAACAATGTCCCCAGTCGAGGCCCACAGCCCCCCCACCCCCGTGAGGCACCGGATGGTTTACCAAAATTTTCCTTGAGGCCGACTGGTAGTCCTCCTCCATGGCCTCCCCGAACTTTTCCCAGACCCGAGTTTTTGCTTCTGCGACTGTCCGTGCTGCAGCACGCTTGGCCTGCTGGTACCCGTCAGCTGCCTCAGGAGTCCCCCGGGCCAACCAGGCCTGATCGGACTCCTTCTTCAGCTTGACAGCATCCCTTACTTCAGGAGTCCACCACCAAGTTCGGGGATTGCTGCCACGACAGGCACCGGAGACCTTACAGCCACAGCTCCGGACAGCTGCGACAACAATGGAAGTGGAGAACATGGTCCATTCGGACTCAATGTCCCCAGCCTCCCTCGGGATCTGTCAGTTCCCTGACAGAGGGTTCCGCCAGACGTTCTGAGCAGACCCTCACAATACGTTTGGGTCTGCCAGGCCTGTCCAGTTTACTCCCCTGCCAGCGGATCCGACTCACCACCAGGTGGTGATCAGTTGACAGCTCAGCCCCTCTCTTCACCCGAGTGTCCAAGACATACGGCCAGAGGTCAGATGACACGACCACAAAGTCGATCATTGACCTCCGGCCTAGGGTATCCTGGTGCCACGTGCACATATGGACACCCTTATGCTTGAACATGGTGTTTGTTATGGACAAACTGTGACTAGCACATTAGTACAGTAACAAAACACCACTCGGGTTCAGATCGGGGAGGCCGTTCCTCCCAATCACACCCCTTCAGGTAACACTGTCATTACCCACTTGAGCGTTGAAGTCCTCCAGTAGAACGACGGAGTCCCCGGTTGGAGCCCTCTCCAGTACCCCTCCCAGGGACTCCAAGAAGGCCGGGTACTCTACACTGCTGTTCGGCCCATAAGCCGAGACAACAGTGAGAGACCTATCC
>CAEMYA010000184.1:290695-308520 GCA_903131615.1 Diplodus sargus | reverse complement strand
CTGACAAAACAAAACAAACCACTGTGTACTGAATAACAGATGAATAAAAATAAAAGTAGCGACGGAATGTATCTCATTGTAACGGAGTAAAAGTAGCGTTTTTTCTTCACAAATATACTCAAGTAAAAGTAAAAAGTATGTTGCATTAAAACGACTCTTACAAGTACAGTTTATCCAAAAAGTTACTTAAGTAAATGTAACGGAGTAAATGTAGCACGTTACTACCCACCTCTGATGAGGAGTTAGAAGAAGCAAATGGGAGCTCACTTCCAGAGCCTCCAGGAAGAGCACCAGTCTCTGAAGACAGTTTTCGAAAAAAAAAAAAAACAGTTTCCCGTAAAATTACATCGTCACGTGACGCACTGTGGCCCATAAAGGTTGTTCCCATCAGCTAACAATGTGAAAGAAGTGTCTGTAAAACATGGGAAACATTTTTGGAGAATCACGACTACCAAGGAATGACTAGTTTTAAACAACAGAATGTCAGAATGTGAACCATTCAAGTTAGAGGGTTGCTAAACCGGAAGTTAGCCGGCTCCGTCAGCAGAAGTCTCCAGTGAGCGCACTCTATGGGTGTTCTTAAGTTGAAGTTGAGCTTTTTTGGGCTTCAAAGCACGACTGATCAGCTTTAATTGGAATGGAAGAAGACTTCCAAACTCATAAAAAGGGAGAAGTATGTAAATGCAGCATAACCTGCGGTCTTGTATACTTTTCATACTTTTTACAAGTCCATTTGTAGATACAGTAACAACCAAAAAAGAAGAAGAAGAGCAGGATCAGAACAGGACCTTTTTGAACCTGTTGACTGAAACCTTCCTGCCTGATCTGTTTTTCACCTACATGTGTTTTATCACCACTAATGTGTTGAGACACTCAGCTGACTGACACCTGTTCACCATCACTCCTCTGTACTTTAAATCCGGAGAGAGACTGGAGCTGTTGTATTTCCACAGGGGGATATCTAAGTATTTTGGAGCTACACATGCAGCTCTTCTGCCTTGTCTGACATGTTAATTGATGCTTTTGGTTTTTTTAGCGCCTCTGTTCTCTTGGCTCTCTCTGGGGAGTTGCCTCCTCTCTGTGATTTGCCGTGGGAGTTTAACAGCGGCTGTGATCACAGCAGCACAGATAAGACAAGAGCAAGCACGCAACAATCAGCCTCGCAGGGAGTCGGCTGATTCGGCGAGGACTTTCTTCTCTTTTTTTTACAGTTAAAGACTCGCTGAGGTGTCAGGTGAAGGGGAGGGAAGCAGAGAGATCAACTCTTCTTCTTCACTACAAACCAACACATCTTTCATCCCATAAATGTTCTTCACTTTTTCATTTAAGTAGCGATGGGATTTGCTTCAAACAGAAGAGCCGCTCTGTGTTTTTAGGGATTATTAATGACTTTTATTCAAGTATGGAGCTGAAACATCAACGAGTCGTTCATCAAGCAAAAATGTCAACTAGTCTCTGGTTTTAGCTTCTCCAATATAAGACTGTTCTGCTTTCATCTGTTTTAATCATTATAAATGGAACATCTTCAGGTCTGAAACTCAGATCATTTCTGGGACTAACTCGATGTTTTTTACACAAAGACAGAAAGAAGTTCATGTAGAACATTTGCTGAATTTACAAGAAGGTCCAAATAATGAAGAATTAGTCAGAGACAGAGTTTCACAGAGTTTATAAAGTGTCTACAACTCAACAACTCACTAAAGTGACACGTTTGTTAAGGGAGTCTGGGGACTTTCGCCACGAGGACAAAGAAGGAGCCTATATTGTTACTGTTTAGTGTCTTTGTGTTCAAACAGCTGCTAAATGTTGGCAGGTAAGACTTTAGCACTTTAGACACAGAAGCAGACAGGCTGGTACAGACATGCTGCCACAAACTGACACTTTTTACAACAAGACAAACAACTTCAAAAAAACCATCATTGTTGCTGAGCTTATGGTACCCTGGGAAGAGAGACTGGCCGCATCTCACCAACTGAAAAAAGCCAAATACCAGGACCTGGTCGACGAAGCTGTTTTAAAAGGGGTGGCATGCAACCAGCTATCCCATTGAAGTGGGCTGCCGCAGGTTTCCAGCAAAATCGGTGAGCTACTTGGTTCAGAGGATGGGGCTGGAACTCAAACAGTTAAAGAAAGCCACCAGGGACATAGCTGCAGCAGCCGAGTCCAACTCAAGATGGCTGTAGCTGAAGAGAGCCCACAGGCGGAACCCTTCTGCAGGTGAAGGCTAGTCAGTCTTTGCTGCCCCACTCAGACGAGGTGTTCAGGTTAGGGGCCAAACACCTGAGACCCTGAGATCCCTGCTGACGATGCGGAAGGGTTCCAACAATGTGGATGCTTAGAGGAGTTCCATCTTGGAAGAAGATCTGCACCATCGTAGTTAGCGTAGTTCCTAGTTGAAGCTCGTGGCAAAGCACACTTACATTTGGCCAAATATAAGTCAAAATGTCAATAATTTGATTGATCGTTAAATGTTGTGATCTTATGACCTCCTGCGGTTCCCTTTAATGAAAGTTTTAAATGCTAGCATTCAAAAATCAATTATTTAGAGGTGGTCTTAGAAATAAAGTAGATTAAAAGTATTCCATTCCATTAAACAAAGTTAACTACTTTAACAGCCGTTGGAGCAGATTACAGACAGACTAATCTAAATGTGAGTTTATTCTGAAGACTGTGTGTTCGTGGAGATGGCTGTTGGCTGTTTTGTGTCACGGCTCCAAGCCTTTTTCTTCCTCTCGGCTTCATATTTTGCAGAAATGAAACAGAAGGAAACTCATCCTGACATGAAATTTGGAGCGTACGGCTGCAGAGAGTGCTGCGAGTAATGAGCGTCTGATCCAGGTGTCAAATAAGAGGATTACCTCGTTTGTGGGCTTTCAGAAGATAAGTGGATATCTGAGCGCTCATTCGGCCGCTCCGCCTCAACCCCCGACCTTTCACAGATGGAGGGGGCGGGGCTTCGGGGCGGACCCCCTCGGATCCGTCTGCCAGGGGAGATGACATTTCCACCGTCCGACAAAAACAAACCTCATTCATATGGAAAATTGTATTCTAACCTTTCAGCTGGCGCTCATCAAGACGACTCCAGATTATCCGTGTGTAATCACCTCGGCAGGTCCGCTCCTTCAATAAGAGGCAGGAGAGTGGATCCATCTAATCTGTCAGAATTAAATGAGATCCATCACAGATCGGGATAATGGCCCCTGCAGATTGTGTGCAAAAATCTGCATTAATAATTCAGCTGCGATTTTTATTATTCATGAGTGGGAGAGCGAGAGAAGAGCAGGGCAAGTGAGGTCTGAGGCCTGGATAGAGATTCGAGGGCTGCTGCTGATTTAAAGGAGCAGACCGCTGTTTTTAGCGTTTTTTTGACTTGATTGAGTCGTCCAGACGCACAGCGAGGGGACGGGTTTCATTTAGAAACATAGATGCACTGAGTTGTGTTTCCTGTGGCTGCTTCACAATAAAAGCCATGTTGTTTGTCCACTTGACGTAATTAATGTGAAGCAGCATGAGGAGATGTTAGCATGAGCATTAGCAGAACTGTAATCCAGCTGTGATGCAGCAACAGGAGAGATCAAATAACAGCAGTAACCTTGGATAAAATGCCACAATCGTCTCTATCAAACGGGCAGTTGTAGCTCAGGTAGAGCAAGTCGTCCAGTAATCAAAAGTGTCTGGTTCGAAACCCTGGCTCCCCCGGCTGCATGATGAAGTATCCTGAGGAAGATACTGAACCCCACATTGCTACTGGTGAATGGTGAACCTTGCATGGCAGCCTCATCAGCGGGTGTGAATGCAAAAGTTAATTTAATGCCAAAAAATAGTATTAGACACTGAGAGTGAGATGATGAAACTCTTAACTTTAGTCGGAAAAAATTAAGCACACAACTATTTGAAGTGTTGAAATATATTGTCTGGTCTTGGGGGGGAAAAACACTAATTGTTGTTGTTTTTGTTTATATTTGTTTAAACCAATCACAATCATCTCACGCGGTGCTCGACCCAGAATGCAGCGACGGTGCTCCTCAAAATAGAGTGTGGAACTTTTTCTTTCACAAGGAGCCCTGATAGTAAGAAAAGGAAACAGCTGTTAGCTTTTTTATATTCGAGCTGTTAGCAACCAGGTTAGCGTTGGAGTAACTTGTCATTGCTACTGTGGAGGTTGATGCTGTTGTTTCCTGTAGCAACAGGGATCTTCAAAACGGAAGGAACAGTTATCTGAAATGAAATAAACAAATTAAATTATGTTTGCTTTTCTTTTTTAAATAAGGTTAAAAAGAGCAAATTTGGCATTTTGTTTACTCATACCTAAAATTTGAGTGTGTGGTTATATGTGACTGACTAAACACACCTTGTCTCACCCGCTGAAGTCCGTCTGTACAGACAGTGAAACTTGGTAGTCCACCTAAAATCCATAAATTGTCGCAATTTAGTTAAAAAAAAAAGTGTGTTTGAGATGAATTCCTGATTCATTCTGTCACTTCCTGTCTGTTCCGCCAGCTTCCATAACTGGACACAATCTGTCACTGAGCGTTTCTCTGAGAGCTGCATGATATGAGAAAATACTGCAGGACTTTTCTCCAGGTAACTTGAATAACTGTGTTTGAAAGGAGATGAACGGATGAAAAATGATGCAGGTGATTTGGTAGCAGAGTGCATTTTATTTTTTAAAGTAGGCTCTGCTTTGTTGGATAAACGGATGAAGAGTGGCTGTGATTGGTGGTTTGCTGTTCATACAGAGTCACTCACAAACTCCCAGCCATCAAAGAATCCTTAAATCAGACTTCATTATGTTTATTACCTCTCTTTTAGATTAGTGGTGGTAATGAGAACAGGCGGGTTTAGTGTATGTATCAGGCAGAAGAAACACGTTCCAGTTTTTACTTGACATTGTGCATTCTGCAGATTCAATGCAGAAACAACTTCTTTCATCAGTCTTAGGAAAAGTGTTCCTGGGATGCACCCTCCATATTCTGGAACAAATCAGCTCTCTCTACAGAATTAACAGTTAAATCCTGTGTGAGCACAGGAAAAACGACAAAAAAAGCAGCTAAACTAATTCCTACATTTATTTCTGCGATCTGTCAAACCTCCCTGTCATGATGTTATTACAGGCTCAGCTGATTGGAGCAACAGAAACCAGCAGAGATCAACTGATCCACATTTTCTGAATCCAGAAGGAGACAAACATCGTCCTCATTACTGATCCTGGACCGACCGCAGCATGTGGCGTCCATGTTCCCTCGCCTCATTGGCTCGTAGCGGAAAGGTCCGGCGGTTTGAGGCACGCTAGTTTTACTTAACGAGGGCCGAGGAGAAAACACAGACTCATTAGAGGGTGAAGTTGTTTCAGAAATCACCCGAGGACGGTTTCTGCTACGGCACCACCGCTGCTGCTTTGTGGGAAAACGCCACCACGAGAACAATAACATCCAATCTAATGAGCTGATTTCACCACAAACAGTCACAGAGCACAGACAGAGGTGTAAACTCAACTGATGTGCAAATAGACTGTTTGTGGAAATTTCCATCCCGTCCGGCGGCGGAGCTGAAGATAATCATCTTGGACGGTCATGTGGTCGCACCGCACACGCTCAGTGAGGCCCCATCAGACTGAGTCTTCTTCTGAGGCTCATTTATCATAATGGAGCCTGTTTGAAGGGCGCAGCCTTTAAGAAACCTCGCGTTTTATCTTATTGTCTTTGGGCAAAGTTTGATCTGCTCTCTCTTCCTGTTTCCTTTATGAAACAGAAGAAGATGAGAAGTTTTGGCCTAATTAAAACTTTCTTTTCAGTGTACTTTCTCAGTACAGGTGCACGATGTTTAAAGAGAGCAGAGTGGAACTGACAAAGGCAGAGCTATCTGGAAATCCGGCCCTCGGATTAAAACCATCACACCTGAGCGCAGAGGCAGAGAGTCGGTGTTAACTCGGTTTTAATGCTTTCTGTTTAATCTGGGTGGCAGCAGCCTCTCACCTTCATCTGTCTCCTGTGAAGTTCCTCTTTAAAATATTCAGAAAGTGAACTGAGGCAGCGCACACATCTGTGTTTAAACTTTAAAACCGGAGACTCTCGGCGAGATGTCAGCTAAATTCAAGTGAAAGGAGTCGCCCGCCGCTTTGAGGCTCGGATTCATCTTCTGAATTTTATGAATTAATGTTAAAAGAGAAACGCTGTGATGGAAAATGTCACTTGTTGACAGAGAGCGGTGTGTGTGTGTGTGTGTGTGTGTGTGTGTGTTCACTGGAAACATTTGTTCCTGAGAGGAGACATCTGCTGATTAAAGGAGCATGCCACTGGGTTTACTGTCTGAACCACACTTTTCATCTTAACTCACCATCAGTCAGTCTGTCACAGTCAACATTAACTCACCTTTATGTTGGTGTCAGTCTCCTTCATGATGCGTTCAAGGACACGTCGAGAACGGACACTGAACTGCTGCTTTTGTCAGAAAATCAGAAGGCAAACAGACAGAGCTAGAAGCTGTGAGATGTCCAAGTGTCCTTGAATGCAACAATAGAGAAATCTATGAACAAGACAGTCTGAACAAGTCAAACATTTTAACAGACAACTTGTGATCCAAATGCAAAACAAATTCAGTCCCACCAGTTCTACAGTTTAGATTTGGTTTTCCATATTGCTCTCAACAGTTATCAGTGATTGCTGTATGTGTCTTAGTCTGTGACAAACAGGTGGTTGTGGATGATGATGTGTCACCATCTCAAAAACATAAGCTTGTATGCTCTGTGTATTGTATTGTATGTGGTCTGATTGTCCTTTCACGTTTGCCCAGGTGAGAAATATAATGTTGTTCTTCAAAACAGTTGAAAACCTCTCTCCACATTGTTCAGTTTCTATCAGACTCGTCCACAGAACGACGTCCTCTCCTCTGAGCTCGACGCTGAGATCCCAGGAGGGATCTGTCCATCAGTCTCTCCAAGATGTTGTGATATTTCCTCCACACTGCCGTCGTACTCTCTCAGGCTGAGAGGCGTTGTTGGTTTGTGAGGCACCAACGTCCACCTGTGAGTGACGGAGGAGGCGGCGTGGATCGACAGGACAAGGGAGGATCCTCGGGGAGAACGCTGGTGCCGAGAGTGGAAAGAAAGGGTCTGAAAACCTCCTCGGTTCTAAAATCTCCCTCTCTCCTCCTCATGTCTTTCACTTCCTCTCTGTCTTCTTTTTTCCACCTCGCACATTAAAAACTGTCAAATACTGATACTCATCTAAACATTCAGAGGAAAATTTGTCAGAAGATTCTATTTACATAAAGGAAGGATTCTACTATAATTTCTGGATGACATGTTCTTAAATCACACCTGACAACAGAAGCTTTGGTTTGTTTGTTAAAGTGTCCTCATGAATTTTCACTTTGACAGGAAGGGCATGAACACTTCCTCTTCTTGTTGCAGCAGTTTGAAGATCGCAAATCTAAAAAGGTTTCCTTGAAATTGCTAGTGACTCAAATATTGATACTAATGGTTTGAATGTTTTCATGAAATCAGATTTTATGAGTGAAAGTGACGTTACTGTTTTACTGAACATGTTTGTGTTTGCCGTTATGACCCAGCATGCTGTGAGACAATATGATGGCTGTGTGTGAACGCCTCCCTCTCTGGCTCGCCCTCCTGCATTTATTGCTGCGTTTATCGAACTGACTGAAGCTCGTCTGTTATCAGCAGGCGGTGAGCCAGAGCTGAAGATCTGCAGATACGATAGTGAACACATGCTCGCTGCATTTCTCTGATTGTTCCCAACATGGAGGAGATTTGGCAGGATGAGTCGGCACATTAGCAAACGTGGCCAGCACACAGCTGTCAGTATGATTATCTATTACAGTATCGCTCCTGCATTATCATGAAACTTTCCTCGAGTCCACCAGTGTCACCTCATCCTGCTCCTCCCTGCACTGTCGTTCATTACCTGTAGATGCTTCTAGCTTCCTCCTTTTCTTTGTGTCCACAGCATGTTTGTCTGTACCTGTACATGGGGTCTCACCTGCAGTAAGCAGTCTTCATAAAGAGAAAAGACAAGGTATAAGTACTTTAATTCAGTTCAACTTCATTTTACATTTTTCATCGTCATTTTTAAACTGTGAAATATTGGTGATTGTGTTTTGTTGGTACCAAGCAAACATCAGCCCTCACAGACACGTATAACTAACAGATCGTAGCTAGCTAACGTTAGCTCACATCAGCTGTCACATATACGCATAGATAAGAGATTGTATCTGGCTAACGTTAGCTTGGCCCTCACAGACACTTGCCAATGTAACTAACAGATAGTATGGGGTTAATGTTAGCTAACATCAGCCCTCAGAAACACGTACCTATGCGACTAACAGATTGTATCTTGTTGACGTTAGCTAACATCAGCACTGAATTTTGTTAGCACATTAAAATGCCCACACTGAGCACCACAACATAATCATGTCCATGCTGTCTATCTTTGAATATGTCTCATAAAATTACAACTTTATACTTTATTGTTAAGTCAATTTGGAGCCTTGGGTTCCCCTCAGGTATGAATATGGTTTTGTGTCTCTCTCTAGTTTTCATGTTCATGATATCAAGTCTGTGATTCATTTACTGCAGGTGTCATTAAAATTGAATACATCCGATTTGAAACCTGCTGGTTTCCTTTGGCTCCTGCATACTCAAAAATAAATTGGGTTTCAACTTTCTGCACTGAAAATATGATAATTATGTTGTTAGCATGTCCCATGAGACGTAAAGCAGTTATCTGTGGTTAAAATACCTGATGAGCTGCTCTGACCTGGACAATTACAGAACAAACTCACACTGAGAGGAAAACAGATTGACATCAACGGTTTGAGACTCCAGGACTCAGTAATCGACCTGACAGTTTGTTGACTAATTCTTGTTGGATAAATGTGTTGTTCTGCAGATAGACGCTGATCTCAGTTCAGCCTCTTGTGCTTCAGCTCTGTGATTCTTTAGTATTCTTCAGAGTCAGTGATTCTGGATGAAAGAGACGGAGTCGCAATCACACATGCAACTCCTCAAAGCTCTCAACTTCCTTTTCTTTTTTCTTTAATTCCTACAGTGGTGAAAGAGGAAGACCTGACTACAAATGTCACTGCTGTGTTCACTGGTTCTGTGTAGTCTGACATATGAGGACAGGAAGTTTCTATATGTTTTGATTACTGGGTGTAAAGTTGGATTTAGTCATTTGTGGAAACATTAACAGTCACTGCATGATCCGTCACTGTCTCCAGCAGCTCCTGAGGACAATAACTGTCTTTTTTCATGCTTCACTATGTTCACCTGCTAGTCTCTAACAGTTATCTTGAAACAGCTGCCTTTAACTTTAATTGTGAGAAAACCTGACGGACTGATCCATAACATTTATAACCATTAGTTTGCTCTGCAGGAAAACTTAAACTATGAGCTAAGACTGTTTGTTCAGCAGCAAATGTTATACTGCATTTTTTCACAGCCGTTTCATCAATTCATTTGTTGCAGCTGCAGACGGACTTCTAATAAGCATTTAAGAGGAGGATATCACGCTAATGCCTGTGATAACCAATAGAGGTGAGGTTTTCAAACATTAGACATTAAACTCAAATGTGTTCATGTGCTGAGCTCACAGCGCCACATCACAGCACTCTGTATTAAGCCGTAAAAGAAGCTGGCGTCAGAAACCATAATTAGACGCTCTATGATGCTAAAGAAGGCAACTACAGCCTCAAATGTAGAAGTGTATGGCTACTGACTAGAATGATGTACACTAATGACAACACTATTATAAATATTACATTCCATCTCAGCCAATAGATCAACACTGGAGCTTTAAATAATAGATCTGAGTGCTGCCTATATCACCATTGGAGTAGAAGTATAAAGTGCCATAAAATTGTACCTGTCAAAAATGGGACCAAGGCCGAGATCGGATTATAACAGTACACCTATTTAACTGTAAAGCGAATCATGCCAACGTTTACGGATGAAGATTTTGATTAATAGCCAATATCTGCCCAGAAGTGATTGATTTGTTGTTTGTTGAATAACAGTAACAAGCTGCTCACAGTTCACAACTAATGCATGTTTTAACTCTAAACTGAAGACCTCTCCTATAAAATAAAAGGAAAACAATAGATTGTAAGCTTCTATAGTAAATAGTTTGAATTAACTGAGTCAGATGATGTGTAAGGCCAGTGACAGCATGAGCAGAAACAAATCACACAGCGTGTACTGCAGAGTTTCTCATTTTTAATTGGGCTTTTTACATCTCCGCTTGAACTAACTGAACTGTGGTGAAAACCAAATATAGACAAGACTAACCACACAGCCTGTGTTCGGAGTCTATTTGCTCTATTTAAGACGCTCCTGGCTGAAATGTCAGACTTTAACACACTGAAGGGGTTAATGTTCCTCTGACAGGGTTCATATTTATGCAACACTCTCTTCTTCTGGTCCTCCCTCCTCGTCCTGTCCAGCGGTGTGTTTTATTTTAATCCTCCTCTCTGAATAAAAGACCATTAGCAGCCGCTCTTTGTCAGAGCTGAAATGAAGCTGAATGTGTCAGATGGAGAGGAACATGAATTAAACATCCGTGAGAGAGACGGAGAGTTATGAGCAGTGTCCGGTCTAATAAGGCTGAGCATTAACACCACAGTATCTCCACACTGACTGACAAAGAGACGTCCATCTTTCTCCACGATACTCCGTCTGAGCTGGAAACAGAAAAACTTCATCTCAGAGAGACCAAAATGAAACAAATGTTCCTGAATGAAGGACAAAAGAGAGGAAAGAGAAATGAAAAAAACCCTCTTCCCTCCGTCATTAGTGGTGTTTCTGTCATCGGTTATCGATGTTAGGTTAGGCTAACATCAGTTAGCTTCTCCAACAGGCTAACATCAGTGTTAGCTTCTCCAGCAGGCTAACGTCAGTGTTAACTTCCTCAGCAGGCTAACATCAGTGTTAACTTCCTCAGCAGGCTAACATCAGTGTTAGCTTCTTCAGCAGGCTAACATCAGTGTTAGCTTCTTCAACAGGCTAACATCAGTATGAGCTTCTTCAACAGACAAACATCCGCATTAGCTTTCTGACATCAGTGTTAGCTTTCTCTACAGGCTAACAGCAGTGTTAGCTTCAAAAACAGATAGACATCCCTGACGGAAAAACCAGCAAAGACCAGCATTGCGTTTTGGTGCTTGAGGCTGGTGACCAGCATGGGATCATCTAGAATTTCTT
Organism: Diplodus sargus; assembly: GCA_903131615.1. Lineage (NCBI taxonomy): Eukaryota > Metazoa > Chordata > Actinopteri > Spariformes > Sparidae > Diplodus > Diplodus sargus. Next base: position 297,305 of record CAEMYA010000184.1, on the reverse strand, counting down.
TCATATTGCAGAAGAGGTGGAGTGAAGTTGGCTGTGAAAGCCCAATACAGGACACAGAGTCAGTGAGGTTGTCACAGTACAAGTTTATTGAACACAAGCTTCAAACCTGCAAGATTTTGGGGGCACCCAAAACAAACTGTAAATACTGCACTAAATATACAATAATATGAACTTAACAAATGTAATTGCTCCCAATTCTCACAAGTTGAAGTAAGCAATTTTATAATGGATTTCTTTTTTTATGTACACAAAATAATTACTTCTTTCAGATTTTAAGCACACATTTGTTAAAAACCAATAAGATAAGCCATCCACTTGACAAGTGTGGCAAATCAAGATGCTGATTGAACAGGATTCAGGCACAGGTGTTACCTGCCCAGCTAGTGCATGGGATGCTGGTGACCAGCATACCAGCACCAGCATGGGATACTGGTGACCAGCTTCATCAGCAACTTCACCATCAAGACTATGCTGGTAGGCCAGCATAATCATGCGTCTGAAAGCTTCTGAAACTGCTCAAATCTGTGTTAGCTTCTCTGATGAGCTAACAGCAATGTTAGCTTCTCCACACTGTTCTGTCATAAAATGATGTAGCACATGTAAGAAAACATATTTGTGAAATGCCAAAAATCCTACATGTCATTCTGAATTGAGATAAATTTGGATTTCAGACTCAGAAAGTTTCTGTAATGAGGCTTTTGGATCTTTTTAGAACCATAAACCGACTCTGGTCACCATCTGAAGTCACAACAGACAGCAAGAGTTTCAAACACATCAATTCATGGCTTTAAAAAGTTTGTACTTGTTGTACTGTTTTTTCTTTCATGGTGTTGTGTTAGTCAGTCTCTGATTAATCCATTCAAGAGACACTTTCAGTTGTGATATTTTGGATTTTTAGATTTTTGTCAAGACAAAGACGGTATTGTTCCTGAGACAAAATGTCATTTTCAGAGATTTGTCTTTTTTTATCTACTGCATAATTAAAGGAAGTAGTCTGAGGTGTGAGTCTCATTAACATGAAAACACATGAAACCCTGAAATCAAATGAAAACACAACAGTTCCATAAATGAAGGAGAGCAGGTGTGCAGAGCTGTCTTCAGAAGCAGCGACAGCGTGTTTGGCCTTGTTTAAAATGGATATTTTAGTGGAGATGAAAGAGTTTTTGTCAGTTCTCTTTTTAAGCCGAGCTGCTGTGAAGTGTCCGTCTGATGGGAGTATCTGTGAAGGGTCCTCAGAGAGTCTGACTTTCTTTCACTGTGTGACTGTGAAGGTCTGAGAGTTGGGTTGGAGTGGTGTCGGTGATTTTTGGGTTCGTCCTTGATGATTCTTGCAAGCTTTCTGGTTGAAGTTGTAGCAGGATGTTGGATGTGAGGCCTGACTTGATAACTGATTGTCAGTATGCTGCTGTTGAAATGTCCTGTAAAACATTTGAACCTCCTCTGGAGAATTATGTTCTGATGGGCCTTATTGTAGTACATGTCTGGAAGCTGTGTGAAGGGTACTAGATGTCACCAGGAGGAACAATAAATGTGAAACACAGAATTTGTGTTTGTGTTCAACCAGTAACATTGTAAAATACTTCTCCACTCTGCTTCTCAGATGTTTTTTGGGTAAGCTCTGGACAGCTTCTTATAAGGGTTACTTCCAACACAACATTTATGACAGTTTCTAAAAGGACGCAAAGACATAAAAACATACGATAGTTGGAGCATTGATTTGTTGGTGTACCAGCACCAGCCGAATCAGACTGAACCTTTGTCGTCAGGTGGTACCATTCCTGAAGATTGTTATTCTAATTGTCTTTTATAACTGTATTACAGTATTGAGTAAATACACCTATAAATTGTATGCAATGGACTGAGTTTATTCAGGCAAGGTTTTCTCATGTTTCTCATGATACACGACAAGCAGGGTTTTAAATTATATGAACCCTTGGAATTTTTTAACCATTGTGCAAAAAAGTAGAGCCCGATCGATTTATCGGTAGGCTGATTTTATTAGCCGATGTTAGCCTATCACTGCTATATCAGTATCGGTGCATATATCGTCCGATATGCACAGATATTAAAACTTTATATTTAAAAACTATAATGCAGAAAAACATGCTTGAGGTAATTTAAAATTGGTGTAATGACATAGTTTGTCTAGCTGAGTGCGCTTAGATGGGGGATAAAACAGCTGGTGTTAGTAATGTAACAGCTACCTCTGTCACGCTGGGTTAAAGGGGAAAACTAAGGACATAGGAGGTGGACCCAAGCGCAGTATTAACAGGACAAGAGGCAGGGAATGGGGGAAACAAAGGCGAGCTTTATTTAAAACAAAAGCTGAATGCCACAAAAAACAAGGAACATGAAACAAGATAAGTCCAAAGACCAAAAAACAAAGTAGCAAAGAAAACAAGGCATAAAGAAAAAGACGAAGTACAAATCAAAAATCAAAGTTCAAATCAATCATCGGAAAACCAGATATCAAAATCCAAAAAACACTCAAAATCACTCAAACATGAACTCCAGACAGCAACAGAGGCAATGAACAGACAAGGAGTGCAAGGAAGACACAGACTAAATACACAGACACTAACGACAAGACAAGGAACAGGTGAGGAGAGAGGAGGGAGGAGGCCAGGTGAGGTAACGAGGGGGGAAGCACAGAGGAGAAGACACTGACAGACAGAGGGAAACAAACTACAACAAGGGGAATACACAGGAGAACTTAAAGGACACAAGAGGGCATGGAAAATCAAAACATAAGACACATCACAAAAACCTGGAAATCAAATACAAGAAATCACAAGACACAGAATCCTGAACTATGACAACCTCACTAATGGTTAAACTATAAACCAGCACAAAAATGACAATTGCCAACATAACATAGCCACCATATTCTGAAATGACACACAAAAAACACTCACAAAAAGTAATATTTTTGTTTTAGAACATTTAGAACACACTTTTGCTGATCTGGTCATTTTTCCTTTTTATACAATCGGGAGTCTGCACAGGGTGTTTTATTTTGAAAACTGACTGGATGTTCTAAGCCGTTCCTGCTAAGGGTGGTCAATACTGCAAATTTTAGTATCGATCCAGTACCAAGTAATTACAGGGCCAGTATTATCGTCGCAAATACTGATTTTTTTTTTTTCTTGAAGCGTTAACTTTTAGGTGTGCTGCTTTTAAATCCTTATACAAGTTAATAGTATTACCACAGAAACTTATTGCTTTCCTGCATATGTCACAGGTAGCAGTTTCTCTGTCTGAAACTGTGAAACAACTTAACAGCACTCCTCTTCCTCTCCGCCATCATTAAGCGTTGCCAGTCCATCTCTGCTCTGGCAGCCAGCACAGGAGGGGAGGGGGAGAGGAGAGGAGAGGAGGGGAGGGGGAGAGGAGGGGAGGGGCACAGTGAACCTGAGTGAGCGGAGTAAGAGAGGTGGAGAGGAGCGCTGCACATAAGAACTAGACGCTGCGCTCACACAAACTCTGTGATAAAATACAAGTGATTTGCTGAACTTACAGAAGAGAAACTACAACAAAATTATCGATCTCATCACGCGAGTATCGATCCGATACCAGTACTCACCTTGGTATTGATGCTATCGATATTTGGATCGACCCGCCCACCTCTAGTTCTTGCATCTCTGACTTCCTGCCGGCGTGATCTGCTCTGTGCAGCTTGTTGCGGCTTCCGTAAAAAATAGACCAGGCAGCCAGAACGCAAAGCAGCCGTGCCCAGCTTGACTCCACAGTGCGCTGGAGCTGACCGCGGCTGCCTGTGATTTGTAACACACTATCTGCTACTGGCGGATGGAGAGTGATGGCAGGTTCACAAAGGGGATGCTTTTTGGTAATTTTGCTAACAAGGGGGACGGCATCCCCCCTCATATCGCCTACTGTTCACGCTGGGGCTGAGGTTGCGACCTCATATTACATATGACTGGTGCGAAGCTGCTTGCAATGAAACATACGGCAGGGTTGTATTTTGTAAGTTACAGAACGTTTGGCTCTAAAAACCACAATTATCCAGTTCATTAAACTATGAATTTAAAAGCTTTGGTTTTCATTGTACATATTATTAATTTTAGGTAAAAGAGAAATTACTTAAGAGCATAAATGACGTCAAAGAGGTTTACTGATCACAAAATGAATGAGGTGTTATTCATCTTTCATCTGACTCACCAGGCTGAATACATGTTTATGAATACGACACGTCTGCGGTCTCCATTCAGTGTATATGCACAAATTCAACGTGTGCATTAAACATGTGGCTGTTTCCAGCTCTGGAGCATCACTTTGTTGTGCGGAAGCAACAGCTTCAGGCAGCTTTTCATGTCAGGAAATGTGTGCAGGAAAGTGAGGTCAGAGTAAGATGCCTTCATCATTCGCCTTCACAGAGTCCATATTTCTTTTCTTACAGTTGAAATAGAAGTTATGTCTATGAAGGCGAAGTATTCAGCAGGTTGTGGATTCAGCAGAGTGAACTGACATGATGGACAAAGAGCTGATTCTTCATATGAATACCAAAGATGAAGAGCCAACAGGGTGACATTATTCAAGTGTTCACAGAAGTGAAGAGGTGACATTTTTCTTATTTCAGCTGGTTTCTTAAATTGAGCACTAATTTTCAGAATCTAGAGAGTTATAAGGTTGTACTATGATCAAGAAAATATCATTTGACTCTAGAAAACAGAAAAGGACTTGATGTTAAAGCCCCACAAACCATGTAGAAAAAGGTTTCACTGTTGATTGTGAGACCCGGTGGACACAAACGCACCACCTTCAACACTTTTCACCTATAGCTATTTCCTGTGCTAGCTTGCTTCTTAGCACTTAGCAAATGAGAAACAAACCACTTTCTCCAATAATTTGTGTTCCTTTGTGTTCAGCAGGACCTTGTTAATATTCAGTCCAGAATAAATGTTGGCATTGTACATTCCTGCAAACTATGGACATGTTGAATGTGTCTGTTTCGAATGTGTTATATCAACATTTCTACAAGACGTCCAGTAGGGATATTTTGAAACTTTCAGTTTGCTGTTGTCCATAAATATCCAAAGTTCAAAATGCAAAAGGCCGACAGCAAAAGAAGAGCAATCCACAAGCAAAAAAATGAAAACTACAACCCAAAATCAAAGTCCAATCCAGTATGAGTCAGGCGTAAAACACGCTGGGAAGACAGAATCAGAAACAGATGAGACAAGGGTCGAAAACGGATAAAGACAGGAAGTGGAAAGTAAACGTCACACGAGGATAAACTTTCACCATAAAACAGGAAATCACAAAACATATATGGTCTGGTCAGGTTTAGGCACAAAACCACTTGGTTAGTATGAGGAAAACACCATGTTATAGCTGTGTCCTGACATAAAAATATCCAGTGGTGTGACGCTTTCAAATAATGAAACCACTTGGTTTGGGTGAAGAAAACATCATGTTTTGCCTTAAAAATACCTGGTTCTGTCATCACAAAAACAGCTGGAAAAAGTCCTCATGTCTCGTTAGAAATATTGGTTGAACTTTATTTTAAGGACATTTAGAAATAGTGAGCCTTTCTTTGAATCAAATAATTACATATTTGTCCTTCATTCAGGAACATAGTAGACATTATCTGTTCATTTTTTGGAAAGTAAACCAAACTAGTTCCATCTTCAGTAAACTAATAACATGTGACAAGCTGAAATTTGTATCAAATTTTGCAAACAATAGATGTAATATCTAGAGGTTTCAGTCATGCTTGCAAATATTGAAACACAGTTTTGAACAGCGGTCTCTGGCTTGGCATCCTTCTGCTCCAGCTGTAACTCCATCACCACCATCACCTCCACCTTCTTAAAGAACACTCAGCTCATACAGATGTAAAGTGATATGCCAACAGAGTATTTTCATTTCATGCTTCTTTTGACCACTTTACCTTTTTACTACTTAACGTTAACTTAACATTTTTTTACCAGAAAAGTCACACATGCATTTATTTTTTATCTACTGATGATGCAAAATATAATCCACAAATAAATGACAAATGTGTTTTTATCACTTAAAACAGCCTCAATTTTATCAGCTTATAATAATAATAATAATAATAATAATAATAATAATAATAATAATAACAATAATTATTATTTATTAATGTAATCTTAATGTTTTGTAAAATTCCCATTAAGAGCACTGAACTGTTGTCTATGTATTTTTGGACACATATGATTCCTTTTTATCTCTCGTTCACAGCAAATACGATGACTTCAGATCTTCCTGCCTTCACCTCAAACTTCTGTCTCCACTGGCTCTGAAACCAGACTCACCTGTAGGATGTGCCGTGATGATACCTGGATGTGTTATCGAGATGAAAGCCACACATGCCGAGCAGCTTCTTTTAAATTCCTTTTCAAGCAGCAGAGTCAGGTGAGATGACCTCGCCCTCGCTGGCTGATTCTTCTTCTTCTCTTGTTTTAAGAACATCAGACTTTACGACTCAATAATGGAGATTTTTCAGCAGCTCGCTGTTTTTTTTTTCTCAGAGTGACGGACAGGAAGCGCTCTCTTTCTCTCCCTCTCTCTCTCCCTCTCTCTCTCTCTCTCTCTCTCTCTCTCTCTCTCTGTGTCTGTCTCTGTC
>CAEMYA010000184.1:233720-290398 GCA_903131615.1 Diplodus sargus | reverse complement strand
AAAGTCCTGTTTTAAACATCTTGCCTCAATTAAAGAACAGATGTTTACAGTATAAACAGTAAAAGTAGTTTAGTCAGACAACTCACGTTTGAAATGCAGCAAAAATAGTATGAATTTGGCATCTAGTCTCCAACCTGATCGATCCCCGCAGATCCGTTTAGAGATATTGGGGAGTGATGAGCAAAACAAAGAATATGCAGCAGTGGGTTAGAGAGTGAGGAAAAATAAGGCCCGACCATAAAACACCTGCTTTTAGACATTTGTGTAGTTCATCTGAAATCCAACCTTCAAATAATGAAGCTTATAAACAGCATAAACTAATGTATGAAGAGCAGCTTCCTCATCTGGGAAGGAACCAGTAATGGATCATTGTAATGGAGTATAAGTCCTGTTCATGAACCCTATGAGGTGGAAGGGTATTTTATAAAATGTTTCATATCTCCTTTAACTGAACTGTTAAAGGTATTTGCATGTGTACGTCCTGTAGCTGGTTTTCTTCTCTCCCTCCTATATGTTACTGCATCATCTATTGTATAGATTCTATTCCTCAGAGCTCTGACTGGAGGTAAAAGAGTTCACTGTGTCTTCCAGCAGATTTACATTTAAATGCATCTTTTCCTACATTGCATGATTAAGATTCTTGGAACATTGGGTCAACTCAGGAAATGTGAGCTATTGATAAACTAACAGCAACCATGTTAGTGTGTTCTTATCTCTCTGACACGTCCCCTGCTGCTGGTATCTGTAATTTTACAGAATTGAGCAGCACATTTGATTTTTGGAACAACACTCCCATGTCCAGTCCTGGCCCGCAGTGCTCCCTGTCTTCAACTGGATGGACTAAAATTATAAATGTTTCGGTAAATGTTATCAGTATCTATTGAGAACTTCCTCCATCTTCTTCACCTGTGACTGTTCTCGGTCTCCCATCATGCTTCTGTGCGTGTGTGCTGTTGTTGACAGAGCATTAGAATATGATTTCAGGCTACTTCATTTGTTTTTTTCCCTCTTCCTTCGCTGCTGTAAACATAAATCAGAGCGAGCCGAGCCCAGAGCTCATATAAATGTCAGGATAGACAGCGGAGCTCATAAACCTCTAATTTGATCTTTATTCATCCGGGACATGGCGTGAATAAAAGCTCACCTAGTAAATCATCATTTTCTGCTTTCTGTCAACACAGCTGAGCGAGGAGAGACACACACATCCATCCATCCTTCTGTGGGAGCCCCGCCCCCTGCTGCTCGTTATGACGCCTCCAAACTCGTTAAGTATGTAGGTTCAAGTATTATAGTCAATATATCTCATTAATTATAATAACTGACTTTAAATGATTTATGACATTAAAAATTCAATTTGCCTTTAAATGACGGGACGTAAAAGATATTAAATGTGTCGATTAATGATTCTGTTTAATTATTCTATCTGTAATTGAACATCAAACGTCTTGACAGGAAATACACATTACTGCAGCGTCCTTCTCCTCTTTCTCCCTTTCTTCCCCCTTGCTTTCTGTCCATCCTTTTCTCCTCATCCTCTTCTTTTGTCACCATCTCTTCATCTTCCCTCCCTCCTTTCTTTTCCTCTCATCCAAACTCATATCTCTCTCCTCTTCCTCTACATCTCCTCTTCCTCACCCATCCTCAGCTTCTTCTTCTCCTCTGTCATCTCTCTTGTCTGAGGCATGAACAGCTGCTGCTGACGGAGCAGCGCTCTCGGCTCCGACTGATGGAGCTTCACTGACATCTAGTGGTTAATTGTCAGAACTGCAACAGAACAGGAGACGAAGTCAGATTCAGGAAGGTCGTTTGTTGAAGGAGCTAAAAACAGAATTATCACTTCAACAACAATACCTATGACGACCTTTACTGTGTTGACACATCAAATGAACACAGCACTGGATTTAAAGTCATTCGTGTTTCTGTCTTCACTTCATCTGTGCCTCCAAACGTTGTCGGGCTCCTTGTTAAAGGACAAAAATGAAATCAAGGCTAAAGCTACAAGTTGGATCGACTCTTGATGTCAGAATCAAAACATTTGTGGGGAAATTGGGTTCAATACAGTTTCTCCTTCTAGAATAGAAATGTCTCAGTGTGGAGGAATTAAAAATATATAACTGGAGAATAGAGTATGTAAAAATAAAAATATACATGTATGATAACTCCATCTATATGTACACTATTGAATTGGAATATTGCACAAAATGTTACCATTATGAAGCTCTGTGTGTTTGATTATGGTCTTTATTGGCACAGATGAAATGTAATTATAAATAAATGATGAAGTTATGGCCATTCACAGGGTGAAATAAGTCTGAGACACATCTTAGTGATTCAGTCTCAGACTGAGCTTCTGTGAAAAAGTTTAATTTGAATAATTGTAGCTGGTTTCGAACTCACTGACAGCAGAAACAGAAATGTGAATATCAGCATTATCACATGTCTGTCTGTCCGGGAAGCAACGCCACCTACACGAGGCGAACATGCACAGAAATCATTCATATTTATTCAAACCGAGAGAAACGATCCAATGAAAGGTTCACATGGGTATTCTGCATAATATTCTCCTACTGAAGGGATTATCAAAGGTTTACACCCACCGGCCCCCTATATCCACTGAACATCCGGTCGGATTGGATCAGTTTCTGCAGATTGAGGTGTTTTACATGAGACATTACTATTCTGATTAGATGAATGTGATTATTCGAGGAATGATAGATTGACTTTTTTTACATTTATCACATTTATTTTCTGCAGGATGTGTTCATCGTCCTGTCGATGGCCTCTGATCAGCAGTGCTCATGTAACTGATCTGTCTGACCAAGTGATGCAGAAATAAATCTCTCTATTTAATAAAGTATGTGAATTCTGATTGACTGGTGGTGAAACACAAACTCAAACTGAATGTATTTTAATGAGCTTCACACATGTGAATAATATATAATATAAATAATCAATACACTACAATCAAAGCAGGTTCATACTGAATAAAAAGGTGGAGGCCTGTGCACATAGTAAATATATGTATAGATTAGCTGTGAGTTTCCACCACAACCGATGAATAAATTACAAAATTCTTTTATGAGTAAGGTAAAGACTTTTGGTGCAGCGACATCTCATGTGGAAAAAGGTGGCAGCTGTTTCAGTGTTTCACAACATTTATTCTCACACGGCCGGCTGTGTCTGAAAATACTCGAGAAATACAACATTTTTATGCATTTCCAGATTTAAGAAACAGAGCTGTCATCTCTGCCGTGTCCCACCTCTCCCAAATAGACTATTGGAGTTTGATTTTTTTTTTGCGTAATGTAAGTGTTCAAGTGCATTTTTAGTTAATTTGTCTCCTTAAATGCTTTAAAGGCATCTCCTCACTGCTAGAATATCATTCTGAAGGGAAGGCGTGGTAAACATTTGTTATCATTTTTTTTATTTAGGGTTAGTGTTAACATTTTTTGTCTTAACAGTAGGATATTAAATATTTTTAGTTTTAGCTCTGTTTAGAAATACAGCCCAAAGTGCTTTAAACAAGAGAAAACTACATTTTGAAGAGATCTAATCTCACCTCTATGGTTTAAATGTGATCTAGTTCAAATAACCTAATTATAATGTATAGAATATGTTTAATAACTGAAGTACATTGTATAGAATGTGTTTAACAACCGAATTATATTGTATAGAATATGTTTAATAACTGAATTATATTGTATAGAATATGTTTAACAACTGAATTATATTGTATAGAATATGTTTAACAACTGAATTATATTGTATAGAATATGTTTAATAACTGAATTATATTGTATAGAATATGTTTAACAACTGAATTATATTGTATAGAATATGTTTAATAACCGAATTATATTGTATAGAATATGTTTAATAACTGAATTATATTGTATAGAATATGTTTAATATCTGATTTATATTGCATAGAATATGTTTAATAATGGAAGTTCCCTTTAAGGGAGACATATTGTATTTACAAAGTTAATCTATTTAACTTTAGCAATACAAATTGTATTTTTAAGTGCAGCTTGACTTTGGCTTATTGAGATTTCGCCGTCTTTGTTATTTCTGCTCCTAAAACGTGACCTGAAACATTCTCGGGAGCTGAAGTGCGATCTGATGAAAACTAAAGGAAAAATATGTAAAAATGTAAATGACACAGGGACTTTTGCGGGTTGACGGCCGTGGACACAGCGTGCAGATGTATCTGCAGTTATGAACAGAGGTCGGTGTTCAACAAAGTGGCACAATTTAATTTGTGTGGCAGGAACTGCACGGCTGCGATAGACTCAGTAATGAAACCTCTCAGCTTTAAGTTCTGTCTACTTTATATTCACAAAGGGAAACGAGCGAGGCAGCCATTGTGGAGACATGCAAATACACTGATCTCTTTAATACGGGCTTCACCCAATTGGACGCCGACTTTGACAAGCAGAACAAATGCCCTGCGAGCACAAACACGCGCAGGTCAGGAGGAGCGGCGCTGATGGCCGAGGCAGAATTCTACTTTCTTTATCCGCTTTTCAACGCCGGCAGTCACATTCTGCTTGTTCGCTTACTGTTAAATTAGTCATCTGAGATTAGAGACGGCTTAAGAAGAAAAGTTTCCCTCAAAAAGTTGATAAAGCTCCTCAACTTTATGTATACTGAACATATGCAAAAACAAAATGTGGGGAAAGTCTCTTTCCACAACTTGGAATGACTGCAGTGGTTCAGTTTGTTACTTTTAGTTAAATGCTCATTTCATTTCATCAGTGAGAGCAGGTGTCTAAATGCACAGCCTTCTGCAATTTGGATTAAAAACTTTAAGTAAGGAGCTGGAGACGTTAGCTTAGCTTCGCACAAAAAACAGCATACAGCACAAAACACAGCATACACCAGGATGATGTCCATGCTGGTCTACGCTGGTTAGTGCTGGTTTGGTGCTGGTCTAGCTGGTGGACCAGCACGATGAAGCTGGTCCACCAGCAAGGTCCCATTAATTATGCTGGCCTACCAGCATAGTCTTGCTGGTGAAGTTGCTGATGAAGCTGGTCACCAGCATACCAGCACCAAAACACAACATATGCTGGCCTTGCTGGTCATCAGCATACCAGCACCAAAACACAACATATGCTGGCCTTGCTGGTCACCAGCATACCAGCACCAAAACACAACATATGCTGGCCTTGCTGGTCACCAGCTATGCTGGTCTGTGCTGTTTTTCCCAGCAGGGTTGCACTCTCTTATCCAGGGCTGCAGTGGAGATAAACACATTAACTCTCTGTACTTTGTAAAGTACAAATACCACAGAAATACACTTAGTTACAGTACTTGAGTAAATGTACTTCGTTACATTCAGTCACTACGATATCATTTATTAACACTGGATAGTTAACCCACCTTTCATTTAGCCACTACAGCCCTCTGCTCTGGTAAGGTATGGTAAGAACTACAACTCCCAGCAGCCTCTGCTCCTGCGCAGATTCAGTAGCAGCAGGAAGATGTCTGTCAGGATGAGGTCTTGTCTGTTGACCGTTTTATTTTTAAACGTTTTTTACAGTTTCGTCTCTTCTTTGTATTTTCACATCGGAGACACCGAGAAGAAGTGTTTCATAGAGGACATCCCGGACGAGACGATGATTATCGGTCAGTTTCTACTTCCGGTTAGCATAGTAGCTCAAGCTAACTCAGTTAACTTTAGCGAACAGTTAACCTGTTGTAACAACAAACATTAAACTTTTACAACAGCCTTCGTGTCTGAACGATATTAACCAGTGGACAGTAACGAAGTACATTTACTGAAGTTCTTAACTGAAATACAGTCTTTACTTGAGTATTTTCACTCCACAACAAATCCACAGGGAAGTATTCTGTTGTCTGTTTTAAGTCTACATACATGTTTATAAAGTTTAGTTATTTTTGAGATTCTGATTAATGATAATATAGCCTATATTAAACAAATAAAAATGAGATAGCTCTTATGTATCCATAGATCCCTGATTTACAGCAGTTTATCACTGTGCACTGCTCCTGTTAAACAAACCAATTATGATAATAGATGATAATAAAACTTTATTGATTCCTGTGGGGAAATACAAACGCTGCCCAGCCCTGTGTAGACCATTACAAATTAGCTCCATCTTTAAGAGCTGGAATGTGACAGTTCAATGAATAAAGGATTATTGTCATTGTTGATTAGTCTGTCAATAATCGATCAGTTGTTTAATTGTCAGAAAATTGTGAAAAATGACAAAGATGACGTCCTCAGATGTCTCGTTTTGTCCCCAACCCAAAGATATTCAGTTTACTGGAGGAAAGAAATCAGGAAATCTGCTCAACAAGCTGGAATCAGAGAATCTTGAGTGTTTTCTCTCCAAAATTACTCAAAATGATTGAAAATATTTCCACAGATTTTAGGCTATATAGTGTGAGTTTGTGTTGAAAGTGCCGAGCACTACAGTTGGGAAATACCTTCTAATTGACATGATTTGTGAATTAATTCAGAGATCTTCTGTGTTAATTATTTTAAAAGTCAACACATCATTATGAACCTGTCAACATCTTCTATGGACAAATTACAACAATTACATTTTGTTTTGTCCACAACTCAAATATATATTCAGTTCACTGTCATAGAGGAGGACAGAAACCAGAAAATATCTCACATTTATCAAATCAAATCAATTTTATTTATATAGCCCAACATCGCAATCACATTGCCTCAATGGGCTTTACAATCTGTACTGTGACGACATCCTCTGTCCTAAGACCCTCGATTCCAGTGAGGAAAAACTTGCCATGATGATGGAAAAAAAAAGACCCTTTTAATTAACAGGGTAAGAAAAAACGATGAAAGAAACCTCAGGAAGAGCCACAGAGGAGGGATCCCTCTTCCAGGACGGACAGACATGCAATAGATGTCGCGTGTACAGAAAAGAGCAACAAATCACAGTTTACAAGTTACAGTAACAGAAAGTCTGATGCATTTTATCCAGCTGAGATCACAGAATGGAGACTTTCTACTTCTTAAAAATCACTCAAACTCATTAATCACTTATCAAAATAGTTTGTGATTAATTTAATAGTTGACAACTCATGGATACGGTGTTACAGCTCCTGTAAAATATTCACACATTTCTATACTGAGAAACTAAACCTTATGAGAAAAGTAGCCTCTCATGGTGTCACAGTGTCACAGCTGATTTATTCATGTTTAATCACCTGTTTCCACTGTTTAATTCACAAGAGTGAATAGAAAGTGACGTTAAAGTCTTGAGCATTTTAGTGTCCACAAATTCTGTGTTACTTGTGACAGTTGTATTTTCAGTTTAGTGAACTCTCTGTGGTCTGTGTATTACATGCTTTCAGAACTTTATCACAGCCCATAACCCTGATAGTGTTTGCAGAAGCCCTATTGAGTGTCCTTACCTACTCTATGGTATATATTCTCTTGTGTGTATGTACTGTTTGTCACTAATTTTGACATCTCATTCTGTCTTTGTCTCTCTGCAGGAAACTTTCGGACTCATCTGTCTAATGAACACATCGACACGGACCTGCCGGACAATCACAACCTCTGGGTGTTAATAGAAGCTAGAGATCCTGATGACGAGGTTTGTCCTGGATGCTGCAGAATATTCCTTCTCCACAGAGCATGTTCTTTTTTTTTTTTATCTCTCTGGTTTGGAAAGTCCTCCACACTTAGCCACCTGAAACCCGATCCTTTGTAAAACATCAGTCTCTCACTGCTTACCTCATATTGATCTGCAGTCTTATTGTTGTTGGAACAAAAAAGATGTATCTGCTTTGCTGCTGTGTGTTCTTTTTTGTTTGGCTTACATTAATGAATTTTATTTTTTATCTTCCTTTCAGCTGGTTTTATCAAAACAATTTGCCTCCAAGGGAATGTTCAGATTCACATCACTTAAAGCAGGAAGACACCTGATCTGTCTGCAGTCCAGCTCCTCACAGGTCCCCCTGCCTGCTGGAGGCATGCTGGTGAGTTCAGTCCAACCTGGCCACAGGACATCGTTGCATTTTCCTTTAATGCAGATATTTAAATGACGTGATGTGAACCTCTTCCTTTATGATGAGCTTCCTTTTTACTGTTGCATTACTGCAGATGGTTCACTTGGACATCAGAGCAGGCGAACGCACAAACAACTACAGCGAGATCGCAGCCACAGACAAACTATCAGAGCTGCAGCTTAGAGTCCGACAGCTGACGGAGCAGGTCCGACAGATCCAGAGAGAGCAGTACTACCAAAGGGTCAGTGTGTGTGTGTGTCTAGGCCCACATACTAGATTTATTCTGAAGTTTTCAGCAGCATCACTCAGTTTTGCTGAGTTCTGCTGTAACATGCAACTGTAAAAGCAACAGAGGAAGAGTCCTGCTCAGGAAAGTGAGAAAATAAGAAAAGCGAAGAAGTAGTAAAGCTGTAAAGGACAGAATGAAGCAGAGTGATCAGCTGGTGTTTGTGTTGAAGTTGTGTGTCTGCTTGATCGACAGCTCAGAGAGAAACATTTCCGCGAAGTCGACCACAACACCAACATGTGGATCTTCTGGTGGCCCGTCGTCCGCTCTCTCTTCGTGGTCGCTGTCATAACTGCGAGCACGAACTCCTGGTAAACAACTACTCTTCTTCTGTTGACTTTTATTACTCACATGCAATCCACTACATCCTTCAAAACATCCTCAACTACCATCCTCAACTATGCATGATTAAAAAGTTAAAAAAAATTTAAAAAAACAGCTACTTTGAAAAGTATAGCTTTCCAAACTACCATTACTTTATTACTGGAAGAAGTTAAACGAGGTATCCGTAATCAGGAATTAATGGACTTTGCGGAGGCAAACGTCCTCCGCGCAGTTCTTAGGCCTCTGTGTCGTCCATTAATTCCTGATTATGGACACCTCATCGGAGCTGTCTCCATACAGCTCTGCTGTTATCCCAGTCTGCAGTAGAGAACAGATCACAACTTGATCTGAGACCAGATTTACACCTTCATTAAGATGACTTCTTCATTGTAGCTGCTGAGCTAACAGTGTAAGCATGTATTCAATCTGAAGTGGGTGCATGAGGGTGTAAATAACGTCTCCTGAGAAGTTTGTGATCTCTGAGCTTTTGCAGACTTGGATTACAGCAGACGAGCTGTATGGAGACATCTGATGTTTCTTTGGTTGTTTGTCAGTTTTGGATAAACTTTTCCTCCAACAAAATGTCAAATTGTTTGCTATCTAGCTGAAAAGGTAGTTAGTGTACTCATTGCAGCTCTGTGTTGTGTATTTTTTAATTTTAAGATAGGTAGCAACATCATTTAAAGTTAAAATGAACCCTTGCTGGTGACACCCAGCTGTGGACTTTATAATACGTTCTGAGGTAAGAATTCCTCTCTCTATGTTTTGTAGATTTTGGGGTCTTTTTTAAAAACTTTTGATTACAGTTGCAAAATGACATGGCCTCATAATGCTGTTCCATTGAGGAAAACGTGTGGTTTATTTCACTTTGGGTCTCATCTACAGAACTTTGCCTTTCATCACAATTTAAAAAACAAAATTCTAAAAATGTTGTGATCTCAGGGTTGGTACATTCTTACAAACATTTTGTAGAAAACAGTAGAAAATATTTCAATACCAAAATAGACAATGTTTTATTTACAATGTGGCATCTGTACATTCTCCATCCTGTGCTGATCAGCCCTGCTGCTCTGTTTCAGGTGAAGTCAGGATGTTTCAGTAAACTTTGGACCTGACAGGAAAACATAAAAAGAGACATACAAAGAATGATCTTCCAAATGTATTACAATAAATAAAGATTTTTAACAAACTGAGACCCGCCCACACACATCAGAAGATAAGGTCACCTGGAGAAGGCGGACACAGAGAGAAGTCCAAGCAGGAACTCAAGGCCGTAGAAGCAGAGCAGGACGGCACTGAGGAGGAACTCCAGCCGCAGAACGAAGGTCTGCAGCAGCAGGTAGTAAACAGCCAGCGCCACACAAGGGATCAGGATGAAGAGCGACACGCACGAGGCCAGAGAGCGCTCACACAAGTTCCCCTTCCAACCTGAACAACCACACACCATCACGAGTCATCAATGAGATCATCAATGATGTCATCACGAGTTTCTTTTCTGTGTCACATGACAGCAGCTGCCATGTTTACTGACAAATGAAGCTGCTGCATTCTTTGTACAATAACTTATGTACATCATGAGTAATGACTTGTGCAATTGAGCTGTGTTCTTTCTGTCCAAGTATAAGTAACAGGATAGGCAAAAATAAGCCTTGGCTTCAGCCTATTCCTTTTTCGGTTACAGAGTTTTTTTTAAAAAAAAAATTGTGAGAAATTGTTGAGTGCAAGTCTGTATGATAATTTTTGCCAGTTGATTGCACATAATTTAAGTATTTTATAGTGTAACCGAAATAAATCTATTCATTCATTCATTCATTCATTATTTCTGTTTGGGTTCTCACCGTAAAAGATCCGGAGAGTCTCCAAACCAAGGAAGAGCAGCAGCAGAACCACATCCAGAACCAGATTATCAGATGGGTAGGGCAGTAAAATCCCTGCGCATAGGAAATAGAACAAAAAGTTAAAACATGAACTTGTAAATTTGTCACAAAATCATCTCAGCTCTCATCTCAACCTTTGACCTCCTTCCTTCAGCCGCCACCAAAGCAGAAAAGTTTTATTAATTATTTCAATTGTTTAATTCTGTTAACACTGCACTGTGTCTAATGTGCCAAAGATTTATATGAATGTACTGAGTACCTGATCTGCACTTTGTTCTCTAGCATGCGCCTCCTGTATATTCACTTTAATAAGTAAAAACCGAAATCTTTCCTGAACTTGTTTTTGTTACAGGCATCATTATTCACATATACAAAAAGAAGAGAGATTTATGTCATGTTTTTATGTTAATCCTTGTCAGTACACCAGTAAAATCCTGCCAGTGAACCAGAAACTGAAGTTGATTCTGCTGCAGCTCTCAGTCAGATTTACACTGGCGATAAAGAAAGAAAGTTGCATTTTGGGCAACAGGTGAATGGGTGAAAAAAGTAGTGTAGTGTAGTCGTGGTTAAAAATGTGGACTTTGATCAAAAGTGTTCCAAAAAGGTTCAATCAGAACATCTGAAACTTAAGTTAACTGCAGATAAAATTTCTGGGGAAAACTCAACATTTGCCGTGTTAAGGTAATATAGTACTCAACATCACATGACCATGATGAACCAGGGTTTTCCTACTGTCAGAAGGCTTAGTCTCTCAAAATGGTTGTATTTAGACCTCTTTTATTATGAAGCTTTTTAGGTGTTTATTATTGGCGTATCATGCTGGAACACAGATATGATAATAATGTCGGTCCAAATTAACTTGAAACTGTGGATTTATTTCATTGGAAAACGTAAAATATCTGCTTGGTGGACTCCTAAATCTGACGCTTAATATTGAAGTGCACCAAAGTTGTCGACAAACCTAGAGACAACTGCTTCACTGTTTTAAATGCAGGACCAACCTCTCCATATGACACAGTGTTCAAAAGCATGTTGCTAGTGTTTCTCGCATACTGAAAAACAATTAATATTCATCATGAGGTCTGTGTTCCAGGACAAATGAAATATCAGGGTTTGTCCAGCAAGTGACCCAATACTGAATGCTATGAAACACTGAACTCTCTCAGCACAGTTGCTACAAAGAAAGTAGATCTGTTTCAGAGGAGTTGAGCCTCTCTCAGACCTTTATAGATGAACATGAGGATCTCTGCCAGATAGAGGGCAGCAAAGTACCAGCTGTTCAGGTAGAAGAGCACCTGCAGGGGAGTGGACGAGAGCTAAGGGAGAGGAAGAGTCAAGGACAACACAGGAACACACACACACACACACACACATACAGAGAGAGAGAGAGCTGCCGAGTTTCATGTGAAGGATACGATTGGTTGGCTCCCTGCAGACAAAAAGAAAAAACACAGCTGTTATTTTTGTCTCAAATGAATCACTGCAACCAATTATTGTGTTTTAGACTTTTATTTATTTCCAAATTTACCATGAAACAAATCAAAGAAACATGACAAAGCAAAATAATATGTTTTATGACAAAGGAGCTGATTTTGTCAGCATCTCCTGACAGCAGAAACATTCACAAAAAATATTCAAGTGTTTTGTGACCACAGTAATAGTGGTAATGATATGTTAGCAATAATATTAGTAACTGGAGGAAGAAGTACTCAGATCCATTGTGTAAAGGAATTCATAACTAAAGCTGTCCAATAATTAAAGTGAAAAGAAATAATGTTTTCCAGATGTCATGTCGCATGATAAAAGTAAAGTACTTGAGTAAGTGGCTACAACTAAAAGGAATAAGAGACTGATTAGTTTGATTTTGTTTAAATGCTTCTGTTGAGCACTTCTTAAGGGGAGGACTAGTCTTCTCTTTGTGACGCTTAACAACAACATTAAAATATCAAATAAATGTAGTGAAGTACTCGACATTTCCCTATGAGATGCAGTAAGTTTGAGTGCAAGTGCAGAGAAGCATGATGACAAAACTACTACATGCAGATGTACGAGTTACATCCCAGCGCCAATTAGCAGTAGATGCAGGAGAATAGGTAACGTGTTAAACGGTGGATTTGTTATTAGCTAGTATTTTGTAACTGTAACTGATGATAAAAACGATATATTTCGGGGCTTCAACATCCGGACGAGAACAAACTTGTGATATGAGCCTATGCTGGCTGCCTGCGGTTTAAACTGACGGTAAACTTCTGTACGTTAAAGCCTCACCTTAGTCTGATAATACTGCAGCTAACGTTTGCTAACGTCAGAAGCTGACGGAGGTTCTGACCTCACAACCGGACATTCTGTTTCTATCCGTCTCTGTCACAGGTTCCTGTGAACCCCCTCAGATGTGAAAACTTTAATGAACACAGTTAGCGAGTTATGTTCCTAAATGTTTACTTGACACAAAGAATGAGACTCACCGGTCGCCATGTCTGATTACCATGGAAACAGCTTGGGAGGAAGTGCGGCATCTTTGTGTTGAGTTAAGGCGGAGCTTCTTTGACCGGCTGCCCCCTACAGGCTGTTACGACTACTACTACTGCTTTTCCTTGTAAAACTACTTCTACTACTAAAACAACACTACTCCTACTACACCTAGTACTACTACTAGTAGTACCACTACTATGTATAACAAAAACAGCTTCTTGGCTAATTCAGTTATTTTAACTATTAATTTGTGAATTTGCACCGTCCTCTCTTAATCAGGTTAAACTAAATTGTTTCTGTTAAATTATTTTAAAATTGTTCCCTTTGAAAAGTAGGTAAACAACATTTAACGACTGATTTTCATCTTCAAGGTGCATCTACATATGCTTTTATTTTGTGTTGTAAGTAGATTTTTCTACTATAAAAGCAGAGAAAATACAACTTCTATATCAGTATTAGATATTGTTGATGTAAAAGAAGTGACTGGGTAGATATAGAATAGAATAGAATAGAATAGAATAGAATAGAATAGAATAGTCTTTATTGTTATTGTAGAGGAGGGTGCGATGAAATTGAGGGTGCTCCAGCAGCAACAAATAAAAAAAGCAACACATAGAACAAATAGTAATATAAATAAATTATATATATAGCCCTTTAAGGTGCTAAAGGGAGGTAGGAGGAGGTAGATTGGGTTTGTTCTTGTCGGGGGGGTGTTTGTGAGTGTATCCGTTCGTATTTGTAGTTAACATGGCCCAGGGGAAGAAGCTGTCTGTCAGCCTGCTGGTGTGGGACTTTGTTGACCTGTAGCGTCTCCCAGAGGGCAACAGATCAAACAGGGGGTAGGCAGGGTGTGAGGGGTCTCCTGTGATGGCCTTGGTTCTCCTGAGGCAGCAGGATGTGGCGATGTGTTCCAGGCTGGTCAGAGGGCAGCCGAAGATCTTTTGGGCAGTGTTTATGACCCTCTGCACCTCATACATACAATGACTAAGTAGGTCTCCTCAATGTATGTCATTAATTAAGAAAAACATTTCTGTTTGGCAAAATCAAGCCTGTTAAAGTAAATTCATTTCTATGTAGTGTATATTTTGTTCTCAATTTTTCAGTAACACACTACAATAATGCGGGGCTCTGTGTTAAAATAATCACCAAGTATTAATACTAATAAATTAAACTTTAATAGCTCAGACAATTATATAGCCTAGTTAATATATAATAAGAGTCTGTATGCCTTGTATTTTGATAAAGTGCTGAATGGTATAGTAATTCATCACTTTATTAGTGGTATATAAACATCGTATACATTAGAAGAAGCACTAAAAATCCAATAAAAAGAGGTGTGTCTCATTTAGCCAGTAAAGGAAGACATTTCTGCATTGATTTTGAGTCGATGGGTCACATGACCTGGACACTTTTGAATTAAAACTGATGATTATTCATTAAAAATATTAATACAAAATATGAGACATGCTGAAATCCAATAAATATTGATCAGAATTGAATAACTGCTTGAGTTCAATATAAACATGTGTGTCTACTCTCAACCAGTGCTGGATGTCATTTCGGCACTGATTTTGAGTCACATGACCTGGAATTAAAGAAAACTACAGATTTAAAATTATATATATTTTTTTTTATTTTATATTAACACACATACATATGTGTGTTAATATAAAATATGAGGCACACGCACATCCTTTAATATAACATATTGCATTTATTTTTCATATAATTTCTTTCTTAAGTTTTTTTTTTCATTATTTTTTTTTTATTTAAAATTTTGGACAAAAAAGTGGACAAAGAGCCAAACAAACCAAACATCTTTATAAGGAATTATAGTACATAACGTGGGACAATAGCTCAACGTGTTCAGGACTACAACTCCCAGCGTCCTCTTACGGCGTGCTGATTGGCCAGACTTGAGTGAGGGTTTACGTGGCATTGCTGTACCCGCGCATGCTCAGTCGCGCTCTGTCCCGGCAGGAAGATGGTGTCTGTCAGGATGCAGTCGTGTGTGTTGTCAGTTTTACTCCTGAACGTGTTCTACAGTTTCGTCTCCTCTTTGTACTTTCACATCGGAGAGACTGAGAAGAAATGTTTCATAGAGGAAATCCCGGACGAAACGATGATTATCGGTGAGTGTCTGCAGCGAGAGGAAGTCACCGGCTAATGCTAACTGCTAGCTCTCCAACTTTAGCTAGTTAGCTAATCGGCTAACTGAGCTCAAGTTGTCTTTCTTGTCCACACAGTTCACACAGACGGTTCTGTTCTGCTCATGTGTTGATTCACAGCTCAGTAGAGAGTAATGTTAGCGTGTCACAAACTACGTAAAAACGTCTTTTTTTATGTTTTCTTGTGTCTCAGATCTTAAATCTGCAATACCTTTGGTCACATATGCAGCGACATTTGTGGTTTTCACAAATGACTGAAAGAATTCACAATGGTGCTTTTCTAACTAGAGACACACGAAGCACATCATTACAATCATGTGGCGTTACCCAACTGTAGTCAACAGTAACGTAATGTTTAAGTGCAGATAAAGAAACATCCGACAGATGTACAAAAACAAGTGTTTCACATGTTGAAGATCCTCGGTCATGTTGTTGAAGGTTTACGTCAGCCCTTCTGGCCGAATGCAAGCTCTACGTATACCAGACTGTTCACCTGTTTGTTCAAACACAGCTCGAACTGTTTGAATGAACGAGGGTGTCGCTGACAGGAAGTTGCTGTAATATCTTGTCAAACGTCTGTGTCAGAGCTGCTGATGTACAGAAATAAAAGAGGAGAAGTCCACAGTGAAAGATTCTGACATTATCTTGTAGTTTTGTTGGTTCCTGTGATGACTCCCTCTCCGCTCCTGCAGTGACCTCTGGCTAACATGTTTACCTGTGTTATAAAAAGGATCACAGCCTCATTTATATCGGCCAGGATGGAAGAACATGTTTAATTGTGTACCGGATGTGACTCACTACATTTGTTTCCTCCACAAATTCATATTTTTGTAAAGAAGGTAAAAAAAAAAGTTTTTTCTCTGTACAGGTTTGTCTCATTTTTATAGACGGATAGCACGGACAGCTATGCTTAATACTTTCATTTAGAACTACAACACACACTGGATCCCAATGCAAATAAATATTTGCGGTTACGGTTACATTGTGTTTCTTAAATTACCTGCACACAGCCAATGATTTGATGTAAGCAGGCCTCCAGACTGTAAGCATTATTGGAGTCTGTGACTAAATTTTACAATTAGGAGCTTCAGTGCGACTTGTAAATATGCTCTACTGACTGAGCAGCAGCAGCATTTTCTTTTTTTTAAGTATTTTCTTTTTTTTTTGCCTTTATATGACTTTATTCTCAGAACAGCTTAAGAGATGACAGGAAACAGGTTGAAAGAGGGGGAAGTGACAAGCAGCAAAGGGCCCCAGTCCGAGACTCAAACCCTGGACCGTTGCAGCAAGGACAAATCCTCAGCAGCAGCATTTTCACATGTAATGTTTTGCTGTGGTAGCTGCAGTAATAAAAAAGAAATCATAAAAAGAAAACAAACCTTTGTCAAGGTCACATTCAGGGCTGGGCACCTCAGTCACTGGGAACTATTCCGCGATTATTTGAAAATCTGCTGTTTGTGTGTACTGTAGCATATTGTTGCACAGGCTTAGACTGACTCAGTGAGGAGAAGACAGTGTTACACATGTTTTACCAGAGCCTGGTAATAATAATGTGATTATGCCAACTTCTGTTATAGATTTTGGCGGTAAAAACAAGGGGAAAAGCAATGGAAAAACTTTTTTCAGTGAAAAACATAGTTGAATGAACTATTGAATGAATTATTCTAATTTGCTGACTTTTTTTTTTTTTTGCTTTACCTGACCGACTTTACCACAAAATGATGTCATCATTCGAACTACACAGTCCCTCTGAAAAA
Organism: Diplodus sargus; assembly: GCA_903131615.1. Taxonomy (NCBI): domain Eukaryota; kingdom Metazoa; phylum Chordata; class Actinopteri; order Spariformes; family Sparidae; genus Diplodus; species Diplodus sargus. Next base: position 273,501 of record CAEMYA010000184.1, on the reverse strand, counting down.
GCTATGAAGTGGCATTTTTGTCCCACGTCTTCATAACTGATTAGCAAATTTACAAATATTTCGGCATGTTGCTTTTCTCTGCAGGAAACTACCGGACTCAGCTGTATGATAAACAGAGAGAAGAATACCTGCCTGCCACTCAGGGTCTGGGGATGTTTGTGGAGGTCAAAGATCCAGATGACAAGGTGAACAAAAAAGATTCAACAAGGACAAGCAGACTGTATCATCAGCTCATCATTTTCTCCTGATTGACCTGTGTGTGTGTGTGTGTGTGTGTGTGTGTGTGTGTGTGTGTCCTGCAGGTGATTCTGTCGCGTCAGTACGGCTCAGAGGGAAGGTTCACCTTCACATCACACACACCTGGAGAGCATCAGATCTGTCTGCACTCCAACTCATCCAAGTTCTCTCTGTTCGCCGGAGGCATGTTGGTGAGGAGTTGCTTTACACAGGCTTAGACTTTTTCCTCCAGTTATTTACTCACATTTAAATATTTTTAACAGAATTTGCCTGAAGCCAGTATGCTTTTGTATGACTCTGTTTAAATGTTTACCTTTTAAATAATGGGCTGCAACTGACGATTGTTTTCAGGATTTATCATACAGTCTATACAATATAGAAAAATAAATGTGAAAATAATGCTCCTCACGAGTCCAAAGTGCCATCTTCAAATGTCCTCTTTTGTCAAACAAAGAGTCCAAAAAGACTGAAAAGTAAAGCAGCCAATGTTCAGATTTAAGAAGCTGAAACCAGAAGATGTTTGACATCGACTGAAAGCAATAATCAACTAATTGATTATTCAGCTTGTTGTTGCAGCTCTAATTTTAATGTCGTTTTAATAATGTTAATGTTGATGAAGTATTTTGATCATAACGAATGTCTAATGAACAATGAAGAGGGTTCTTCTTCTTGACTTCATGTTAAACTTGTGTTGCAGAGGGTTCACTTGGACATCCAGGTGGGCGAACACGCCAACAACTACGCAGAGATTGCCGCCAAAGACAAACTGTCGGAGCTGCAGCTGAGAGTCCGACAGCTGGTGGAACAGGTGGACCAGATCCAGAAGGAGCAGAACTACCAGAGGGTCAGTCAAGGAGAAACATTCAGTTGGGGCAGTTTGGGGATTTCATTATCAATCATTTCATAATTCTCTTTTATATATTTGTTGTCAATCCTCTGAGAATATTGAAGCAATAAGACAGGTTATCCAACGTGACAATGACCATAAACACATATTGAAGTTTGATTTGGGGTTTTAGGCTAAAATGAAGACCCTACTTAACTCCTGGACTACCCTGAAATCACAAGTACATGTTACCAAAGCCATAGATTTAGTGGAACTCATTCAGTTCTGCCAAAAACCTGAATTCTGATGGAAGCTTGTTGATGGTGGCTGACTGAGGGAATGAAGCAATGTTCAGTTAAATTCTTGCTGTACTGTTTGATATTTTTGACAGTTTTATTTACATGAGACATTCCTGTATATGTTAAAGAATTTAACCTTGTGTTTTTTTATTAGTATTTTTTTAGTTCTGTAAAATATCCACAGTCATTAATTGCTCCTTGTCCGTCCTCTCTCAGTACCGTGAGGAGCGTTTCCGTCAGACCAGTGAGAGCACCAACCAGCGGGTCCTCTGGTGGTCCATCGTGCAGACCCTCATTCTGGTGGCCATCGGTATTTGGCAGATGAGACACCTCAAGAGCTTCTTTGAGGCAAAGAAACTGGTGTAAATGTCCTCCGAGGGCAGAGTGTGAGTCTGTGTGTGTGTTTGTGTGAGTGTGTGTTTGATGCAGTACTGAGTGGCGGCGGTCGCTGCTGTCAGAGGAGTCAGGATGCGGAGAAAAGCAGCTGCAAGATTCAGCTTGAAAACATCTTTAGATTATTTTTATTTTGAATGTTGTCATTGTTTCACCAGCCCTGTTTGTCACGAAACCCTCATGTGTGCAGCAGACTATCAGGGAGAATGTCACATCTTTATTTATTACACAGGTTTTCTTCTCTGGTGTAACCACAGAACTAAATTCTTTGTATTGGATTTTTTCGACCCCTTTTCTTCCCTGTTGCTTACAGTGATGAGTACATGATGTGTTACTGGCCTTTAGAGATGTTCTTCAAAGTTGTGCATGAAGAAAAACTATTTGATTTGAAGTAAACAAGTTAATCTCTGAAATTATAATCTGGATTCTTTTGTAAAATAAGAGTTTTGTGATCCATTTTGTGCCTCTTGAAGGAAAATTTTAATCTGTAAATTCTGACCCTCAAGGATGATACTAAACCTTTAACATTGAGACGGTGGCAGGAAAACTATTTCTGATATTCTGCCCCCAGTGTTAACGGGGTTAAATACATGTCTGAAGACGCAGAATGTGATGCTACAAGGATCACAGGATGTATCTGGCATCCATCATGTACACATGAACTTGGAGTTAAAAGTATATCGGATCGTTATTTGGCCTTGTAGCCATGAAATACTGAAGCAGAGCTGCAGCATCCAACCGATTTCTGACCTCTGTGCAGCTTTTGAATCTTTTTTTTTTTCACATCAATATTTCGGCTTCGATACCAACAATGATTTTATCACTGGAAGAATTGGAAGCTGCTATGATTAAACAATAAGGAAGAAAAAACACGTTCAGACCTTTAGGGCCAGAAAAAGAAGCTCTGTTAGTCTACGTTGGGTGTCTGTACACATGAAAATGTTTTTTTTACAGCACACAATAAACTCACAATAGCACAAAGGTGCTCACATGATGAAATTCAAGTGATATGAACGCTTGCAGCCATATGAATATAGCTGGGTAAAAACATTCATCATTGTGAGGTGAAGTATTGACCTATCAAGGCTGAGAATTTTGGTGTTTGTGAGACCGAAGCTCTACAGTTTGTGTGAAATCAACCAAATGTTTTCTGTTTGTTGCTGCGTGAGTAAATCTACATTTTGTCCGAACTGAATGTATGTTTCTGTTCGTCTGATTCGGGCTCAGTGCTGGTTTCTTGGCGGAGGCATAGAAAAATATTCTGATCATTTGGCTCATCGTATTTTTAAACCACCAATCTGCCCGAATTTCACAGATCTTCAGATTTTGGGGAAACGCGAACGTTCAAAGGAGACTTTTAGTTCCTGGAACATTTTGATCAAACAGGAGCTTCACTTTTGAGGCATCCATTAATCTCAATAGATGATAGTTTTTTTATTAATTGCATCTTTTTTGCTTCGACACTGCCAGAGACGCCTCCCTGTTTGGATCTCTGTCCTAAACTCAAAAACTGATGACATGTCAAAAAGTTTAAAAGCCACACAGTGATCTGGTGAAGAAAAACATTAAAATGTAAAAACGCCTGAGCACTACATCACCATCAGCTCCTGGCTGGATGATCTTCACCTTCAGGTTTTTGTTTCTTTCTATTTTCACCAGTGTGAGCTCAGTTTTGTCTTCAGACGCGGACAGAACCAGACAGTCCTGAATCTCTAAACATTCAGCTTCCACATGAGTTTGTTGAATGACACATGAGCAGTGAGATGGCTTAAGTCCTCGGTGAAGGGAAACCTGTGGAATAAATCTCGATCTGAGGAGTTAAATCAACTGTCAGATTTTAGAGAAAGATGGCAGATGCAGATGTTTAACACCGTTGAGCTTCAGATATTAAGATGTTGTTCCTTCTTATTATTTCTGTTCCTTCCTTTCTTTCTGGTGGTTTGTGTTGGGCTGTCTTCTGTTGCTGGTAGATTTCAGAAACGTTTTCCTGAGTTAGAAATAAACCAGTTGTTTTCGGCTGGACGAGGGGCTTGAATTTATTTTATTTTTAGAGAGATTCTGTCAATGTGAAATCTGTCTAAAATTGCACTCGAAATAAAGTTTTGTCACATTTGGTTTAAAGGACGGAGCAAGTGACTGTTTCTTTCATTTTTGTAATTTTCTCCACCAAAACCCAGAGTAGAAAATCACTTTTAAGAGCTTTTTAAAGGCAGGAACTGAATTAAATTGTGACCAGAAAACATTCATATTAAGAAATGTGACTGCGATCTTCACAGGTTCTATTTATCTTTGTTATGATCTGTGCTATTTGTACACGTTCTGCATTGTTGTTCTCTGAAGCATTTCTTCAGTAGCGTTACTACATTAAACAATATTTAACTACAATGTAAAAATACTATGTTATTACAAGTGAAAGTCCACTACTTACATACAAACATTTTCAGAGTAAACGTAAGCAGCAGGACTTCCCAACATTTTTATCTTGTTTAGATTGTATTTTGTGACATTACGTAAATGCAACATTTTAATGTTTTAATTTTAGGGTGATAGCTACCACTGAGGTTATGTCTCCAATATTTTTATGTATTTATTATAAGTAGACTATTGAACTTACATATTTTAATCTGACCACATTTAAGTCAAACAAATTGTTAAGTAGCCTAATGGTATAAGTATATTTCTCCCTCAGAAATTAAATTCTTGCAGTGTGGAGAAGACTTGAAAATAGCAAACAGACATGAGTCATGATAATTAATAGTACATTAATTATATAGTTAATTAATAGTACATTAATTATATAGTTAATTAATAGTACATTAATTATATAGTTAATTAATAGTACATTAATTATAAAGTTTATTAATCCACCACTGGTACAAAACAAAGTTATAAAGTGCTTTACATGGTTGAACCAGGATTCAAATAATTCTGTTGTGAGGCAAATAAAATCAACCAATTACAAGTAAAAAATAAATAAAAAAAACTTAATGAAAAAAAACCCAATAACATGACACGTTGGAAATAAAACTACTAGAAGTAATAAGAATCCTTGTAAAATGCGTTATGTTTTATAAATCTAACGTGAAAAGCACAATATCTTCTTAAATAAACTTAAATGTGTATGTGTAGTAAAACATAAGAACATGAGCAGCTACTTCAGTGGAGACACTACAGGTGAAAACATTTTTTTTTTCAGGTTTTAGCCAAACTTGACCAATCGATTGCCTCAATAACACTTGTCTTCTTTCAGATTAGTGCAGAGAAAATGTCCAGAATACACATTTAGGTGTTCAGATTTCTGCTCTGGACATTGTATTTCAATGAATGCATATTTAATTATTTAGCCTTTTTGCAGATTTAAATTTTGAAATATCAAAAACTGGGGACGTTTTGTAGTTATTATGAGTTTTTACAATGCATATCTTTAAAATGGACTGTTCTCATTTCTCCACTGCAGTATCGATTCATACACCAAAACAGGTTTGAGGGGTTTGTTTATATTTCATTCACAGTCTCATGGAACATTTTATACCTGACAACATGGTGATTGCTTTTCAAAACCCTTTATTTTTAATATATCAACAACATGAAACAATATTTTTAACATGGCTTCATCCAGTGTTCAGATATATGTTCTGGAAATTAACTAAATTGGTGCAATTAAATGAGATGATGACTAATTTGTGTCTTTAAACATTAATTATCTGAACACTTGTAATCCAAAAAATAATTGTCTTAATATAAATAATTAACCAGGAAAGTTTCATGGTGATATTTGTTGATCTTTGTTGTTTACCCTACTGGTGTAGTGCGTGTTTTAAGTAAGGCAGGAACCTTTCCTACTAATTGCTGCCATTCCCCGTCGGACTCGTACCGCGGTCGGACAGCTTTACAATCGGCTTCTCTCTGATGTTTTTCGATATGAAATGATCCTGAAATATTTCGCCTGTCGATTGTTATGTTATTTTTTCTTTTTCTCTAAATCCAAACGTTAACAGATGCTCGGAGACGGTCGCTGTCGGTCGGTGACGAAAATTAAATGAAAGTAAAAGCTGAAAATGTTGAAGCCGGAGCGGCGGTGTATTTGAACCGCTACATGCTACGTGTACAGTAACAGTTAGCTACCAGACGGACAGACTGGAGGACAGGCAGACATGGAGCCAGAACAAACCGGTTGCAAACATGAATTTTAATTGTATATTTTACTCAACAAATGTCGAGAAGCTGTTAAAGCGGCGAAGGTTTTTTTGTGTGCAGAAGGAGTTGGCAAAAAATTAGCATGGAGCACAGTTTGCTCCAAGTCAACACTTACAAATGAGAGAGGATGGAGGAGTGAACATCAACGTGTTCCTGAGACAACACCACTCATTCTGTCGTTTTCTGTTTCTGTGAGAAGCCGGAGCCTCTGTCGTCGATTTTAACTGAATAGGACTGAAATCAAAGAACGTAAATATGATGTATTCGTCGAGGAGAAAGCCTGTCCTCTACTTCAAAGAAGAGCGAAAGTAAGATGAATGGTTCTTTGTTTTTTCTGTCGATATGAAGCTAGTTACATCCAGCTGTTGATGTTCACTTCGTTCATGTTCATGTACAGTAATGGTAGATACAAAAAAGTAAAGTATAGTCTCAAACTGTTGAAGCACTGTTTCTTGGCCTTTTAAGAAATGAGCTCTCTAAAGTTCCTCATCAAGAACAGAAGTGAGTAAAGACTGATGTGACTTCATGTTTCTACAGTGGTTCCCAAACTGTGGTCCAGAGACATTCACTGGACATTCTTTAAAGCAGTGTTTTCCTCATGTTTGTGGAAGATGTAGGTGCATGTATTTGGCAGGGCACGATTATCATGACCATACCTCTGTACAAAAAGTTAGAAAAGCTAGAGCAGGTAGCCTGATAAATAATCAACACCCAAGAGGCTAATTTTTAATAACTGCTAAATATAGTGGAGCTATTAAACTCAATAATCTTGCTTTTTATGAAAGAAGCGTGAAACTTTCAGGACATAAGCTTTAATTTAAGATGTTGAGGCATTCTCAGTTTGACCCCTGAGGTCAGCTAGAGGTCATTGACCACTGTAATATGTCATTTTCATGCACACAATTGTAAATGTGTGTATCTTAGGATCTAAATGTGATAGAAATGTAAACCAAATATGTATTTCCAAGCTTCTGGGCATGAGGAACTCATGTATGCCATTGATAGCATTCTAAGAGGTCAACATCATTAAGTGCAGTGAACAATCAGACACAAGCTGCCCTTATTTAGGTCTCCACCTGTAAAGACACAGTCAAAGCACAAGGCATAACTTTCTTCTCTCGATCAGTTTTTCAGCCATGAGAATCAGTCAGCACCACCATCCTTATCTCATGGAAGTGCATTAAGAATGGGAACAAAATCAGACCTTTTTCACTGTCTTACTTCCATGAATTCTGGCTTGTCAGAAACCAATGTTGGTCAGGTAGAAGCTGTTTTTTTCGATGGTGCTGCAGCTGCACAAATGTTGAAACCAGGTACTGCTAAAACCTTCCAGGCCTATGCTGACAATAGCCCTTTTTAGATAGAAAAGGTGGCACATTTGCTCCAAGGTAAGGGCGGCTACAGAGACTGAGGAGATGCTGCATCTCCTGGATCTCAGCGGCTGTCCAGTTGCTCATCTTGACATCCGCAGATGAAGTGATGGACTGACTGCTGTGATCAGCTGTTTCCTGGTTTTCAAAATCCCTGGCTGTGGGTTGCACAACCGTGCACGTCATCGACACCTCCGCCCATCTCACACGGTAGCCGGCACATTGACGCCTCGGATTTAGATAGCAGTCGAAGCAGAAATTAGTGTACCCTCCGAGGCCGCAAATTGTTGGACCAAAACAGACCCCCAATTTACCGCACTCTGTCTAAAACAGCGGACCGGGCCGCAAAAAAGACGGCCAAATTGGCGGCTTTCTGCCCAGTATGAAGAACGGCTTTGTTTTTGTACCATACATAGTATCACAGAAAGACAAGACACAGAAACGCATTGACATTGTTTGGGATGTGTACCAAACAAATAGCCTTAAAGCCATGACAAGACAGAGGAGGGGAAAGGGATTTTGAAGAAGAGTCGAACCGTGTACTTTAATACCAAAGAACTGGAAACATTTCTTGTCTGTGGAAGAAGACAAAGCCGAACTTTTTCACTTCCTCTTCTTCAAGTGGTAAACATACTAGGGCTGGGCGATAAATCGGCAAAATCGATTAATTCGAGTTTTTGGTTTAGGACGATTTTTAAAAATGAAAATCGATTTTTTAATTTAACTTGCTCCGCCGCTGCTCCTCGTGGGCTCCCGTAGTTCGTAGTGGGCTCCGCCCTCCTCCGCACATTGACTTTCCACAGAAAAAACAAACACAACATGCAGCGAGCAAAGAGTTCGTTCATAAAAAGGCACTCTTGATAGTAGCTTGGTTTTGTGGCATCGGACCTCGAACAAACCACCATCCGCTGCAAAGTTTGTTCAAAGGCTGTTGCAACTAAAGGCAGCGGACTGACCCATTTATTTCAGCCTCTCAAACAGACGCCTGGATCACAGTGGGACACTTGTTGTTCACTACGAGATGTGCAGACCGCGGCTGCCCACAGATACCCGCTATAAAGCAGCCAACATTAGCGGAATCATTTAATCATTGTGTCCCGTATCAGAAGAAAGGGTCCCGGTGGACAGCTGTTACAGATGCAGTCACGTTGCATATCGCTTAAGATATGCTGCTCGTATATACAGTGGAAAAGCTGGAGGTTCATCCACAGCGCTGAAAAGGTTCAACCCCAGGCTTGTGTTATGAAGCCACAACGGGGCCTGATGTCTCAAACCAGAGGAAGCAGACGCGCTCGTCTTCCTGGCCAAAAATGTGTAAAACAGACAGCAAGCACACACCTCATGTCCTGTACATCTACCAACATGTCATGTTTACTATGCAATGCATGCAGATGTTCAATTTAGTTTACATATCTTCAGGGATACAAAATACGTTTGTGTAAACAAAGGCACCTTTTGCAAAATAAAGTATTTAATGAAAGTTATGTTCACACTTTATCAATACCAATATGGAAACTGATCTGTTTTACTAATAGCAAGCAATCTGACATGTTTAATTTATGTTTACAAACGCATTTTATAAAAAAGGGACACAGTCTTTTCAAAAGGATGCACTTTCATATACTTTTTCAAGTGAGTTTGAAGCTGCACCATTTACAGTGGCAGGGAAAATTTGTTGTAAATCATAGCATTAAGATAAAAGCAATGCTTTTAATAATTTCTTTGTAATTTGAAGTTTGTTCTGGACAAGAAAAAAAAAAATCGATTAAAATCGTCGATCAAGTTTGGTGTGAAAAAAACGGAGATTCAGTTTTTAGGCCATATCGCCCAGCCCTAAAACATACCATTAAATCCTGACAAAGAAGTGTATGCCACAAAAGAAAACACTGTCCTCTGTTCTCCAACTGGCTGTGACTTGAATCTCCTGGTCCTATGCACTCATGAGGAAGCTGATACGCGTCTCTTTCTTCATGTGGCGGATGCTGCCAACAAGGGAACCAAGAAGGTGATAGTGCGAACTGTAGACAGTGTTTCCTCTAGGATTTTTTTTAAGGAGTGGCGGAGCAGCAAAGAAAACACACCGGCAACAGCGACCACTGATCTGAAGCCTACTGAGACTGTTGTTATTCTGTTAACTGATTTAAAACACGCTGTGGTCTGTCATCGAGGTGCAGGCGAGGTGCAAAGAGTAGATACTGAGCAAGATAGCTATCTGTAGTTTACCTTACTCGAGAGTATCCGACCCAGTGCAGGACTCTGCTGTGAAGGTGGAGACATGCAGCGGTGGTGTATTTGCGACAATTAAAATAAATAAATAAATAAAGAGAAATCTGAAGGAGCGGCGGCTAGGATTTAGGAATGGCGGGCCGCCACTCCTAAATGAATGTAGAGGAAACACTGGTAGACTCTGATGTGGTCATCTTGGCAGTTGTCGTCTTTTAAGAAGGTCAAATTGGAAGAAATGTGGATTGCCTTTGGAGCTGGAAGCCATTTCTGTTATATAGGCATTCACAATGTGGTTTCTGCACCGGGTCCTTCCACTGGTTCTGCACTGCTAGCATTTCATGCTTTCACTGGCTGTGATACAACATCTTTGTTCTGTGATCATGGTAAAAAGACTGCTTGGGATACACGGCGTGTATATCCAGAAGTTACAGAGGCTTTGCATGAAATGTTGCATATGCCACAAGAGTTGAGTGATCTTTCCTTGTCTCAACTAGAACATTTTTATTTGTGGTTCTGATCTATGACAGAACAAGTGCATGCTTAGATGTCAATGAGGCAACAACAACTTTTTACCCAGAGGTCAAGATCACCAGAAAACATCCCCCCTACATAAGCTGCTTTGAGGCAACACATCAAAAGAGCAATGCCCAGGCTAACGGGAACCTTGCCTTGGTTCCAAGCCCACAGTTACCAAGTCCTTCAGACTGGGGATGGAATGATACAGATGCAGGCTGGCAGCCACCTTGGACAACACTCCCTGAGGCATCACAGGCTTGCTATGAGCTTGTGCACTGTGGTTGTAAAAAGTGTTGCACCGGGCACTGTAAATGCAAAAAGGCAGCATTAAAGTGCACATCACAGGGTTTCCCCTACATGTAATTGACTGTGGTGCACCGCCACGGCAAAATAAAAGCCGCCACACCTTAAAAATTTCAGGCATAAATAAATCCAGTGTTAGAGAAAGGAAATATTTTACCATCGTCATCCACCGCAGTCTTAGAGGTTAACTAGCATGTTGGATATTTAGCTTGATAATTAGCTAGAGGATTAAAATGGTCACTGAGAGCGGAGTCCTGCACGCATCACCGCATCCAACCGTTTTCCAACAGTAGCACGAATTACATTCCGTACTTGAGCCGACCCACTATAAATTGATACCGACGCTCGAAGGCAAGCACGCATGAATGAGCTCATATGAAATATAAATGCTTATCATTTGTGTCGCTAATAAGGACTGATGATAAGTGAGGCCTTGAAAATGGCAATCATAAAACCCAACCAGCCTCTCCAGGCATCCGATCCGATCCGCATCTGTGCAGGACTCTGACTTGGATAACTCCTCTCTTGAACCAAATAATAAAGATAGTATTTCTTTACAATATTATAATTCATGATGGCTGTGAGAGAGCATTATAACCATAAAAAAAATGAAATTCCCTAAGTAGCCTATGACATAAGTATATTACAGTATGATGATCCAAACTGCCCCGCGCCACAGTGTCAGAAAATACTGGGGGAAACACTGCATCACTCTGCACATGTTCTGGTGACTGCAGTGACTAAAACTGTGTTGTAGGCCTGCTTTTTTCTTACCCCCAAAGGCCTCTACAACAACTTTCACTGTACTATTTTAGAATGCTGATATGTTAACTGTTAAATGTTACATTGGGAATTTCTGATAGGATTTCAGGTTGTGAGTTTCTAAGTAGGTCTTCATTTTTGTAATGTCCATATTTGTATGGAATTGTTTGGTGACATCTAAAGGACCTGTCCATTTTGTTCTTAGATACACCCAATCCTTGGATCTTTTTACCATTGACCTTTGCTGCACTTAATGATGTTGACCTCTAAGAGTGCTATCAATCAGTACGTTTACATGCACAGCTTAGTCGGATTACAGCCATAGTTCGACTATGCTACTCAGTCAGACAACTGCAATTGTCCGAGTATACATGTCGGTGAGAAAATCGAATTATTGGCTGAAGCATGTCATACCCCGGTACGATAGGTGGCGCTGTACCCATTTCAACTAGTGGTAACAGAGACACCTCCTGCTGACCTCTTTATGTCACCAGCAACAACAAACTCTGCCTCGGCATTCGAGAAAGATGGCGTACGAAGAGCGAGACGAAGCTCCATCTTTGTATATGGTGTGCATGATAATTCCACAAACTAGATGCACAATGGCACTCTTGCTTGCGGTTATTTCGGAGGAAAGACGTCGCCGCCATTGCTGTCGCCGTCCTTCTACTTCCGGCTCACAGCCCCATGAAAAAAATTTCGAGCCTGCGCAGAATGCAAAATCTGATCCGATCTGAGCAACGTATACATGCAGGAGTAATGCGACTATCAATCGAATAATCTAGGTGTTTTAATCTGACTATGAGAAACCCGATCCGGTCTGATTTTAGTCAGACTAAGGTGTGTACATGCATCTTAAAAATCCGATCATAGTTGGACTAACCCAGTAATTCGATTTTCTCGAGTGTCATGTAAAGGCACTGATTGCTATAAATGAGTTCCTCATGCCCGGAAACATGGAAATACATCTGTAGTTTACATCTCTATCACATTTAGATCCTAAGATACACCCGATTTCTAATTTTGGGCCTAGAAATGTCATATCACAGAGGTAAATGACCTCTAGCTGACTTCAGAGGTCAAATTGAGAATGCCTCCACATCTTAAATTAAAGCTTAGGTCATCAAGAACAAACCCTGAAAGTTTCATGCTTCTTTCACAAAAAGCAAGATAAGAGCTTAACAGCCCCACTAAATAAGTCCACTGAGAACCTATTACAACCATCAGGTCTGAGAAAAGTCATTTCATTTTGGAGTGATGTGGATGCTGCATCTTAACCTATAATAGTAGAAAATTCTGTTATAGTAACTACTGCTGATGGGTTTATTTAGACTTTATATTAAATCTAATGAGAATTACAAAGTTTCCAAAAATCAAGTCTGCTAGAATGAACTTCAGGAATCTAAAATGATGCAAAAGTCATGATAAATATTTACTTATATTTAGAAAGCAACAAGTTAAAGATCTGTCTGAGACACCTCATATTAACATTTAAGTTTGGTTCTTAGTGTGGATAACTGATTTAAAAAGTCACTATTTATGTCCTCGATGTGCATTTGAGCCTGTGCATGCTAATACATTTCTCCCAGCAGCTACAGGGAAGATTTCAGTTTGAAGAAAAGTGTGTAAATAATGTAGGAAAGATCAGGTTTTACTGCCAGTCCTCCAGTTCTGGAAGTGAGCTCCAGTGGAACTGGTTATAGTCTAAATATTTGAGTTACCGTGTTGTCTCACAAACTAAAACTTTTTAGATTACTTTGAGAGCATAACAATGTGTACCTTTGTATAAACCTCAACAAAAACAGCCAAAGGTTTTAAATGTTTTCTGAACACAAGGAGTCGTACAAAAACTTTGTCTTAATAACATATAAGAAAACTAGACCGAGCTGGAGCATGTTGCTTTTTTTTTTACAAATCTGTTTTTATGAAACTCAGTTTGGGAACCTCTGTTGTTGACTGCTTGTTTGTCACCTTGTTGGCTGCTTTGACTGAAACAGAGTTTTGACCCTCAGACTGTTGCAGGTGTGATTAATGTGATCAGTTTTCATACGCTAATGAATTGCTAACATGAATAAAAAACTAATGTATCAATTTTTCTCATGTGAGTACAGCAGTGTTTTTGCTGTACAACAGCAGGAGGTTTTTCTGTTCTTCCATCCTGCCTTTTTTTGGCATGAACGCAGCATTGTTTTCAGTTTGTGTCTCTCATGTCGTCACTGAAGTTATATTGGACATTTCTGTCTCGAACATCACATTAAGTCAAATAAAGTTAGAGCTTTAAATAAAGTTTAGATAAAGTCCTGATTTACCATCAGATTTGATATCAGTCTCTTTAGCTGCTGAATGCTCCACTTTGTTCCCAAGCTGGTCTCTAACTGTGTCTACCTGCTGCTCTGCAGGTCGTGTACTTTGGGTTTTTTTCTAATAGAAATGTCGCTTGCTCTATGAACCAGAACTGAGACCGAATAGATGCTTAACAAACTCCGGCAGCTGAACAGTGAAGCCGAATTTAAAGTAAAAGTTTTAATATTTACAGTGTGTATGAACATTTATCACATGAGACACTAACTGATACTGATACTAACACAATCACAACAGACTGATCAAACTTTGTTTATCTCTGTGGAAGACAATCTTTGTGTGAATGTGAAGAAAGAAAAAATTAAATGTGAGTAAAAAATCTAAACAATGAAAAAATGAGAATTGCTGCTTTTATGAGGTTTACAGATGTAATCTGATGTTTATTTTCACTCTCAGTAAATCCTTGGACCGTCTCTTTTTATCAGCTGTAAAGTTTAAAAATGACAGAAAAGAGTGACACATATTTCACACATTTCATTTTAAAATGATGTCTTTAAATGTGTTGATATGTCCGACTAATAATCCAGAAGATATTTAAGGCAATATTTAATTTGATTTTAAGACAAAGCAAACAATCTTAATAGATGATATTTCACGTAAACTTAAATGATAATGTATGATCACTAAACTACAAAACTGTAGATGTGACATTAAAAAGAGTTTAGTTTATTTTATTTTCTGCTTATTTCAGTGTATAATCTCTTCACGATAACGAAACATACTGTAAATACAGTGTGGTGTGCATTAAATGTTGAGGTATTGAGAGCAAGTGAGAGAAAACAGGCTGGAAGAGGCACGTCTGCTTCAGCTGTTTGTGTCTTTGATTGCTTCCAAACTAAGAATCATCCATCTTTAATAAATCAGAGAAATGAAAACTTCAGGAGATCCTGAATTTTAACATTTTGTTATTTACACATCAGAAACGTGCCTTTTTGCTCATTTGCCTACAACTACCAGCTCAGATAAAAATCTACAGGACTAAAGATTACAATGATCAAATATTTTAAAAGAAAATCAATGAATAAAAGTTAAAGAATAAATGGATAACTTGATATAAAACCAATGATTAAACCTTTTAAAACTAAGATAAGTATATTACTCTAAACTCAAAAAACTGCATGTCCAGTGAAAGTGTCCGTTTTGAATTTATTACAGATATTTATCTATTTTTCTCTGAATGACATTTTACAGATGTTTTTTAAAATGCATTTCAGATTTTAGTTTAATCTGTTGGCATGCTTAATAGGTTGCATCATATGAAAATAAATAAAAGAGGAAATCATCATTTCTTGCTGATTTTAAATGTTTCTAATACAGCTGTGAACACGACTGCCTTTAATGTTTAGTATAGTTCAGCACAGTTCATCAAACATGGTTATCAAGCTGCGTTCTGATATAATTGATTATTTAATACAGTCAATTTTACTATCTGTCATCATAATTAATAAACAAATTGAAGGGTTACTGTTTGTTAGAGTCTGAACTCCAGTCTTGGTCAGAGCCTTGTTGCCTGTATGTTTCTGCTGAAGATGGAGACGTCACCAATTCTGTCTCTGTTCTGTGTGTTTTCAGGTTCCTGTCTGGTAAATGTACCATCTACAAGCTATTTGGCCTCTGCATGGTGCTGCTGCTCGTCTCTCTGCTCTGGCTGCAGCTCAGCTGTTCAGGCGACATGTCGGCCACTCTGCACGAAGACAGACGCCTCCAGCAGAAGCAGCCGCCGCCGCCACCACCACCCTGTCCCGCCGACACTCAGGCGTCTGCAGTGGACGACCCCTCCTGGGGTCCTCACAAACTAGCCCTCATCATCCCGTTCAGAGAACGCTTCGAGGAGCTGCTGGTGTTCGTTCCCTTCATGCACACGTTCCTCAACAAGAAGAAGATCCGCCACAAGATCATCGTCATCAACCAGGTGGATCACTACAGGTGAGGAAGGCCCACGGAGACGTTTCTGTGTTTGCTTTATTCCATTTATACTTTTATTGTTTTAACAAACCACATCCAGTCTACAGGACGCACAGGCCACTGACCACTTTTAGTGCTTGTTTTTGTTGTTCTTCTTATAAAGAGCTAATTTTTGTCTCTCATCGGAAAACTGTGTTGATGCTCTGGTTGGGATAAGGCACAAAAACCACTTGGTTAGGGTTAGAAAAACATCATGGTTTGGCCAAAAATACCTGCAAGACAGCCGCCATCACCCCTGTACCTAAAAAGTCCTCTGCGTGTCATCTTAAAACTACAGCCCTGTGTGTCTTAAAAAGTTCCCAGAGCCCAAATTGACGTCTTCAAATTATTTCTTTTGTCCAGCCAGCAGTCCAAAACCCCAAGACTCCTCATTTACTGTCAGAAATTACAACGAAAAGCAGCAGACACCAGACACTATTTCTTGTGCTTCTCAGATTTAACCGGGCGTCTCTGATCAATGTGGGTTACATGGAGAGCGGGAACGACACGGACTACCTGGCAATGCACGACGTGGACCTGCTGCCTCTGAATGACGCTCTGGACTATGGTTTCCCTGAGGACGGGCCGTTCCACGTGGCCTCGCCTGAGCTGCACCCGCTGTACCACTACAAGACGTACGTGGGAGGAATCCTGCTGCTCACCAAGAAGCATTACAGCATGGTAATAAGCTGCGCCACACCGTGTCTTTAAAGGGTCTGTGGGGTTATTAATGTTGTTCATTAACAGTTTGGATGACTTCTCATCTTCCAACAGCTGTTGGTTAAAATGTATTCCACTGACCTTCCACTGTGTGAGTCAGCAAAAACTTATAGAGTGTTTCTCTTAATGGAAACATCCTGAAGCTTCACTGGAGTGCTGAAACAAGCTGGTTGACAACACACAGGATAAATACAGGGTGATAACATAAACCTTAAATTTACTAAAGTAAAAAAAAAAAAGGGCAAAACTTGATTATTAAAATTGAATTCACAGATTTCATCTCATTAAGTTCCTGAAAAAAGTCTCAGTTGCCCCTTTTCGTCCAGTGAGGTTCAGGTGTGATGCCTGTGCCTACTCTGGAACCAGTCCTTTAGACATCCAAAGCACTGTGCTCCAGGCCAGGAAAACTGGGTTTGCTGGTCGAGAACAAAGGACCACTTATATCAGGGCTGGGAGCAGGATTGTCATGGCCAAGGACCAATTTAAGCCACCTATCAGCACAATGTTTAAAAACCTGAGCAAGTGCAGTGTATTCCGACTCATTCATGGAGGAATAAACAAAACACTTTAACTATGGAAGCCAAGTTGAAACAAAAGTCGTTCCAGGACCAGTCATGTTAGCATGCAATGCCAGGAGTAAAGAGCTGGCGTAGTCTGCTACAGCTGTTCCTAACAATGCTGGAGAATAGGAGACGCACACAGTGACTGAACGATGTGACTCTACGACGGCTCTCATGCCCGTGGAACAGCAAACCAGCGCTAACACCAGCCTGGAACTAGCACATAATTCAATCTGTGAAGTGACACTCCTGAAGTTTTGTCCAACACAAGTCAAATGCTATGATCTGAATTGTCCACCAGATGGAGCTGTCTAACCTGGTTAGATATTCTCTCCAAACATCAGTGTGCAGGACAAGAATTTTTTGACAGAAGTGACTTTTTGGATCTGAAGCAGAAAATAAAATGGTTTGTTTAATTCATTTCTCCCTTCAGTGTAACGGGATGTCAAACCGGTTCTGGGGTTGGGGCCGAGAGGACGATGAGTTCTACAGACGACTGAGGAAAGCTGAGTTACAGGTAAAAGTCTCAAGAAAACAAGGAACAAGGAAGTCTGTCTGTGTTTTTATTTTAAACTTTATGACAAAAGTTAGTTTCATCGGCAGCCAAAAAAACTAACCAGGACCATCAACAGCTCATGTTAGGAGTTTTTCTGAAGAAAATGTTTTAATGTTCGCGACTCGATAGGTTGAATTTATGTCTGTTGTTGTTTTTTGTGCAGCTGTTCAGACCGAGTGGAATCACAACAGGATATAAAACCTTTATGCACATCCATGACCCGGCCTGGAGGAAGAGAGACCAGAAGAGAGTCGCATCTCAGAAACAGGTACCACATGAGCTACACTGTAGATTCACTAATACACAATATCAACACGAGGAGGAGAGGATGATCTGTCCAATAGAACAAAGCCATCCACGATTGATTAACTGACCATCTTCCATCTCTATCTCGTCTGCCATCAATCACACATGCTCTGGTGTTACATCTCAAAATCTAAAATATGTTCATGATGTCAAATAAGTTGGGAAGTGTCAAGACACATTCTGTTCATGTTTCCATATTGAGGAATCTTTTGGATCAGTGTGTTCTGTGTATTTTCATTGAGTAAAATGAGATCAAAAACAACATTGGATTGAAACAATTTAATCACTTTTATCATTTACTATTGTTTAATGACTTGAATAACATTTTAGTTTATGTTGTACATATTTTAGGGATATGAAGCATTTGAAAAAAGTCCAAGAAACAATAAACAGCTCATTAAAAATGATATTAAACTGAATGTTAATGCATCAACCTCTTCAAACCCCCGTCCTCTCCCTGAAGGAGCAGTTTAAGGTGGATCCGGACGGGGGGCTGACCAACCTCCGTTACCAGGTGGAGTCCAGACAGGAGCTGAC
This sequence comes from Diplodus sargus, assembly GCA_903131615.1. Classification (NCBI taxonomy): domain Eukaryota; kingdom Metazoa; phylum Chordata; class Actinopteri; order Spariformes; family Sparidae; genus Diplodus; species Diplodus sargus. The sequence goes on along the minus strand of CAEMYA010000184.1, from coordinate 255,388 downwards.
CATCAGCGGCGCCCCATGCACCGTCATCAACACCAAACTGGAGTGTGACCAGAACGAGACACCCTGGTGTCTGCTGGGATAGAGGACGAACTCAGGACAGCTGTTGGTTTGGTTCTGTTTGTCCTCCTGGGGGCTTTAATGTTTTATTATGTGGCAAAGCTGTACGGATCCTTAACGGAGACGCTGGACGTGGTTCGAGTTTTTTCCCGTTGACTTTTCTGTCGCTGAAATGTTTAAGGGGTTGTTTTTAACCGATTGGAGCTGCTGCAATGGCACATGTGGCTGCACTAATAACGGTACAAACAGAAATATGGAACAGTGATTAAGTGCTTCCCAACCTGGAGTTTATTATCCCTGAGGATCAGACCGACATTTGATATGATTAGGTACAGCTCAACAGTCGTACTGCTGATTTCCAAGTGGATTAAAACCTCCTAATAATGTTTTTTTCCCGACTGAAACTCACCTGGAAAACAGACCTTTTTTTGGTGTCTGACCTCAAACCTCAGAGCAGCAGATGGAGTCAATCTGTTACATCAAACTGAACCGGAGCTGTTTTCATTGGCTCTTGTTTTGTTTTGGTTCTGGTTCCTGCTGGTGTGAAAACAAAGTTAAAGTGTATTTTTTTTATTCTGGGATTGTGCAAACGGAGCAGAGGTGTTACAACGACACAGCTCCTGATCTGAAATTCAAACATGCATCATACTGTGACGTCAGACAGCTGACCGCAGCTTTTTCTTCATGTCGGAGAAAATGATCCATTTCAGAATTCCTCACAAGCAAGAGTAGCTTGGAAAGTCATGATATTTTTATTTTCCTGCTGAGTGAGGTCGAGCCGGAATTACATTTATTTTACCTTTTTATTTTTTACAGTGTGTCTCTCTGGAACAGACACTTTAAATTCACCAAAGAAAAACAAATCAGGACTTTATTTTTTATTTATAATTATAACATATTTTTCCTCATCATTACGACTCCAGATTAAATTCCTTTGGTTTCTGTTCTGTCTAAAGTAAACTGAGCCAAACCAGGCAGAGCTGAACTGTAGCAGATTATAACAGTGAAGACACGTTTGTTTGTGTCAGGAACTTCACCTTCACCTGCACCATTAGAAAGAAACTAAATACTTCATTTTTGGAGAAGCATTTCAATGACCAGATAATAAATTAATATTTGAATCTAATATCTCTGTAATAGATTGGTTTCAACTTTAATAATGTTCTGTTTTGACTGAGAAGGAACCAAAGTGATGGGCAGAACAACAGTCTGCAGGATTACAGCCTGAAACTAAAGATTATCTATTGTTATCAAATAATCTGATTATTCTTTTGATTCATTTATTACTCAGTCCATCCATGTCACAGATTCTTTAAGATCTAAAATGACTTATTTTACAGCAGTGATGTTTTTTGGTGTTTTTTGCTGTAAAATTGCACCTTGTTTGTTTTTATTTGTGTAATCACACACAGACATGCCCTCCATCTCTGAGTTCATCACACACCATACTTAATATTTTCAATAATTCTTTCATATCATGTTTACACATTTTATTTCTTTTCCTACTCTTTTTTCTTTATTACACACACACACACACACACACACACAATTCTCTGCGTTTGTTTTGGGGTCAGTTGATGACTTTCATTTTTTATTTCTCCACAACACAATCGTTTACTCTTCATTCTTTTGCAGAACATACACGACAAACAGAATTGCCTTTCACAATCTTTAGTATCTTTTAATATTTATTTTTTGGGTAAATGTTTGAGTCATGTCTGCATCTTCACAACCAGAAACGAGGGACTGAGTTTGTTTGTTTGTCCATGTGTGACTCGACGTTCTGCACATTTAGCAAATTGGTAGAACTCACAAGAAACTACAGTTACTGGTCAAATTTGCAGAAAAGTATGTAATTCTTGCGATCACAGCGTCACAACTTCCTGGACAGATGGATGAATGGTTTGCCCTCTAAATGAAAATAGTTGATAATATACAACTTCACAGACATGTAGAGAGTTTTTGAGTTTTGGTCAGTAATCAACTTTGCAGGCTAAGCGTTTAAAGCCAACATGGGAAAAAGTTCCAGAACAACTTGTAATGAATGGACTCTGGGGATGAGTTTGTTTTAAAGTGTTTTTATGATCTCTGGTTCGGTTGTTGGTTCCTTCTCAGTCATTGTTTTTTATCCAAGTTGTCAAAAGTACTTAAATTAAAAATTCAAAGTTACTATGGGTGTCACATTGTTAACTCTAAATCAAAAAATCACCCAAAATAGAAAATACATTATTATCTAATCATGTCAGAAAAGTGCACAAAGCTGAACAGAGAATTAAAACTCTTGAGAAAATGTTCTTCTCTGGATTATATCTGTATAAAAACATCAGTTCTGTATTTTAACATTTTATTAAAAAGGTCATTAAATGTTTCATTTACAAAAGAAAGGGGCCACTTTCTTCTGCAGCCAGAACTCAGGGCTCAGACATTTTAACCAAAAGGACCTTTTAAAAGTTTTTAAAAATGTGATGTACAAGAAGTTCAGGGGTAAATGTTACTTGTGTTTGCTGGTGGGAAAACTGCAGAGGGATCTCGCTCTTGTCACACTCAGGTTCGTGATGTTTCAGCTCTCTGAGCCGACACACGGACGTCCTGAGGAAAGCTGGAGCAGGTTTTATATAAATAGGCAGTATTTTACCTCTAAAATGCAAAGTTTGGCTCCTTGAGTCATTGAAAAGTCCTTAAAAGATTTAAAACCCTTTAACTTCATCTTCAACTTCATCTGTAGGTATGAATCCTGTCTGGTGGTCGCGTTTCAGGGCGGCTCACACTGTCCTGATCTCTGCTGTTGTCATCAGCTGGTCAGCCTCCAGGGGGCGCTCTGAGGTTTAGACCGTCTGTTAATTTACAGGCTCTGATGTCAAACTGATTTTTATTTTACACAGATGACGGTACCCTAATGTATTTGTATAATATTCAGTATTTATATAAATCTGAGTCTAAGAAAAATATCTGGGGATTGTTTTTTTCCTGTGTGTGTGTGTGTGTGTGTGTGTGTGTGTGTGTGTGTGTGTGTGTGTGTGTGTGTGTGTGTGTGTGTGTACACATTACATTTCACCTCCTTTTCTCTCCTCGTTTGCATGTCTCGCTCTCGCCGGTGTGACTTTTAACACAGCCACAGGAGACTTCAGCAGGAGGAATGCAGGTAAATGCAGGTGCATGTAGATAACAGAAGGTGTGCAGGTACCTGAGTGAAGGATCAGAGGTTAGCTGAGCCATTAGCAGGTTCCAAATAGCAGGCGTTTACCGAGAGTTAGCCTGTCATCCTGCTCCTTCTAATGAGCTGCTGTGGATCTGCTGATGAAAGCTCTCAGACTTTAATGTCCACAGTCACTGAGACAGGACACACACAGTCAACAGGACTTTATATTCAGATAGTTGACCTGCATCTGATTTTCAAATCAGAATCCTTTATCAAATCTCTTAGTATAGTTTGTTAATTTTCTGCCTCCTGCCGGTGTTGCAACATCATCTGTGACCAGAGTTTGGTTTTAAAAGACTGAGCTGCTGATTCAGTGATTTTAGGGCCGCAGGAAAGTTTAGGCCTCTGATGATTCTGATGATTTTCATGTTTGCAGTGGTAGCAGAAGAACTTGTTTATTAGAAGCGACACTCGCTGTTAAATCAAATCTGTGATGGAGGTGAAGAGCTCTCAATTGTGCCAAAGAGCGGGTCGCCCTGTTTGATTTCCTGGCTCCTGCGGCTGCATGTCAGAGTACCTTGAACAAGATACTGATCCACAGCAGCCTCGACTGTCAGTGCAGAATGTGAATGTGACAAGTGTTGAGTAAAACGCAGATGTCTGTTGAGTCAAACAGAAAGAGAAGATGGCTCCTGACCTCTCCTCTCGAGGTATTTAAATCTGAAGGGTTTAACCCTCTTTGTGTCAAAAAAATGTCATCATCAGAATCAGAATCTTTATTTATATGCTGGAAACGAACACACACAGAGAATATTTTAGCATTTGCTCTGCAATTACAAGAAATGAAAACTGCAGCTCTGAGCTTTTAATAACTTCTAATCACAAAGTCAAAGTTAAGAATTCCCATGAAAAGTGTGAAGTCGATCAGGTCGTGTAAATCACTAAATGTGAGCACTGAATTCAAAATGGCTGACTTCCTATTGGGTTTAGGGCATTAAGAGACTTTTTGTAGATCTGAGTGTGACACACACGTGTCCTGAAGTTCATACATGGAGGTGAAAGTTTCCACCACAATTCCACCAAATTCTGTGTAAAGTTTCTTGAGTTTTTGAGCAAAGAAAGTATGAATGATGATTATTTACAATTTGCATTGTTCTGTGCTCGGGCACCAAAAATCAGACTTGAAGCAGTCCAAGAAAAAATGAAATGAAACAGCAGGAGAAATATAAAATAAAACAATAATCTGTTTCTGTCTGTAAAACGAGTCGACCGATTATTGGACCCAATATTATCAGTGTTTTCTTTTTTCTGATCTTCTACAAACTAGTAAGTTAACAAATACATGTGAAAACCTTTCTCCAGAATAGTGGAACGGAAGTATAGAGAGGCAGAAATGGAAATACTCAGGTAAAAGGTCAGAGTCAGGGGTCAGGGTTAGTACTGCAACATGTACAGTATTTGAGTAATGTACTCGGTTACATTCCATCATTGTGTGAAAACTATAGTTAAACTGAATAACAGTGTAGAAGGAAATTTCAGACTGTTACCAATATCGAGGAGAATATCATTGAGCTGAATTTCCTGATAATCCGTCCTGTAGTCGTGCAGACGCTCTGCTCGAAGGCTTCAGGCTGACCAACATTTCCGTCATGAGTGTTTTTAACTGACACATTTGCTCTTTTCTCACCTGGTGGTGACAGGTACTTCTTCCTGTTTACTGTCAGTGTTCTGCCTTTGCTCGCCGTCTGAGCACGTGTTAAACAGGTCGATTCAAAATCAGCAGCTCGCGTTTCCCTCGAGGCCTCTCTGCTCTGTCGTCTCCTGCAGACACAAGCCAGCTCTGATGTGGATTTTTGGGGACGAGCCAAAGACGTCGAGAGAGACAAAGAGGACGGGGTGAACATCCCCCCACCCTCCACCCCCTCCACCCCCCTCACAGGTTCAATTTTCACCTTTTCTTGGAGGTGACTGCGACGGGAAAAAAACACCTCTCTGCTGCCACAAATAGACCCGAGCAGCACTCCTGCGCCGCCGCTTTGTGCTAATTCTTTAATTCCCAGCTCAGTGATTATAAAGGTTTTTCTCAGCAGTGATATAAGATAATGGAAATGGTGAAGTAATAAGTCAGAGAGTCGAGCGGCACGGCTCGGTTCACACGTATTTACAGACGCCGAGGGTTTCAGGAGCAGATGTGGTGCCAACACTTAATTTTCAGCCTTTGTTAATGAATGTGGGGGATTATGCTTCTATTATGCAGTAATTAGCAAAAAATAAAAGAAACTGGAGCGATGAGAGGATGTAATCATATTCACTGCACAGATAATAAAACACTGAAGAGCAGACGGAGCGAGATCACAAGCAAGTGTCTCATCTGGTGGGTTTAGTGTTGGAAGAAACAGATTTTATACACAGCTGCATCAGGACGTTTCTGTTGATTTAAACTGATTTTTGTTTCCTTTGCAGTACGTTTGAGTGTAAAATGAACTGAGTTTAAAATCTTTTAGCTCTTCAGCTCATGTAGATGACTGCAGAATTCCTCTATGTTTTGTCAACAATCCTCATAAAACGATCATTAGAAAACACTGAAAATTGTCACGTTTCAAAGATTTTGCGAGTATTTAAGTCTGTGTTTTGTTGTCAGAAGTGTCTCAGATTTTACTATATCAGCTGACTTTCACATCAGGAGGTGGAAGGGACGGTGGTGGAGTTATTACAGCCAACAAGGCTGCAAAGTGGTCAACCGCAGCTGGGTCAGACCACTGGGTATTTTTAAGGAGACCTGGAGACATTTCCAGATGTTTTGTATCGTCAAAATCAGCTGTTTTCCACGTACCATTTCAATCTGTGACCCTGGCAACCAAAAAAGAATATTTTAAGCCAAACCATGATGTTTTTCTAACCCTAGCCAAGTGCCTAAACCTTAACAGAACAGAAGCACAGCGTTGTAACAACCGTTAAGCTACAACATAAAGAAACATTCAGTTTGAACTTATCTGTGGTTTTGAAGAAATGTGTGTATCTGATGTTTATTCTGGAGACTAGGTTGTTGAAATAAAACTTAAACTCAGTTTAATTGTAGGTACAACCATCGTGGCTAAAAACATGCGGATGGTACAAAAACAATGCTCTGCTGTATTAAACGAGCCAACTGGATATAAAGGAGATAAAATGAGCTCAACTTCAAACATCTGCAGCAGCAAAACGACACAAACACATTAATGCATCAGAAATAATAATCCACAAACATCAAAAATAAACAGAAATATATCTAGTTACATTTATTTCACAGTAACATGACAAGTTACAATATATCCGTCTGTGAAGAGTAATGTGTCACTGATTACACGAGCAGGAAATATTGTTTCATCGCAAGTCATCACTGAGTCCAAGCTCAAGATTACTGCAGTTCATCATCCAGTCCAGCGGGGGGCGGTATTGTCCTTTGACGCAGGGATGGGCAGCAGACAAGGAATCAAAGTCTGATCAATTATCAGTAATTGAACTTTTATCTCTCACTGTAAAGAGTTCCCTCGGCACTCGACTGTTACCTTCCTTTTCTCTGATAGATTCAAAGTGATCAGAGTATTCTCAGAGTCTGACTGTGCAGACTTCTTCTCACCACTATTCATCTTCTGGGGATATTTTTTCTGGTGCCGTCTGGTAGGAATTAAGTTAAAGTTGGTTACTTTTGGGTGTGAATGATTTCTCAACAAAACTTTAATATCATCACTGACATCCTGTTGGATTATATTACACTTACACATACTGCAGTACTTTTACCCTCAGCATTTGGTGTAATAGTAAAAAACTGACAGGGAACATTTTACAGCACAATGACTGCTTTTACTTTGCGTACGTAAAATAGTTTTTGCTGAGAATATTCACATACTTTTACTTTCAGAAGTAAAAGTGTAAATGCGGGATTTTCACTTGTAGATTAGTATTTTCAAAATGAGGAATTAGTGCCTTTGCAGAAGGATATAAATACTTCAGGTACACGTTCAAAATGTTTTTCTTCAGACCTCGAATAACTTCCAGATGTTTTCACATGTAAGAGAAAAAAGTGTGATCCTTGTATACACATCAAATACATCGACTTGAATGTAGTGTGATGAAATAATTACATAAAACTAGGGCCGGGACTTTAACGCATTAATTACGATTAATTAATTTCACAAAAATTAACGCATTAAAAAAATTAACGCATTTAATCGCACTCATTTTTGCACTGCGGAACGTTTCTCACTGGATGAGTTTCAGGGGTACCGATTATACTGGAGCACCAACTAATGTTCATGCATAGCATTCATGACTTCAGACAACAACAATGAACGAAGAAGCAGATGAGACCGCCTTGGTTGGCCCCGTGGATGGGAAATTATGTTTTAAAAAGCGGACGGATGGCAGCGTAGACAAGAGCACGGTTGTGTGCAAATTATGCAAGAAGGAGTTCGCGTGTCACCGCAGCATATCAAGCCTCAGATATCACCTAAATGCTAGGCATATAGCAGCTAGCGTTAGTGTGGGTGTATTGTGTTTTACTTTACTTTAACAAAGTGTTATAGTCTACCTACCTATAGGCTACCTGAATCTCTGAAATGTATTCCTAAATATGCTATTGCTACACTTTATGGCAAAAATTGCACTAGTTAGGTCTGTTGGTCTTGAAAAAAAACAATGTTTTGTTGCTTAAGCTTATGTATTCAGTCATTATTCAATGGTATACTAAAATCCATGTGAAAAAAAAGCTTCTCACTGTTCTCAGGTCAAATATTTAGATGCGATTAAAATGCGATTAATTTCGATTAATTAATTACAAAGCCTCTGATTAATTTGATTAATTCTTTTAATCGAGTCCCGGCCCTACATAAAACCTAAAATTGCCTTTAGTTAGTACTGCAGACTCAAGTCATTTAATCCAAGTCTCAAGCGAGTCCAATTAAAGTCACTGTTATCCCTCCAGATCCTAAAGCTTCACCTGCAGTATTCAGCCTTTATAAAGACAAAACAAAAGGTATTAATACCTTGCTGATAATGATATTCTAGTTCAGTTTATCTAACCTGTTCAAACAGTCTGATAATTAATTGAGTCTGTAAAATTATTGATATTCAGTAGAATAACTGTAATCAAACCAAAACATTTACAAAAGCTTTTCTTAATTTCTTCTCATTCAAAAACACTCTTGTCACACCACCACCCTGAACTTTGTAATATTTAGATTTAATAATCAAACTGTGAACATAAATTAAACAGATGGTCATTTTCTGTCACATCATCAAAAAAGTAACTCGAGTCTACTTGAGTCAAAGTCTCAGTGACATGAACACACACAGCTGATCAGCTGTCTGACGGTGGGTGGCAGTAATGTGCCAAAACAGCAAAGGAGAAGACTGAGCTGATGTTAACAAAGAAGGTTTTACTTACTAATGTATTGATTAAAAATATATAATCCTCAATGATGCACACAGTGTGTTCTCACTGAATATTAACATGTTGACGAAAACACCAAACAAGAAACCTTTAAAGAACACTGTGTGGCCAAAAGTATGTAGATGCTGTCGAGACTACAGTTACAGTTACAGAACCAAATGTAATCAGTTACTTCCACATTTGAATTATCTATCTTATGGATGAGAGTGGTGTTGCCTTGTGTGTGTGTGTGTGTGTGTGTGTGTGTGTGCGTGTGCGTGTGCGTGTGTGTGTGTGTGTTGCCATCGTGTCGGCATCAGTCCACCTACAGATGGTCGGACTCTCACTCGTCTGTCACACTCTGATTGGCTGCTTCACTGCTGCTGCTGGAAGCTTCTGAACCAAACCTGACAGACACTTCACAGGACAACACACGCACTAACACACACACGCACACACACTGACTATATGGCATATAATGGGAAGGCAGTAAAGCAATAATAAAACGCATAACGCAAATGCAATAGATTAGATCTGATCGTCATTGCAAACACACAGACACACTTGAAATAACTGTTTAATTTTTATTATTAATAATTTTTGATTTCAGATTGAATCTGTTTTTCAAGTGTTTATTATTCAAGGATTATACATAAAGAAATACATTTTCAAATATAATTTATACACATTGACTCGACATGATCTTGAGATGTTAATTATCCATACTTCAACAATGTAATAAAGAAATGTATACAACTGAAATATACAATGTACAAAGTGAAGCACTTTTAAAGCACTTTAACACATGTGATAAATAGAAAAAACAGCAACAACAATAATAATGATAATGAAACAGTGCAAATCTGAAATCTGTGCAATTATGCATGTGCAAAAATGGAAACAGTCGGGACAGTTGTGAGGTAGAATTCACCTCAAATGCATCAAACTACAGTAAGGAGCCAGTTTTGAAAATGTGCACAGGAGAAAGTTCAGAGGTTTGTGTTCAGATGTAGAGAGGGAAAGTCAAAAGCTGTCAGAAAATATAAATACTTGTACAATAACTGAGTATTTGTACTTCATTACTTCCCACCTCTGAAAATCCACTCATTTATAAGTGACTGCCTTGTACTACACAAACGCTCAAAGTTCAAATGAACCTCATAAAACTTTGTTCGAACTCACAGAAGTTAGATTTAAAAGTGATTTAAATTTTCGGATACTTCATACTTGGACTCCGTAACACTTTGTAAACCACTGTAGTATTTTTTACTTCACAACATTTAGCTGACAGTTTCTTGTTACTCTGGAGATTTAAGAGTTACATTCAAAATCTAAATCATTGTTAGAAACTATTAGATAGTGTGTAAATAAACATGCTTAAACACAGGACTTAGTAGTAGGATTTAAACTTTTACTTCAGTAAAGGATCTGAGTACGTATTATTATTACTTCAGGTTCAGGTCACTTCATTTGTAGATTTGGTTTGCAGTAGAAGACACATTTTAACAAAATAAACATGATGAAACATGTTGAAATTACTCTTGACTCCACTGATCACTTAACAATGAAACAATTGATAAAATAATAAGAAGCAGGATAGATAAGGTGATTAAAAAAGTAAAAAGACATTCCTTCTGCTGCACGTTAAACCACGACAGCTCAGTTTTAGTGCTACAGACTGAGTGTGATTCAGAGTCCAACCACTGGAGGGCGCTGTGCTGTTTGTAATGAGTCCCATCAGTGTTTCCTGTGTATTTAAACAGAAGACAGTTCACACGGTTTCACATGTTCTGTGTTCCTCTGACTAACAGACTGAAACCTACTCACACTCATTTATCATCAACAGGAAAAACGATCAAGAACAATTAATCACCGAAATGAAAGAATAAAGTCATTCATTCTGTAATTTCTTTATTACATTTTTCGTGGAAAATATTACTGTTAGTAATTATAGAGCTTGAGACTGTACACTTGGTAAATACATACTGTAGCCTACTCATTTATTTGGTTTGTCAGAACCAAGAAATACAAGAGATGGTTACAAGCACTTGTTGATTTCCAGAGGATTTTATGAACATAAAGGAATCAGTGATACAGAAGTTAATATTCAACTTTTAAGGAACAATAAGATCAGATAACCCTTCAGTGATCACTGGAGGGAAAATTCAGGGGCTGAAGCAGCAAAACGACAGAATAAAAAGAGAAAATTCAAGACTAAGTAATTCAAATATTCACATTCTGCAAAGCACACATATAAACTCAACCTGATGTTTCTATAGGTTCAGTTCTCAATATTATGTTATGACGATGCTCATGGCCTTGTTAGGTTGAGGTACAAAAAACAAAATACCGGTCAAACTCCGCCTTGAGCCGTGGTCTCCGGCTCGGCACTGTTCTGTAGTTCGGTCTGGGCAAACACTTGGTTAGCGTTTTGAAAACATAATGATTTGCCTTAAAATAGCTGCTTCTGTCCACACAAACACGGCTGGAAAATGTCCCGACCTCTGGTTAAAAGTATCCAGTGGTTTCATGTTGAAACGCAGTCTCGGACAGTGGTCTCTGGCTTGCAGCCGCCTTGCTGTCACCGTGCTCGGAGAGTTACAGTCGTCAGGTTGTTGAGAGGAGAGGTCACTGTGGTAATCATCAGTTTCTCCTGACGATAATAACCAGATAATAATCAACAGTTTAAAATCAGAGACGCTCGCTGCTGTTCTGAAGTGACAGTCAAACTTTTTTCTTCCAGTGTGGAAAAGATTTATAAATCTGTTTCATCGTTCAGCAGATGAAATATTTCTTATTCCTCCAGATGGTTGGAGGAGTCTCTGGAGATTCTGTAAATACCTTCACAACAAGGGTGAGCGTCTTTAAAAGACCTCCTGCGTCAGTTAATTATCCTTCAGAGAAGCTGATGGTTACCTCTGCGACCTGAATGTCGACAGGTGTTCTCAAGGTGTTAATGACTGTAGAGAGAGAAACCATCTAAAACACTTGTTTAATGAGTTTGCAAGACATATCCAGAATATCCTGACGTTCATCACGAGTGCACCAGGACCGTTGAATATCTGGACCTATGATCAATATCTGTCCTATCATAAGTGTGTGTGTGTGTTTGTGTGTGTCCTTAGTGTATTTACTTGCATTAATATGTGTTTATGAGTGTGTGAGAACCTCTTCAGTGTATGTTTAATCTCTGACAGTGTGTCATTAAACCCCCTCTCCCTCTCCTCCCTCTTATAAAGCCTGTGTCTCGGCCCGGCGGCGGCCCGGCGCTGAGTTATGACATTTTTTGCATAGCTGTGCTGCAGGTGAAAACACGTCGCTGTGAAATGCAGTTTAGCTAATGGTGCACCTCCTGCAGCAATTTGTCCTCCACAACAACACATAAATTACCGTTTAGGAGATGACTGTGGGCCTCCAGCGCTCCGATACGCTGAGTGACAGTTTGGGGCGAGTACGGCGGCGGTTCTCAAACGGAGGTCTGGAGACTCCCCGGGGTCCTTGAGGGGATTCAGGGGAGTCCCCGTTTAAATTTCAACTATGATTTACAAGAATTCATAAAATTACAGACTGAAGATTGTCTTTAGATTTCACTCACAAATCTGTCAAACAGTCGTCTCATCATGTCTGTTAGTTTATAGAGCTTCACTGAGGATCAGCAGAAAGACTCACAGGACATTTCACAGTAAAGTGTTTACGACTGAATTCAGGAAACTTCATTTATCAGGAGCAACGCATATAAGAAGTATTCTTACTTTTACCTTTACACAAACATTACTTTAGTATTTCACATTGTTGGAGCTGCTGTGAGGCCGGTACAATGGAAAAACTCAACAACAAGTCATACAATTACAAAAATAAAGAAGTCAAATTTGGGCAATAAAGTACAGAGAGAAAAGTTTTTGTTTTTGGGTTAAAAATGTGATAAATAAACTAGAAGACAACGTCATTTTATCTTTAAAGGTAAAATATTCTGAAAACTGAGTTATTTATTTTTAATCTGAAAGAATCGGAGGGATAAAGTTGTAATATTCCACAAGCAGAGGGGTGTGATTGTGTGACTGTCAGAACCACATCTTTACTTACTTTTTACTGTTTATAAATCATAAATCACAGATCAATAATGAATACTTTTCTGAAAGGGGTCGATCTGCATGGCTTGTATTTTTACTTTAAGGTAATACTTAGTTCTCTTACTGTAAAAAACAGTTTCTTCACTGTGGTATTACGACTTTAACTTCAGTAAATATGTGAGTTTTTCCTCCTGAGCTACAGTCGACATACATCTTCTTCTTATTACCTCACTGACAGAACTTTGTGTCGCTGTCATCACTTCACTTGTGTTTCTTTCATCTCTGTCCAGTGAAGAATCACAAACTGTGTGTCAGTGTCACAGAGACGAGCTCAGTGTTTCATCAGACAGTGACAGGAAGCACAATGACGTTTGTTTAAAGCTCCTGACAGTCGGAGTCAGGACGTCTTAGATTAAACGAGCACCGCCGTCCATCATGTCTTCGAGTGTGTGAGGGAATGTCGTCCAACAGCGTTTCACTCTGTGTCAGTAAATGCAATTTATGACAAATCTATATATTTTGTCTTTCTACTTCTTCCCCCTCCTCCCAACTGGTCTTCTCTCTTTTTTCTTTCTAAAAACGATCCAAAATTAAGAAAAATTGAGACATTATTTTTGTTTCTCATTCAGGACTTTGACTCTTCTTTCCTGACTGGAGGACTTTTCTTGTGTTGCACTGCAGTAAAGTTTTCGCTCTGCTGCCTCCTCAGAGTGTAAAGTTGTTTCAGGTTTCATCTCCTCCTCAGGACTCAAATAAAAACTATGACTCAATTATAAAACAACACCTCATATATTCATGTGAAACATGTCCAGCAGCCGGAGACATGGTGCAGGAGGCTCAGCAGGGTGTTTTACGGGGACACTGATGGACGATGTGTCTCGGCACGACCTCGGCCGTCACCCGGCTCTCCGTGTAAATGGCCTCCACGTCTCGGTGCTAACAGTGAACATTTCTATATGTAGCTGGTATTGTCACAGACAAGTCCACAGACGTCTGAACGTCACAGAGTCAAAGTCCTAAATGAGATGCAGTGAAATGATCTGAGAGGAGGTTTCTGGACTGAAGCACTTTCTTTTGTTCTCTCCCGTCCAGCAAACTGAATCGAGATCTTCTGATCAACTTCACATATCCGATCTGACCTCGTCAGAGCTAAACAGGAGATAAGGACTAATTCAAGCTTGTTGGGTTGAACTTTTCCCTCAAGACAAAAAAGACTTCTTATACATCTTTATAGATAGACAGGAAAACAACTTTGTTAGCTTTAGGAAAATATCAGCTTGTTTGTCTCAGCCCTGTCACTTAATGCAACCACTGGCTGCTAGAGGTGTGCAAACTGCCTGATTTTAAGATGCCGAAGTGGGTGATTGACCTTCACCTGTGTGACGCTAGAACGGTGTCAGGGTCCGCCACATGCAAACATAGTACAACAGTATAAATTGTGTTGTCCTTTAAGGTCAGTTGGTTTTGTCAGTCATGAAAACAGAGAGCGTGCTAACCTTTTTTTTATTGCAGATTGTTGTCGTCTGGTTTTCGCAGGACTTTATCTGACTGCTTGTTTGAAGTGATAAAAAGTTTGCCATGTGCAGTAATATAGATCACTGAGATGTATTCGAGTATAATTTTGTATTGGAACAGATGTCAGGTGAATCCTAATCCAACCACGTCGTGACGTCAGTGAAGACTCATACTCCTAATGGCCACCAAAGGTCACCACTTAACAATGGACATGAACATGAGTCGTACTGAGCCGTATGTTCAGCTGATCTATTCACTTGTCTTTCTGATGAGGACAGGCTGGAATGTAAACAGTAAAAGAATGATTTGGGGGATCAAGTTTTGTCATTTGATTGAAATCGTGTCTTGACTCCCCTGGTCTGCATGTTGCAGTATTCTTGGGCAAGATACTGAACTCCAAACTGCTCCTGATGTGCTGGTCGGCACCTTGCATGGCAGCCGCCTGTATGAATGTAAGTATGAATTCAGTGTTTCCCACAGAATCAGACTTCAATTGTGGTGGTGGCTGTCCAGCTGGGGTGCCTTAGAGCATAGGCACTCAAAACCTCCACCGACCAAGTGAGCTAACTTGGATGGGGATACAATGTAATCCGGCGGCTCTTCTAGACTCTCCAAATGTTATTGGACTGAATTCAAATTCTGACAGTGCATCTTTCACAATGTTAGCTGCATCACATGACAATGTAATTCCACAGCTTGGCCACGACAAATACACTTCAAAGCTTGGAGCTCTTTGTAGGGGCTTGATCTCGACGATGAGGCCAGCCGTCTTCTTTGAAGAGGAAGTTACGGTCAAGTCAACTGCGTGAAACAGCCCTCCTCCTCTTCTTTGGTTTTACCAGCAGACTAAAAACCACACCACCACACAATAGCATATCTGCTATACACTGACAGGTATGCTGTCTTGAGTGAATGAGAACTGGACATGCAGCTCCATAAATAGAGAGGCAATATGTGGCAGCCGGTGTTGATACTGTGGTGGACCGCCACAAATATATGAATGTGTGGGAAACACTGGAATTACTGTAAATCGCAAAAAGCGTCTGCTAAATGCTCTAAATATAATTGTTTTACACTAGTATCCTACATATGTGCCACACTTTATACAACTATAAACATACATAGTATAAATTGAATGCACAGATATTTAAAACATTCACTGTCTGGGGAATTGGTATATTAAAAAATACTTGAATAATTTTAATAAACATAAAAGATAGATGACTTATAGAAACTTTGAAAAGAGTGAATTAAAATGAAACAGTGGTCCTCTGTGTTTTTTTAAAATGTATGAATATATGAAAATGAGCTGATTGTGGAAACTGACCTGCAGAAAAAATTTACTAAACCTACAATATAACTAGAACAGGAAAAGCATAGAAATGGTGACTACTGGAACAAGAGTGATGTTCAGTGGACACAGATTGATGAGATAAACCTGCTGGAAACTTTTGGTGTCTCATCACATCCACAAACTTGTTTTTCTTTCTGTTGGTCTTTCTGTTCACTTCTTTACCGACTCTCCAGATTTTCCTGTCGGCTTGGCCCTGCACGGTTTAACACGGACGACGACAAAAAGAAAACATGGTGGGCCGGCAGGCGGGTAAACAAACAGTGACGAGCAGGGAGGCGTTTAGCAGCTAATTGTCTTCACTGGGGAGCTGTTATGGCCTCAGTTAAATCCTGTAAAGTCCCCAGGCCTGGGGGGAGGAAACATACACTGCTACAGGAAGAGCCCAGGGGCACACAGGAGGATCCATACCCCCAACACACACACACACACACACACACACACACACACACACACACACACACACACACACCTTGACCTGGACACACAAACCTGACTGAGAACACACACACACACACACACACACACACACACACAGATGTATAAATGAGAAGAAATGCATGAGTGTCCCTCAGTGACACACACACCTGGAGACAAAGGGAGTGTCTATCACCAACACACACACACACACACACACCTGAGCAGCCCCCCTCCTCATGGCACCTGTCAACACTCTAGGTGTGGAACAAACATCCTCTGAGCTCGTCCAGCAGGTAAGATCTGCAGATCAAAGACTCTCTGACAGGACTGAGCTCAGATCAGCTCCCAGACCAGAGCAAGCGATCCACAAGATCAGAACAAATGATGACAGCAATAGGTCCACTGATACTGAAACAATGGACAAGGTCAGTGCTTGACAGATCATGAACCATGTCTGAAACCCTCTCACCTACAGAATCAGCTGCATCAAAGACCAAAACGGTGGAGGAGACCAGAGCTGCGCTTACACTGACCAGATATTGGATATTCATAATGAGGCCTAATTCTGCATGGGGCACTTTACAATTAGGTACATGTGGGACATGTTGTCAGTATTATTGTTTTAGGAGGATTCTCTTGACATGTATACCGCCCTTAATTGGGGATTTACAGCAGTTTGCACCTCCTCATGAACAGTTTTGCAGAACATACAGAGGGGTGACAAGGAGGCGACGTCCTGAGAGCCATATGACTGCATTTTAAAAAGGAAGTCAATTCCTCCATAGTTCTTAAAAAAGACGAGCGGCATTGTGTTAATCAGAGTAAACATGCCTGCGTGTAAACAGGAATAACAGTGAGTAAATTAACTATGTCACGAGTTTAACAAAAAAGATCACCACTGAGTTTTGGTCCCACAAGACAAAGTCTGAAGACAGTGTTGCTCTTCAGACTTTAGACTTCACCTCGTCCTGAAGTAATTCAAGCTACCATGATTGTAGTTCTCCTTAAAATCTCATGATGCATCGAAATTGGATTTACCTACTACCTCAAGTCTGACTGAAAGACTGTATTTTCTGTTTTTTTTTGTTTTTTTATTGTTCCTACACTACAGCTGTTACTGGTGATTACAATACTTTTTAATTACTAAAGAAGCTCTGACTTTTACAGGTGACGAGAAGGCAGCCAAATGTTTATTTAATTCGAAACAGGGAGAATATGTTGTGGATGAATTCAGCTGAGCATCAGAGCAGAAAGCTGGAAAACATTACTTTAACATCCTTTTCACTACTGATGAAGGGATTGATGAATCAGCAGGAACACGTTACAACAGATCAATTCAACTTAATTAAATTTAGTAAATCTGGTCAGTTGTTTTTACTTCCTGTCATCTTTTCTTCTTCTCTCTCTTGATTTTGAACCTGATCTCCGTCACCGTCTGATGCTCCTCCTCGTTAAATCGGCTCCATAAATAAAAGGCGTTCCCGCCTGTCGTCTTCACTTCCTGCCTGCAGCTGTCTGACAGCTCTGCCCACCTCCAACACTCAACCTGAGGGGGGGTTTACGGCTACTTAGGTGGTAATATATCGTCCCGGATACCACAGGTGTCTTCCTAAAGTGGTCTGGATCAGATAAGAAGCAACCCTCCTCCCCCTTTCACGCCTCCCACTCTCCAGACCCCCATCGCCTCCACAATACACTGAAACAGTCAGAGATCTTCAGGAACCTTCAGGTGATCTGTTCTCTAATTTGTTCCTTTGTTGACATCACTGATCAGAATACGATGAAACTTGTAAAAACAATCCATCAGTGTCGGTAGTGGCAACTGATGGTTGTGGACGAGGCCTTACAACTGAAGGTCAGTGGTCAGCCAGGAGGAACGTTCCGGACAAGATGACATGAGATATGACATGAGTCACTGTCGCTGTTTAGACTGCATCCATGACCATATCCTTTATGAAGACAGTTTGTCTTTCCTGTAACGTTATGGGATGAATCCCTGAAGAATTGTCTTTAATGGACAAATATGTGAACACATACCAGGACTTTGACACCAGTTTCTCATTGCTAATTGCTAATTAACTCACAGTAATAGACTTACAGCAACAAGGACAACAGAAGATGAACAACCACAGGTCAGGACGGATGTACATGTGTTGAACGAGACCAACAGCACAAATTTAAGTGTATATATTTGTGTTCTGTGTTTAAAAAAATCCAAACAAAATTAATATTAAATGACTATATGTTAACCTTGTCTGGTAGTGAATGACTGCTTGAATTGTGTCATATGATGTTTGCAGTAAATAAAGTGTTAATATGAGCAGATTTATTGTGACGTTCATCTTGTTTACGACCTTTTCTGAGCCCGGTTGGCTCCATGTTTGTGTTGGTGACATGATGATGAGACGATGAGCTTTAACACAAAACTACATGTTGTTTGACTTTAATTACAACAAACTGACAAACATGATGTGTGAGATTCAAGACACAGTTCAGACAGGATCAACAAATAATTTGTCACTCTTCAGTCACTACCAGACATAGTTTTTCTGACATAAGGTCCCATGAGGGAAACCTGGACCTGACTGTGACTCTCTATATGAACTGTGTCGTCCGTAACGTGGCGTTTAGTAGTGAAACGTACATATAGGCAGCGACAGTAAGGTCAGGATGATTTTTAACAGCAGGTTCAAACTGGATTCACTCACATCAACACTTGTCACATTTGTTTTGTATTACAGTTAGTCGGGAGATAAATTCTGGCAGTGTCTGAGGTGTTTGGCTCGTCCGTCTTGTGTGGATGATTTCTTCTTCTTTCCTCCTGAGATCTGTAGATGTCAGAATCGTTGATGTTTATTGTGCCAAGATAACTGAATGTATTGTGAAACTTCAATATTTGCACATGTCTGTACTCTACCAGACCACAAACCTGAGCCAAACCCCAGAACTCTTTGTTTCATCTCCCCTGGTGAAACATTTCCACTATCATCAGACCACTGTTTGTCTTTTACATCAATTTCCATGACACGCATTTATAGCCTATGATTAGCATATACAACAAGACTGTATGTGTTGGCATGCAGCAGTTGGGCCTTTATTCCTCAGAGTGCAGATCAGAACACTTCAGGAAGGAAATGTGAAAATAATTATATATTTAAGCAGCAGACAGAAGAAGCTGGGTTGTAAATGTACAGACAGATGGAGAGAGACAGGCGGTACTCCTCGGTGGTATGTTGCCTAACATGTGAGCAGAGGGAAACTGGGTTGTAGGTCTTCATACCTGTCGAGGATAATAACAGGTATTTTAGCAGCAGGATGAGTCGATGATTGGAGCCAAAGACCTTTTCTTTTTTTCTGTTTTGAGGGAGGGAGGGAAGCTTTGGCATTTGAAAGTGTAAACTGGTCGTGACAAGTGTCCATAAATTTCTCTTTAAAACATCCATTAAAACTCCACTGACACAAATAGTCACTGATGCCATCTATCAACATACCTGAGTGACAGTGTCGTGATGAATCAGGTAGTTTTGGACGCGGCACAATGCGGAGAAGTCAGAGGAACATATGAGCCGGTGATTCAATCAGATTAATAATGTTGTAAATGGCACAGCGATTACAAAACCGCTCAACATTCCCGCACTGTAAACCTGCCATGACACAGGGAGGATTTGATGAGTAATGATAGATAGATAGATAGATAGATAGATAGATAGATAGATAGATAGATAGATAGATAGATTTTTAACCCTCATGTTATCCCGTCACATTTTTCTATAAAACTAACCAACCAGTTTCACCCAGTGAGTGTCACAAAGCTAAGATTTCACATCAGTAGGATGCAAAAACTTAAAATATTGTGGTTGTTTTTGTTTTACAGTTGCCGCAAACACAAAAAGGATTCCTGGAAGAATATAAAACAAAAACTATCTAAGCTAGGCTAGCTGCTTTTCAGGGGGCATAACTCACATTTAACCCTAACGGCATTCAATATCTGCAACAGGTTCCTTCCTATTGGACCTTTTTTTAAAAATGTTTTTACAGGGAACAGAAAAAGCACTTTTCCCTCAGTTTCATGCTTCTGCTCGTGGTAAGGTAGTTAGCTCTGTCATTTGAGGCAAGCTACACACTGAAGCTACCTGGCATCAAGTTTTACAGTTGTTGAGCAGTGTGAGGAAAGTATGCATGTTGTCTTGATATAAACTAACATTGTAAGAGATTTGTATGGATATTTTCACAGTTGAGAGAAGACTGAATGGAGATGGACATTTCAAATGCAGTTTGCATGGTCAAAATAGAGATCTTCATCTTTAAAGTCAAGAAAAGTGTCTCGCCTGCAAATTTGAGGGCGTGGATTACAGTGGGTGTAACTCTTACCAGGCTGAATGCTGTTGGTGGGAGATTACAGCATACTAACAACATACAACAACAACAAAAACAATGCTGAGGAGGTCAAACCCTTTGAAACGTCACTTCGATATGTCTTATTAAGAGGAACATAAAAGCAATCCCTCAGCAGTACAGTCATTTCTTTGGCTCACATAAAGTGAAGTAGAAAAAGTGGTGTCGCAATGAGCACTTGTGGCTTGTAGAGAGCTACTGTAGCTGGCAAGCTAGCGTTAGCTTAAGCCAGCCACAACAGCCAGCCAGGTTTAGCGCATTAGTAGCTACAGTAGTGAGCTTCATTATAATCCAGACAAAAAGTGAGTCGACTGAAGAGACATGCATGTTCAGACTGACGCCTGTCATGACACAGCTCACTACCTTTATACAGTAATGCTCTCTGTTCAATGATTGGCATTAAAAACCACTAAAACCCTAAGATCAGTACCATAGGCCTAACTGGCAAGCTAACAGTAACATGCTAGCTCTAGCCAGCCACAATATTCTGCCAATTTAGCTAGCTTTCCACTTCCAGTTATAAGGGTAGTTTCTTAACTGTGATCCAGAAATTAACTTTATTGGCACTGTTAAGGATATCAAAACAGCTACTGCAGTCCTAACTGGCAAGCTAACATTCTAGCCACAAATGTAGCTGACAAGCTACAGTAGCGGTCTTGTCTTGACAAATGTTAACAGGTTTGCTCTAATCAGCCGCAATATCCTGCCAATTAAGCTAGCTTTTAACTGCCAGATATCAAGCTAGTTAGCTTAATTGTAATCCAAGAAATACATTTATTAAAGACACATGAACATATTGACCCACAATATCCTGTTTTTTATAACTGCCGTTAGCAAACTAGTTATCATAGCTGCTACCTGGAAAAATAAGTTAACACAGTGTATAACAGTGACTAACACCGCTGACAAATTAAAATACAATGTTTGTAACAAGTGAAGGCTGAACAAAGTTGATGTGCATGAAGCAGCAAGTTTTCTCTTCTTCTCTTCTTCTCTTTCTGTCAGTAAAATACAGTCTGTCACAGTCTGTTCACTTACGTGTGTGTGTGTGTGTGTGCATGTGTAAGTCTGTGTGCGTGTGGGTGCATGTGTGTGTAATCCCTTTAGCAGAGGAAGCTACACGCCAAATGCCAATCATGTATCTGTGTGGTATGTAAACACTGACAGCACACACCTCGTTTGTTCTGGACTCGGCCCAGCAGTCTGTGTGTGAAACACAATGAACCAGGGTGTGACTTTTCTTTATAGGCCTGTCCATCAATAGGTTCTAGAATGTTAATTGCATGCTAAGTTAACCCCTATATTCATCTA
>CAEMYA010000184.1:213720-228720 GCA_903131615.1 Diplodus sargus | reverse complement strand
AGGTAAGTTGGTGAGATATCGACCTCTTTTGAATTGTCAACTGTCTATATTGTATCAGAGGCCCTTTGTGGTGCTTTTACTGGTCTTCATTTGTATATGCACAGCGTAATTATCTATATTTTATCTTGGTAGTTACAACCAATTTTCAAGCATTGTCAGCTAGCTGGTTAGCTAGCGCGACTTCGCCAGCTTTGAAGGCAAGAGTTCAGTAATCAATCGCTAGCAACTTTTATATTAAAGGGACAGTTAGGGTTTTTTAAGTGGGGTCATATAAAGTACATATCTATAGTCGATGTGTTTCCTACCGTAATCACCGATCAGCACAGCCTCAGTTTGGAGAAGAAGAGAGCCGCTCCAGCCAGACGCTCAGCTTTGTACTGCAGTGAACGGGGTCCAGAGAAAAAGGGAAATAAACTACCTAAAAAAAAAGGCTCACCTTAAAAAATCTACAAAACGTACACTGGAACTGTTATAGATTTTTTAAGGTGAGCTTTGTTTTAGGTGGTTTATTTCGCTTTTTCTCTGGACCCCATGCTTTAAGGTGCGGCTTTGGTGAGGAGCTCTTTATTTTACATGTCTTACTCAGGACATAATTGTGTATTTGTATAAACAGTATATTTCATTAAACACTGAAAATACATCTCCAGCAGTGTTTCTTTGACATCCACTTTCACTTAAAGATGCGAATTGTGACACTGTGGCCATCTCTCCCAAAATGAAAGTCTCTCTGATTAGTGAAAGAGCATATCAATATTTTAACATGGTTACTCTCCTCCATGTAGGCTACTGCGCTTTATTTCAAGCAGCTGCTGCTGGTGGTGGTGACGGTGGCTGGTGCTGCTGGTGGTGGTGGTGACGGTGGCTGGTGGTGGTGGTGACGGTGGCTGGTGCTGCTGGTGGTGACGGTGGCTGGTGCTGCTGGTGACAGTGGCTGGTGCTGCTGGTGCTGCTGGTGACGGTGGTGACGGTGGCTGGTGCTGCTGGTGACAGTGGCTGGTGCCGCTTGTGACGGTGGCTGGTGCTGCTGGTGATGGTGGTGACGGTGGCTGGTGCTGCTGGTGGTGGTTACGACGGCTGCTGCTGGTGGTGAGGGCAGATGACGATGGTGGCGATGGCTGCTGCTGCTCTCCTTCTAATTCAATTTACTTTGTTTTAGCTTTTTTCATACACTGATCTTAACACTTGTTCACACATTTGTATGTCCCTTTTACTCTGTTCTTCCTGTTGTTCTTGTCCAAACACACTTATCAATTGTTTATCGGCAACACTTCTTCACACATATTTTTCTCTTATCCCTACCATGATTAACTTTTATTTTATCCATTGATACTCTCCCTTAACTCTACTACTAGGATATGGATATGACACTACTACTCAAACTGCTGTTTATGGTTCACACACTCCCTTTGCTTTGTTGTTCTTATTGTTGTTCTTTTTCACACTTGTTCACACTTGTCTTTGTTCCACACTCTACTTTTTAATGTTGTCTTTAAATGTTTTTTTAATCAGTTGTGTGTTCACTTTCTCCAAAAACCATGAAGTGGTAAGGTAGGACTCTGGTCTGTGCTCCTCTGCCACCATGTACCTCAGGGCAGCACTTGTTTTGTGTTCATTGCCCCATCTTATCCCACCTTTTTGTTCTGTTGTACTAGTTGTACTAGTGCTCTAATTTGGTCCTTCTCATGAGTTTTTTTTTTTTATTTGGTTCTTCATGGTTGCGGTATCATGGATCACCTGCCCCTGGTTTTTCTTTTTCTTTTTCACACACACACACACACTTACACACTCACACACAAGTACACATTCTTGTTATCTGTCATTGTTTAATAAAAAAGACTTTCTTTGAAAACCTTAATTTGTATCAGCCATTCTTACATTGATGTCTCAATAGCTGTAACAGGAGTTGTTTTGTTACAATAGTTAATTGCTTAAGTTACTTGGGTTGAGTTACAGCTACCCTTACTCTTACTCTGTGCACTAACCCAGACCCATAAAGAAAAATCTTAAAGCGAATCTCTCGCCAAAAAGCAACTGAGGCTTTATTTGGGATTGAATATGAGTCAAATCTTTGTGTAAAAGCATAATTACGACGAAAGAGGCACTTTTAAGATTTACCGTAGTCTCACTTTTGGGCACGTTCAATTTGAACCGGAGAGTTATGGGGAATGACACGCTAGCATCAAAATCGCTATTTTTAGAACACTAAGAAGGCTCGACACAACATGAAACTTTGATCCTAGCATCACCAGGGTCTCTACTCATGAACATGAGCATTGAGAACATTGTTTGTGTACACTCAGTTTATGAAAAAGAAGGTTTTTGAACTACTCACCTTAGCTGTTGCATCTCCTCCGCGTTGCCGTCTTTCCAGGCAAAAAGTGTCGATCCCCGAGTGCGACCTGACAGGCACGCTTAAGGAGCGGTTCACCATTACTCTCCTGCCTGTCAGAGGCCCTGATGATGCTACGATCAAAGTTTCATGTTGTGTGGGTAGATGAATGTGCCCAAAACCGAGACTACGGTAAATCTTAAAAGTGCCTCTTTCGTCGTAATTATGCTTTTACACGAAGATTTGACTCATATGCAATCCCAAATAAAGCCTCAGTTGCTTTTTGGCGAGAGTTTCGCTTTAATAGCTCTGCACTTACAGATAGACCCAAACATACAAGCGCAAATTAGCGTTTATTCTGTAATAGTTTTGATAATATGTGTATGGCTTAATCTTAAAATTATAATCTTAGTCTCAACATGATCATGTTTCACGTTATGGTCCTGGGGGTGGCCACTTACATCAGAAGAAGTGAGCTAGCTGCTAGGCGAATTCTCAACGGACCACGGCAGACCACTTGGCGCTACCACGAAGGTAAGCTAATGGCTGAATCGGAATTCATAAGCAAAATCACGGGGATCAATAATACAGCATAGTTGCGCTAAAATGAAAATCATGAGACGTCTATCATCAGATTAATGACATGGAAAAGAAAAGTTAAACATGAACACTAAGCTTTTCCCTCCAAAAATGTAAAACCTTTCTAAGTAATACACAGCTTTTCGTTGTCACCCTGCTTCTCCAAATGTAAAACTGACATTAACATAAATGCAATAACGCAATAACAGCTGAAAAAGTACTTGGGTGTGTGTTTTAATATTTACCATTCAATAACGCAATTGCTGCTGTCTGTCCCATAGAAGAACATGACAGCCAGTGTATGTTTTGAAACTATTGGGGTTTAAATAAACCACGTGACTGCCCCAGCGCCTGACTGCCCCTGAAGCTCAAACACAAAGACTAACAACCATTCAGAAGACAAAACTAAATTTCACAAACATTTTAGAAAACAACAATTTAAAATGTTGTATTTTGACTCTCCTTCATTCAGAACTACAGTAAAAGTCCTGCATCAGAAATATAACTTCATTAAAAGAATGTAAGTATAATCATGAAAATGTAAGTTTTCACAGAGTGGCTGTTACACTATGATCTATGATGTCACTGCTCACACACTCTGGATCATCCAGACCATAGGAACACTGAACAAGCACAGTGGATCATTTATTAGAAACACATGAATCCAGACGCAGAAATTAACAGTTGACAGAAACAAAAATAAACACAAACTCCTGAAATCATTCTGAGATTATTTGTGATTGAGAAACTGTGAAATGTGTGTGTGAGCGTCTGTCATGTGTGACACTGTGTGTGTTGTGTGATGTGAGTGAACAGTAGCATGTCTTGATACTGGAGCTGAAGATATGTGAAGTTGTTGATTCTAATTGGGCCTAAACATGACTATGAGTGTGACAGCGTCTGTGTGTGTGTGTGTGTGTGTGTGTGTGTGTGTGTGTTTGTGTGTGTGCGTGTGTGTGTGTGCGTGTGTGTGTGTGTGTGTGTGAATCTCATTGTGGGTTGGAGACAGT
Source organism: Diplodus sargus (assembly GCA_903131615.1). Taxonomy (NCBI): domain Eukaryota; kingdom Metazoa; phylum Chordata; class Actinopteri; order Spariformes; family Sparidae; genus Diplodus; species Diplodus sargus. The sequence goes on along the minus strand of CAEMYA010000184.1, from coordinate 224,802 downwards.
TTTTTTTTCAATTTGTGCATCACTTGTGATTCATTTGCAGTTTTACTCTCGCTGTGAGAACCGGAGGCGTCGACTTCACTTCCACTCCGGCCGAACATGCTGCCGTGACATATTTCACTGCGCAGTCGTGCCAAACACGCCCTGCCGCACAAGGCAGCCATTGTTTCGTACACCACGTCGTGTTTTCACAGTGGCGTTGTTGTTGTTGTTTGATTAAGTTATTTTGCAGGTCTCATGTTTAACGTGACATATGCTGCTGAAACTATTTGTGTTTCAGACTTCAGGAGGGAGGTCAGAGGTTATCACACAGTTAAATCATATTCAGTTATACATCACACACTGCTGTCAGTTTACATACCTAGAGGACCTGTGAGGTTATTTGTGGTGTGATCAAAGTCATTCTGACAGCCAACATTTATGACTCATCTGGAGAAATATCCTCCACTTCGGCCTCAGTATCTGGAGACATGAATCTAGAGATGGTGCTGGTGTGGCAGAGAGGTAGTTTATTGATTACCTGGGGTGTTTATCATTTGTCAGTCTTTTGTTTCTGACTCAGAAAACCAGGATGTTTGCATGTAGCCTCCCTGAAGTTTAGCGTGAAAGTATCTTAGTGCATTTGATCAAGTATTGTTGTAAAAAGTACCCAAAAGTCAGAATTGAGTAAAAGTAAAGCTCTGATCGTAAAATATAACTTTGATAAAAATGAAAGTCACCCAAAGGACTAGTACTTGAGTAAAGGTCTTAAGTAACTGATTTGAATGTACTCAAGTATCAAGTATAAGTAAAACATACATCTTTTTTTATCTAATTGCAGATTAAATGAATCATTAAAATGTGCCACTTGAGCTCTGATGCAGCATGTAATCAGAGAAGTAACGAATAACTTATGGTATCAAAAGTAAATTAAAGCTGCAAGCAACAATAAACAGGCCTTCGCAGTCCATGCGTGTCAGGGCATGCTGCTGTCGGGCGTGCTGCGTACCTGGCCCCATTGCCTGATTATTGTGTACGCATCTGTATTCGGGACAGTGCAGGAAGTGGTTAAATGCCATTTCCTGTGTCCAACATGTGGCGCTGTGACTATGACTGTATATTGGCCTATGTGTTCAGGGCTGGACTCTTGTCAAACATGCTAAATTTGGTCCAGATAGGAATGAGGAAGTTGTTCCTTTATGATCTGGTGGCCTGCTCCTGCAGTATTAAATAATGTGCGCTGAAGTCAGAAGAAGTGTTTGCAATCTACATAAAAACTAAATGGACTACAGGTGAAAAATCCCTCAAATGAATTTTGATGTTGTGTTTTGATCACTGATTGGCGTTGATGCTGTCGGAGTGTGCGCTCACCTTTTGCATGTCATCTTGTTGTGTACGATATGGAGGGAAAAAACTAAATGTCATGTAAATAGGATGTTTGTCTGAATTCCTGTGTCCAGTAGGTGGCGCTATGGATATGACACAGTATTGATGCATGGAGGTATTCAGGGCGACATCGTATACATGTGTGATGAATTTGGTATACATGGGAAATTGTATGTTGAAGTTTTAAGGACTTGATGCTTTATGGCGAAGCATGAAAATGGAGCGCACCATGACATCCACCATGTTTGACGTAGGCGAAAGCTTTTGATAACTATTCATCTTCAAGGTTTGAGGATGATCAAGGATCAATCTGTAGGAGGAGTTTGTTTAAGTACGAGGCATGGAAATGGATCAAAATGGGGGTGAAACCGAACTTTGAATCAAAATGGCTGACTTCCTGTTGGAGTGACAGTTTGGTACCCCAATGTTTTTTGTGCATCTGGTCATGACATATTTGCATACCAAATGTCATTCACGCATATGCATGTAGGAGGTGGGGCTTGGACTTTTACTATTCCAGGGGGCGCAATAGAGTCCCCTGGTAACACCTTTCGTCAGCTATCGTCACGAGGGCATTGGCAATAATTGTACGTTTCGTGTTAATCCGACCTACTGACCTGGAGATATAAAATATTTCAATTTAAAGAGTGGGGAAGTGGTGACCTGAGTTTCATGTAATTTCGGACACACCCATGTGGAGATATGCAACACTTCCTGTTTGGAGCGAAATCTGCAGGAAGTTGTTATTTAACAAGTTGAGTATTGTTTGAAATATCAAAATTCTTTTAATTTTGTCAGGAGGGTCCACAGAGCAAAGTTTTGTGCAAATCGGTAAAATCGCCTGGGAGGAGTTGGAAAAAGTAGGTTTGTGACACCAAGTATAAGTACCTCAGATATAATTGTACTGATTTTGAGGCATTTTCTGATCATTTATACTTCCACTCCACTTGTATTTGATAACTTTAGTTACTTTGCACATCCTGGTTAATAATACAAAATATAAATGAACTCATACATTCTGATGTATGATAATTATGATAAATCATAATTGAATAGTTATTTACACCCTTGCCCTGTGGTCGAGCCTGTTCATGCTAACACTGTAAGTCTCAGATCAGGTTGTGATGTGTTCTCTCCTGCAGACTGTGATCACAGCAGACACGCTGTATGGAGACATCTGATGTTTCTTTGGTTGTTTCTCTGTTTTAAATCAAGTCTCCAGCTACTTCAGTTGTTTGGCAGAATGCTGCAACTCTGTTTTACTGTGAAGCTCCAGAAATGTTCTGTAGACTACAACACTTCACCCAGGCCTGGTTCTAGACTGTCTTGATTGGTGGGGCAGTAAGAAATGTTGATTGGTCACCAACTGCTACTGTGTTGAGTGCCATAGGGATGATGTTTTTTTGTAAGCCTACCAGTCTATGATGCCATCCTAGACGTAAGCATCGCCAATTCGCCATGGTACCATCAGCAAAGCTCTAATGGGAATCCTTTTTCAGGATTGACGAAAAAAACTAATTCTTGATGTCAGTCTACTAACATATTTTCTATTTAAATGTGAAGATACAATGTAATTGGCATTTTGAATTTTAAACCCACCTAGGAGGACAACTTTCTCAATGTCCAATTATAGTTAGTTATCTCTCTATAAAAGCAAGGAATCTCTGTCTGTCTGTGTGTGTATGTGTCTGTTACTCAAATATCTCTGCGGATCAGGATCAGACAGACCTGAGACTTTCAACATGGCTGCTGCTTGGTTTAAGGGTGTGCCTGTTGGATTTGTTTGGACTGCAATGATACTGTTGATAAATTATTTCATAAATGCTTTACAAATTCCGGAGGCATTGTCCACCGGAGCCACCACAGTAACGTGCGCACCAGAGCCAATCACTGCACACCGTAGCCACATGTGCATTAGAGCCAATCACTGCAGAGCTCAAGCCCACGGCATACCTTAAGAAACAAGCGTATTTATACCTGCAGCGGCGCGAGCTGGACCGGGATTTTGCCGGCGGTTCGGTCCCGTTCTGTTCTGTGCATCTAAACTGACTGTTGTGGATTAATGAGACTAAACGAGTCCGGACCGAGCCTGTTCGTGTCTGAGGAGATCTGGAGACGTGTGGACAACAAAGTGGAATCAGAATCTGTGGATGTTCGTGTGTAGCTAGCTGCTAGCCGCTAGCCCACATTGCCCATCTCCTGAGTCGACGCGCCGGACACACCAGCATGTCCAAAACCGGACTTAGGGTAAATAATGTCCACCACGCTTTTTCGCGAACATTGCCGTCACGTTTGCTTTGTGTCTGGTGCAGAAGAAACGGTAAAAACAGGCTTTTTTTCACTAAAGTTTCCAAGCAGCAAGTTTGGTTGTTGAGGAACAGGAAGTTGTGGGAGGGACGTCGGCGGATGAGTGACAGCAGCAGTGACGTGTTGGAGACAGCGACAGAGATAGCGAGTTTTGAGAGTTGAGAGCTTTGTGACATCTAACATGTTTGGAGTGTATAGTTAGTGTGTTATATAGTGTTAACATGTAGTGTGTTTAGTGTCTAGTGGTGTCGTTTTTTTGTGTTGTGAGTCAAAACAATGAGGAGATGCTGAATGTGGAGCAGGCAGTGCATCTCTTCATTGAGCTGAAGAGCCTGAGGCATTGCCTGCATTTGAATATAGTTACATATAACTTTGTAAATTTCAAAAACTTATGCACCACTTTAGCAAACAACTATTTATATTTGCATTATAACTAATGCAATTGGTTCATTAAACATATTTGTAACTTTTTCCTACTCTGATTTTATGTTATTTTGTGATTTTAGGTCCATAGTGTTAATATAGTATGTCAAAATGAAAAAATAACTGTACAGTCATTAAGGTGAAATATAATGGTATAATCAAAAGTAGTCAAACAAGGCAAGGTAAATAGTTTTTAAGATGAAATATAATGGTATAATCAAAAGTTGTCAAAAACAGCCAATTTTCGCACGGGATTAAGATCACAGACGACCTCCGCAATTATTACAAATTACTGGAGGTCCCCAGGTTATGCTAGTCCCATGCGAATTGTCAATCCAAAAAAGTAGCATTCCCTCAATACACAAATTGTCTTTGACACATATTACAATATACTGGACATTGCTGCGAAATGGCCCGGATCAACACACGATTCCCACATTTTTTATGGAGAGTGGTTTGACGGAGCTTTTCCAGCAAATGCCGCTTTTATTGACAAATTACGTTTCACACAATCTTCTAATCTGTAATTTTTGTCTGAAGCGTTTTTGTTTTCTGGGGGGGCATTTTTTTCTTTATAAATACATTTCTTTATCCGATATTCTTTTATAGGTTTTGTCATGGGCTTGAAGTCAACTTCTTTATTTTCACTTCATGCATTGCGTAGCCTGAATGACTTTTCAATGGGCTGCCCTGTCACTCAACAACCAATCACCGTTGTCACCACTTCTAAGTGCATCCTCATAAATTGACGTCATCCATAGCAACAGAGAGTTACTTCTAGTTTAGGAGTTCAATGTTTTCATAACTAAAAGTAGGTCTCAGCGGCTTTGTGAATTACTTTTAAGAAACGACTCCTACATAAAAACTTTTAGTCCAATTTAGGAGTAGTCCTAATGTTAAGATAAAAGTCTTTGTGAATACGGGCACTGGTCTCCATCTCTACAATGGCTCTGTCTAAAATATTGAGAAGAGTGCTCTTCAGAGAGATGCTTGGAGTCATGGAGTCTTGAGCGTGGCCTACAGTGGACAGGATAACACTCCCTGTGAGCTGTGAGCTCATTGTCCTCTTTCTTTTAACTGCGGGAGCATGGTAGTCTGTTTCAAAACTGGTTAATGACTCATCATCCCTCATCTCCCTCATAGCCTCCAGAGATGCACTGACTACTTCCCCAGCACAGCACAGGTCAACAAAATGAGCCTGTAGAATGGCATTTGCAGGTTTCAAAGCACCAAGCACTTTCAGGAGGAATCCTCCTAAGAAATGATAATTCATCGACAGCCCTGATGCCTCTGTGCATATATCCACAGCATGGTATTATTGATATCCTTTCAGAGGTTTTAGAGGACAGTGTCAACCTCTGAAAGGATACCGATAGTACCATCCTGATTCTCCATGAGACACTTTGTCACGTCATGTGACTTGTCCACCTTGTCGCTAACAGACGTTTAAGGGAGGGGACATCATACTGTTGTGACACATAATGCCGATGGAAAAAAGGGGAGCAGTGAACCAGAAAGGTCAATAAATGCTTTTGCATTTTTGCAATGGCTCAACTTGCATAGCATGGACCACTGCTAAGTGCAGCTGGTGGCTGTAGCAGTGGATATATGGAATATCCTTCCCTACCTTCTTTTGCAACAAGGCCTGAACCCCACCCCTGATCCAACTCATGACAGCAGCTCCATCATAGAATTGACTGATGATTTCATCTGCACTGTAGCCTGAGTCAGAAAGATGCTGTAGAATTTGGCTGGTCATAAATTCTGCATCTGACTGGCTAAGTTCAAGTAGACCTATCAGGTGTTCCTCTGGAATACTGTTACAGACTAACAGAATCATAATGGAAAGTTTTTCCAGATAGCGTCTGTCTTTAGTTCAATAATCGTTTTAATGCTAAACCCCTTCGTGGTTTGCATTGTTATATTTATTTTTGATCTCATGTGATACTTAATTAGCCAGCATTTCAATTATTTCATTTTGTATGTTTTTGGATGTGTATTTTGCATTTTGAGGGATATTTTTTTGTAATTTCATTAAGTTTGGGGTCCTTTGCCAGAGTGTATTCAACCAGTTTTAGGAAGAGGCCTGCAGAGACATCCTGGTCATCACGTATTCTTTCTAGACTGCCATGATGCGGACCCTCATTAACTGCAAGGAACTTCATTACTTCTCCAATGCTTTTGATGTGGTACCTATTTTTTTTTTTATCTGTGTGGGCCCTTGGAGGTTTGCAATGGCTTCCCCCATTTCCTCCCTTTGATTTATTTGTGACCAGGCTACAGCACTCTTCAAATGGCACTGACATTTCACCTGCTTGGTGAATCCCTTGTCTTTCTCCAATGTAGTTTTGCAACACAATCTTTGTCATTATTTGCATCATATTGTGACAGGGGAAACAGAAGCACGCATCTAGCTTTGCTAAGTACTCCAGCCATGGTCTCCCATGGTACCAGCCCCAGTTGAATGCACGTGCAGTCTGGCCAAAGTGACGTTTGGGGAAAACAAGGATGGGCTGCGATGGTGCCAGGTTGTTCAAGCCATGGTTATTGTCAGCCATTGCTGCACCATGAATGCTGTCAGGGGGTCCAGTGCTTGTGCAACTGGGTTGGGGGTCCAGTTGAGTCGAGGAGCAGTACCATGAGACGACACCATGGAGCCTGCCTCTGTTGACTGCGGCCCTGTAGCAGTGGCGTTGTGAGGTTTAACAACCAGAAATCAGTGCATGGTGATAGAGAAAGAGAGGACAATACAGTAATCAAACCACAGTGAATGAACCACTAAAAACGAGAGAAACATGCCACTACTATGTGGTGTAAAAGTCAAGTTAGCTAACACTAACACTATTATATAAATATATATATAAATATAAATATGAATATATATATATATATATATATATATATATATATATATATATAATAGTTTAAGTTTAAAACAAACAGGAAAAGAACAATGCAGGGTGGGAAAGAAAAGGTGGTCAGTGATTGGTAGTTGGGAGTAGTTGGGCATGTCTGGCACGCATGCGCAGCTCATTTCTATGTGTGACACCCTGCAGTGCGGCTCATGGTCGGGCAGCTCTCTCATTCAGATAGCCTACCGGTATGTGGGTGTTGGTAGATGTGAAAGGAGGATGGGAAATTTGGTGGTGGGGCAAAAGGCTCTTGGGCCAACAGGACTAACGGGGCTAGCAAGATTTGAAAGTTGAAACCCGCCTCACAACCACTACGCAGCCTGCCTTTGTGGGGCTTCCAATGCAGCGGACCGGAACAGAGATAAACTCTGCAGCAGCTGCCGATGGGACTATGCTACTACTCTGAGCAGCATTTATGGGAATAAATTACAATATAATATATTTGAATATACTGCTCTTTGCTTTTTGAGAATTCGAATTAAGCGGGGTCAGTTTGGCGGGCCACTGGAAGAATTTGGGGGGTACTGCCCCCCCGTGCCCATGCCTAGAAGCAGGCCCAACTTCACCTGACTTACATCATCATGGTGTTAGGTTCTTTTCGTAAAAAGATCTAAAATATAAATTTTGACCAACAAACATGTTACTCCAGAATGTGTGCCTCCACCTGGCTGCATCCTGAGATCTCAGAAGTTGGCTTGTTGAGAAAAATGCTATCTGAGAGAAGTTAAAGATATAAATCACAGTTTAAAACATCAGAATGGTCCTTTAACAGTCAGTCGGGTGTTTGAATCATGAGGACGCCAAAGTCGGACGTGTCGTTGGCCGTCAAGTTCGTCACTAATGAGTTTCCATATCACCTAATTGTCCGACAAACTGTTCCTTTAATATCGGCCAGTGTGTAGTGTGTGTGTGTGTGTGTGTGTCTGTGTGCTCCTTAATTTATGCAAGATAATACAGACGCCTTCTGCTGAGCTGCTTCCACAATAACACACATCTCCTCCTCCTCCTCAACCTTCTGTTCTCCTCCTCCTCCCTCATTTCCTCTCACTGCCCCCCCGCCCCCCCATCCCTCTCTCCCAGACAACTGTGACTGTTTTAATTCTGACCACTGATTAGCCTGAATCAATTAAGTCCTCCACGCTGTGTCCAACAGCACAGCAGCATGGGGTATTTAGAGTATTTAGGCTCCCATTCATCAGGCCCAGCCTCTTAATCACCCTTTAATTACAGACTACGACTCTGGGAGCTCGAGTGGGACATTAGGCTCGCTGCTTTCTCTACGGCAGTTTGAAACGGGCAGTGGAGTGGACGCGGGAACGAATCAGGCAACTGCTCTCAAGCTGTCCTGGTGTCGTGTCAACTGATTGAACACAAAATCTCCCCGTGTGTCGAACAGACGCAGCAGCAGGACTCCAGATCAATTATTGTGATTACGAAGCTGTAAACAGGAACATTTAGATATAAATTTAGATGTAATGCACCTTTATACATTTTAAAGAGGAAATTGCTCAGATCTTTCAAGTTAAAAGCCTTCAAGTGGCTCAAAGTGCTTATCTTTCACTTTTCTGAAAGGCTTTTAATGTGAAATGATTGTGTAGCAATTTAAAAATAGACATTAAACCACTTTTACTGTTGGCATTAATACTGTCGGATGTTTTTGGGCAGATAGACGGTCTCCTGTGGCTGTGGCTCCCAACTTGAGGGTCGGGACCAACAATAGGGGTCACAAGATGAATCTGAGGGGTCATGAGATGGTTAACAGAGGAGAAAATCCTACACACAAAAACAAACTGGGAACATGACACAATTCGTAACTTACTCAAACAAGATGTTGTCGGTAGAAGTGGTCACAACTGATGCAGAAAGGTGAGGAAACTTCGCCTGTTTTAAGCTTTAACAGTGACATCTAATATGTTACATTTATATTCATGTTGTCTGGATAATGTTCACAAATGTTACATGTTCAGACTGATCCGTCTCTCATGTCGGTCGTCTAAATATGAAACCAATTAGCTTAACTTAGCATAAAGCCTTCAAGCTAGCTTAGCATTAGCTTGCAGCATCATCTCCAGACTCTTCTCCTGTGTGATGAAGACGGTCAGCTGACTAGTACCAGAGGAAGCTTTAACAGCGTCTGACATGTTTCAGAGATCCTTTATAGATTTGTTTCTGAGGAGGGTTCACTCTGGACAGCTTCGAGAAACTGAAATTTTTAACAAACTGAATTTCCATCTTTTGTTGTTACTGTTGAATCACTGAAGGCTGCTATTTGTTGTTTTATTTTTGGTGAATATTATTTGAACTTGTCAAAAGGCCTCCTGTTATTGTAAACTACTCCTATCTTTGATTAAAAAAGAGTTTGTCAGGACATAAAAACAAAAATCTGTTAATCATTACTGATCATAAAGACACATTTGATCGCCTAACAACAAAAAAACTGTACAGAAAAAACACAGATTGTGATTTTACAAGGGATGAATTTATGTTTTCCATATATTCTAACTCTTGGAAAGAAATATATCCAGAAAGGTCTTCAATTCCTTCCAGGATGAGAATTTTTCTTTTGCTACTGTAACTAAGTGCTGTGAACACGTGAATAATGCTGTAGAAACTACTGTAGAAAAAGTAGATATTATATTGTAAGACTGGATTTTACACAGAAACAGTTTAAATATATCATCAGTAAAGATTGTGCAGCTACTTTAGGTAATCTGCAACTTGTTAATGAACAAGTTTTCTTATTATATTGAGAAAATAAAGTAACTGTTACTAAAGCATGTAACTTTTCGAGGACGGGGTTGTGATGACCAGAAGGTGAATAAAGTAGAATTAAACTAAAATATCATTAGATTATGTGGCTGTAAAGGACCAGAGGTGGCCGTGAAAGTCTGTCCTCGGGCACTGAAACATCTTATGAGCGGTGTGATATTGGCTCAACAGAAACTATGAGCCCCGATGCTTCACTTAAATATCTTCATTTAAATTAACTGAAACTTGTGAGGAGGAAGTTAAACTCTGCTCTTTCTCCTCACAGCTATCAGCGTTACTAATCCTTTTTGTGCCACTCTTGTTCCGTGTTCAAAGCGACGGCGGGGATAACATCACTTCATTGATGATTGGCTGTCCTGGTTTGTCAATTAGACCTTGTAGTGGACTAATCTCCTGCAGGCCTGCTCGGGGTTTTCACTTGTATGAAGGGAAAGAAAAGCAGAGCGCTTTAATGCCGTCTAATGACGTTATGGGAGGAATAGCCCCATGCCGCTGGGAACCTAATAATCCCACTTTGTTCCTTTTGGATTTACTCAAGAAACCCTCCTCCTCCCCCCTCCTGGAGGCTGATCCTCTTCGTGTAGCGCTGACACAATGGGGCCCCCGCTGTCGGGCCCCGTCCACCTCTTATTCTCTAAACACCTCTCTCATTTGTCGGGTAGCGGTCGGGGGCGCGCACTGTATTATTTTCTCCTCAATTAGCAGAAAAGGCTTGTGTTGATCACTTCCTCTGCGAAGGTGAGCAGACATTCCTCCAGGCTGGTTTCACGGCGGTCATTAAGGTTATCAGTGGTCAGGAGGAGAATCATGAACACAAGGAGGAAATAAGATTCCGCGCTGTTCTCTGTGTGTGGATTCAATCCAGAATCTCACCAACCACTGCCGTCTGAACCTGCACAGAAAGCTCCGATGAGAGTTTCATGTCACGTCTGGTTGCAATGGGATGCAGGCCCTCAAGAGCTCCTCCCTCCTCTTTCAGCCTCATTATGGCGGGTCCTGTACAAGGGGGAAAGGAAGGCTTTGATGAACCTGTCCTCCCATTTCCGCTGGACTCTCAAGGTCTAAACTCTGCCAAATCCTTCAATCCAGGAGCCCTCCCCCCTCTGTGGTGGCACAGGAAAGGTGAGAGCTGAGATCAGGAGCAGAGACAACTGATGAAAACCAAGAAAATAATAAAGACAGGGTGGCTTAAAGGAACAGTTCACCCAAATAAGTACTCCAGTCAGGTGAAGTGTCATAGTCCACAGAACATTTTTGGAGCTTCACAGTAAAAGAGAGTTGCAGCATTCTGCTTAACAACTGAAGTAGC
>CAEMYA010000184.1:160547-186780 GCA_903131615.1 Diplodus sargus | reverse complement strand
TCTCAGCTTCCTCAGGAAGTAAAGTCTGCTCATCCCCTTCTTGTACACAGCTTCAGTGTTAGATCTCCAGTCCAGTCTATGGTTGATGGTAACACCAAGGTACTTATAATCCTCCACCGCCTCCATATATATGGAGAATTGGGGACCAGAATTTAGAATGATTTCTGCTTTATTTAATGAGCTTTGTGTTAAAATCTGACTGTGACGATAGAGGCAGTCAAAAAATGCATCTGCTAATCTGATGCTAACGACAACATGTGGGCCTGTTAGGAACCGGAGAATAAAACCATACAAAAGCTCATCAAATATCCTGTTGTGACATTAGCTACACTGACATTCCATTTAAAAACACACATTTTAAACTGATATTTGTTTACATTTTGTCAAAAGGTCTCTTTTAAAAGTACACCGAATTATCTGTTAGAATCTACTGTTAGCAGTGTGCACACAGATGTAGAGAAAACACTTTGACAATGAAGGAAACTGAAAAACATGAAAAACAAGTTCTGAATGGGCTTTTTTTCTATGATTCTTAGTGTATTTATTGATATTTATTCTGGATGGAAATGAGAGATCATGATATCCTCAGGAAGTGTAAGTCACACTGTGTTTTATGTCTGTGTTTGGAACATATATGCAGATTTTTTTAAGGAGACTCACTTCATTCCCATTGCTAGGAGACAAGTATACCTTTCTGTTTCTTTTTTTTCTGGTGCTGTGTTCAATGTAATGAAAAGGCTGGAAGGCTGGATGAAAGCCTGAAACAGTAAAAGCAGCATGGAGGCCAGTGACAAAACTATTCACGTCCACATTTAGTGGCATCGTGCCAGAAAAGGGGTAAAAATGAGCGTGTCCACCCGGGTGACTCCTGCAATCATTTGACCTGAGAACAAATGCTGATTGTACATTTTACAAACTGATGACAAAAGCCAGATGTTTGAGGGTGTTAGTGGTTTGTTGTCCAGTGTTAAGGAAGGTTTAGGATTTTTAGGGTTTCAAGGTGTCGTCCTTTTGAAGGTGCAGCTCACAGAAGCGTCTAGTAAAGAGATTCCAGGCTGCAGATGTACAAACAACAATGCGTGAAATCGACTTTGGAAATATGGAAGATGGAGACGCTTACCTCGTTCACACCTCTGATGAGGGAGCTGAGGTGTGTGTGTGTGTGTGTGTGTGTGTGTGTGTGTGTGTGTGTGTGTGTGTGTGTGTGTGTGTGTGTGTGTGTGTGAAGGTGGGATAATTGATTTGGACGGCCGCCAGGAGAAGTGGGGACATCTGCTGACATCGCACCACACACCTGAAATCTGCACATGTTGATTTCTTCATATATTCTGAGCACAGTCTGGATTCATCAGCTCCTCATTAACAGACAGGGAAGATTGGCACTGAACAGAGGATTCAAACAGAAAGGACAGACAAATGAGAACATTTCTGAATGAGACTTTCTGATGTTCTGTTGATGTGATGATGATTCATTTCAGGTCTGAATTACTGTTACCTGAATGACACATTTTGAAGATGAACTCCTTCACTGTGGTGTAAAAGCTCAGTCGCGTAGTGGCTGCTTGTGGTGAGCTAACAAGCTAGCACTACTATTGCAAGAGCAAACTAATCTGCTAGCATGTTAACTGTGAGCTACATCTCACTGACTGTGTGTTTATTGATATTGTTCTATAGGTTTTATTTTGAAAAATGTGACGATGGTTTTACTTCAGTGGGATTGTAGTGGTAAAAAGACAAAGACCTACTTAGGTGCGTGATATTGTATAATCCATGGGTCAATTAGATTTTCAGTTTAAACTTGTTTTTCAGCACAGATGGCTCTGTTATTGTCAGACAATCACATGTGGATCAGTAAATATCAACAGATCATGGGTTTTATGTCCTGACAAACTCTTCTTTATGAAGCTAGAGGTATTTCACAGCAGCAGCTTGACTTGGCTGGAGGCTTTTGGATAAGTTCAAATCAAACAGCAGCCTTCAGTGTTTCAACCATAAACAGGAAGAGACAAAAATTCATTTTGGTACAAAGTTCAGTTTCTCTAATCTGTCCAGAGTGAACCCTCTTCACAGACAAATCAATAAAAGATCTCTGAAAAAAAACAACAACAAAAAAAACAGAGTTTCCTTTGGTACCAGTCAGCTGATCGTCTTCATCACACAGTAGAAGAGCCTGGAAGCGACGCTGCAGGTTACTGCTAAGCTAGCGGCAAACTAACGCCTAGCTAGCTGCGTCATCTTTGGGGCGTGTTTTTTCCCTTAGATTGACACCCTGCTGAATGACTAATGATGAAGCATCAATGGCAGGTGTTACTGGGTGGAGTCAGTCTTGCTCTGCTCCTCCTGTAACCCTACTCAGCCGTGATGTCACACTTCTACATCATCACAGCAAGACGAGCGGTTAAACCATCTGAGGTCTGAGAAAATACCTCAGAAAATATTGCTGTTGTTTGCAATAGTTGTTATAACTCTTTTCAGCCGCTGTAAGGAATCCTAACGACCACAATACTCTAAATATTAGCCACATACATTTCTGCAAAGTAAGTTCAAACAGAACGTTTCTTTATGTTTATGTATTTTTAGGATGAATGTTCTATTTATGTTCTTGTTACAACACTCTGTTGATGCTCTGGTTAGGCTTAGGCACAAAACCCACCTGGTTAGGGTTAGAAAACATCATGTTGATCACCTGGAGATGATCCCCACAGATTTGAACTGCAGTCAGATGTTTGGCAGCCTCTTTCATAATATCTCCACCTCCTTTGCTGATAATCATTATGCAAATGTGATCTGACACGTTTGGTATAAGTGTCAACCTTGGACGTATCTGTGGTTTGCAGAAACCTCTATTCTCACATTGTGTCTTGGAGACTGAGCTGAATACAGACACCGTGAAGCTTTTTTTATGACATCCACTATAAACAGTGAGTTTATCTCAGCGCTCTCCTCTCTGGCTGGCCTCTTTGTGTAAATACATTTAGTCTAAACACACTGAAATCACCTTAAAGATGTATCAGCTGTAGAATGTAAACGTGGCCAAATCCCCTCAAAAATACTTCAGACATGACCTCTTAGCTCCAGGATCAAACAGCACAGCCTCGTCTTGATGTGATCTTCAGTCTTGTTGTGTGTTATTGTGTCGTTTGTTTCCCTCTTTTTCTACTTGTGTGTGTTTGTCTCGCTGTGTTTCTCTCTCCACCCACCCGCTCAGCTCAGCGCTGCCTCAGAATCTGTTTCACTCACTAAATTGGCTCCTCAGACACCCTTCCCCTTCTTCCCCATCTCTCATTTAAAAAGTGAGAAATTATAATTATCTGAATTATGCTTTTAATGATGCGTTAATTAGAGTCATGCAGTGAGATTAGCCTATGAAGTATTACTTGTGAAATCCTTCCAGATTTGTTCGAGCTCCTCATACGGGCGCAGAGAGGAGGGAGAGGAGAGAAATGTTGCTGTGCTCTGTGATTAGCGCACCAATAAATAACAGAACAGATTGTGGTGCATATGCTTACGATTACAACTTTTAAACCAACGCTTTAAACTCACACCGACTGTCTTGTGCTGGCAAGAGGTTTCTGTACCAACAGCCCAGTCAGTTCTGTGCAATTCTCACCAAATGTGAACTATTATTATACGGTGTGAATAGAAGCTGATCCCTCAGCTTTTACTGCCTGAGAGCTCCACTAACACTTAGGGAGGAGGAAGTGTTTGGAAATGTAGCTTATGATCTTCTTAAAGCTCCACTTATTTACATTGTGTCAAATGACTGTATTGTGAGAGGTGATGGTAATATTCATAAACAAATCATCAGCATCTCTGCAGCTCTTCTGATCTTTTTAGCATCTTTTTAAGATTCTGATGTTTCTTTAAAAATATCTGTTTTTTTCAACATCAAATTGTCACAACAAATCATTACAAATATCCAATTCTATTACCACAAGTGTCAGTGGAAATGGTCAGATGTGTTGTTAAAACACCCAGGCTTGTCCTCTCACCAATGACTTGAAAATGCCCCGATGCCTTTTTAAAACACTCTTGTTGCCACAAACACAGCTCAAAATGTCTGATGTTTCATTAAGACTTTGTGGTTTTTATGCCAGAAACGTGGCTGTAATTGTCCTTGACAACTCCTTAAAAATATCCGTCAGAAAGAACAGGGCAGCAAATTGTCCCAACATTTCTTTCAAAATATCTGGTTTTGCTGTCACTACCACAGCTCATAAAAATTCATTTATGACTCCATAATCTGTAATCAACACTTGAATACAGTGAAGATCCTGTTCTCTGAACCCGACATTTGGTTCAACAATTAGATACAGAAAACGCTCTGTGAGTTGATCCTGATACTGTGCTGGATATGGAAGTAGATAAGATCAACTTTCGAGAATTATTATCTGTAATCATGTGTCAATGTTTTTCAGCTTATTCTGTTGCTCAATTATCAAATTAAAGATCACTGTCATCATCATCATCATCATCATCCTCATCACTGGCTCAGAAAACAATTTTAAGTTCCCCAGAATCAAAATATGTTTTCTCCTCTTTGTTGTTATCATTTACAGTTTTAAAGTGTTACATATTTAAAGTATTGTCACCCCCAAACTATAGGCTACTGAGCTGGAAGACTTCATTACTTATATTCACTGTAAACATCAGCTTAGAATAGAATAGAATAGAATATACTTTATTGTTCCCTAGGGGAAATTTGCGCACTCAAAGTGCGTAGTGCATAGTAGTAGCTGCCCTTACAGACGATGAATACACATAAAATACATATAACAGCTCAAGGTGTACACGTAAGCTACATACACACTCAAGACACATCCAATAAAAGATTAAAGCAAATAAAAAAAAACATCTTCTGTTTAATGCTTCATGTTGCTTTGAGCAGAAACTCTCAGTCCTGCTGTGTGTTTAGCTCAGTTAGCTGTTAGCCCTGTTAGCTGTGTCAGCTCTGTTACGTGTAAGTTTTTCGCCCTGTCAGTTAGCTGTCAAATGCACCTGCTTCTATTAGCTCACAGCGAAGTAGCTCTCCTCCTGATGATTTCAACATGGTGCGCTGCGACCTCTCTGAATTTAACGCGGCTTGTTTTTTTTTTCAGTCCTGTGCTGAGTAGCCAGGAGTGCTTCCGCACATGCTGTTACAGTAGCCATAGCTACTGTAACAGCATGTACGGACGCTCTCCGTTGTTGTCGGCACTCAGTTCCAGCACGACCAGTATATGTTGTGTTTTGGTGCTGGTTTTGGTGTTGCTCCATACTGTTTTTTTCCAGCAGGGTTGTTGCCTCAGGAAAATGTTTTCTTCAGTTGACTTAATCTGAACACATTCATTAAATCACTGTGTGAATCATTATCTAAATGATCAGGTGGATGTTATTGTCACAGTTTTATCCAAAATTTCTACTTTTTTACTCACCAAATAGAAGAAACAAAAGAATTCTTTCAATGAGCCATGTTGGAAACAATCCAACAGTTTATATGGATGCAAAACCAAGACTGACTAAATCTGTGTGAAGTTTTCAGGAGTATCTGATTCGTTTTGTCTGTTTGTCTCTGCTTGCAGAGAAACAGAGAGAAAAAACCCAAAGCAGTTTACTGGCTCATTGCTCTTTATGTAAAACACATGTGCCATTATTAGTCTCCATGTTCCAGTCAGCTCCTCACATTTACATGAAGGCAGGAGGAGGAGGAGGAGGAGGAGGAGGAGGCGATCCTCTCTCAGCCAGAAAACCTCGCCTGTTAAACAGGGCTGTTAAACAGGGTTAATGTCTCCATTAGTGGTGAGTTCTCTCACATCCTGCAGCAGAAAAAAATCATCTCTCCCTCCTGGTTCATCCCAGGACTCTGCAGAACAGTTGAGATCTTTTCTTCTTCTAGCAGCTGATTTGTGCACAGAGGCATCGTCATGCTGAAGCAGGAAAGAGACAAGCTGCTGGAAGTGTCTATAATATCATCGTATCCTGTAGCTTCAACATTCAGATTCATTTGAACCAAAGGACCCAGACTAAAAGTCCTGTAGAGGATTAAGTATAAAACAGAAATCAAAATGCAATAATCTAATTTGCTGATGATCCACTTTTCATTCTACTATTTAATGTTTACTCATAACACAGACAGTATTCACATTATACATTTACATATCATCTTAATAATGTCCCCTGTGGGCTTCCATATTTGGTTACTTGAACTTGATTTTGCCTAAACGTGCAGTTCATTGTACTTAACGTCACTGTCAGTCTGTCCCTATGTACGAACATGACTCTCGCTGTTTAACCTTAAATTATGTTGCAACAAACTAGATTACATTCATACATCATATTTTTTTACTTCAAATGTTTCTTTAAAGGAGCAGTGTCTAATTTATAGAAGAAATTGAAATGGAGAATTTCAATATTTACAGTATTAATGAGGTAATAACACAAACTTTCTCCACAAGTGAATAAACACACGCTCAGTGGACAAAAAGGTCCCAGAACACTGTTTGAAGCTGGAAAGGTTGCATGGTCTGCCACATATAAGGTCAGTTTGTTTATTCAGATGATGAATAAATGATGATCAATGATGATCTTCTTCTGCTCATTAACATTTTTGCCCCCAAACTATAGACTGCTCCTTTAAACTTCAGTTTAGGTTTTTGTCTAAACCTAGATTCAGTCTGATTCTGTTGCACCGATATTTTAAACTGTGATCCAGTATTTTTTTCCAGTTTATTTGTTTACTTGAGGAGGTTTGACTTTAAATTATTTTTTTAACAACTGAGAAAAATAATCTAGTTACAGGAATAGAAATGAAGAAACTAACTCAAACAAAATTCGTTTTATGATGCTGCTGAATTTCTGTCATGATACTCAGTTGGAGGTAAGCAGGAATATTCGACTGTCTGTCGCCTGAGGACAGAAAAGCCACCAGTGATCCAGCTCATGTGATAGCTCGGCTGACTCAGCACATCTGTCCAGCATGGCAGGGACTGTGTCTGTGTCTCCTTAACAACAGGACAACCTGCTTCAGGGTTTGTCTTTCAGTAATCTTTAAGTTTGTCTTGAGTTGAAAACATTTAAAAGCAGCGGGCTGCTTTGCTTTACTAACTTTTAAAGAATCATTTTTAAAAGAGCTACAGAATTAGACCTTGTTGGTGCCACTCAGCCTGCATGTTCTGTCCTTTGGTGTCGGATCTGATTGAGATCATGGACCTCTGAACTCACAGACTTCAGGTCAGGTCATAAACTTTAGTCCATGATGATGACAGTCCTTTACTTCCTCTGCTGCCAGATCCAAACAGACCGTGCAGTGGACATTTGGGTAATCCGTGTTTGTAAAAACACTGGCTGGAGCGTTTTGAATCGGAGGCGGCCATCTTCGCTCAGCCACTGTGACGCTGGCCTCGGTGTTTAGGGCCTGGCGATGAGCCGCGGGAACCCTCTGTCAAAACCCCGCGAGGGAAATCAGCCTGCTAATTTGCAGGATGTGCCGTCCTCCTCCTCGAGTTAAGCATGCATGGCTGCAGCTAAACAAGCAGAGCAGAGGAGGGGGCGCACAGAAAAAGGCTCGCTTTCACTGTTTGAAAAGACGAAGCCGGATAACGAGGCCTCCTCTTAACCTGTTGCTACCTCTTTAAACAAATTAGCTGAGCTCACTAACTGAGGTCTTTACTGTGGCTGGGAAACCTGAGGGACGAGGAGACGACATGAGGAAACACTGAGTCACTGTGATGACAATTTACAATGACTAAATAAGATAAAAGGCAGAAATAAAATTCACAATCAGAGGCTCAGAAGTAGTTATCACAGTTATCACGCAGGATCTTTACCTCTTTACTCGTCAATAACAGATCAATATGATCTGCATCCAGCTCGCTGCTGTCGTCACATGATCAGCAGTAGCCTCTGAAAGTTAATTTTACTTTCTCTCTGTTTTATTTTACAGGAATATTAAATACCGTGACAACAAGGATTAATAACTCATCCTCAGCCAACATCTTCTTCAGGTTAGCCAACTTCCTCAAACTCTGTCATCACCTGTTTAACAGTTTCACACTTCTTGATTTTGTATTTAAAGGCATTTTATTATATTGATAAATATATTTGACAGCCAGTAGAACACTAAGATTAACTGTGACAGGACGACTATAAAAGTGGATTGATTGACGGTCGTAAAAATGCAAATGCAAAGTTTTTATTGTAGTGAAGTCACCTGACGACAGAAAAACAAACATGTCGTTACGAAACCTGCTGAGACTTCACTCACTCATAAAATGAGTCATTACATGTGAAGACGGAAACTTTAGAGCCTCTGAGACGACTATTTAAAGTGTTTATGTTGTTGAAAGTCATGCAGTAGATATACTGACAGCTTTTATGATTCATGATGAAAATTACTCAGAAACTTCAATTCAAGCCAATATATTAATAGAATTCAAAGACTATTAAAGTTAAAGATAGAATCAGTAGGATTTGTCCCAGCTGTTCCTGAACGCACCACAAAGACAGCTGATTGTTGAGTCTCATTCCCAGGACGTCAAACAGACACATGTTGGGTTGGTGAAGCGTCCCGAGCAGCAACAAAGAGAGAAAATCAGAAACTCTCTGCAGATACGAGACACTAACACGCCTTTTCTCCACATTCCAGTCTCCCTCTCTGTCTGTTTACATCCTGTTACGTCTTTGTCTCGTCTCACTGCATCTGCCGTGCATGATGTGAACTGATAGGTCGACATCAGTCTTGTGATGTTGGGAAGGTATCATCCAGCTCGCAGTGTTGCGTTCACTTCCACAAAGTTGTATTTCATCTGAGTGTTTGGAACAGACGGAGGAGAAGAGGATGATGGGATTTAACACTACTGGATTCTGTCTCGTGAAGAGGTCCAGCCTGGTGTTCAGGTCCATGTCAGTGTCTCCTTCCATGCTGTTCTCCTCTCCATTCAATTTCCTCTTCTCATATTTCCTCTTATTCTCTTTGACTCAGTAGTCACTATTTTAGTTTCCGGTGGTGTTCACCTGCTCCGACACCTCTATTGGTGACTAATTGCAATTCCTCAGACACTGTTTTAGTCATTTATAAGAGTTAAATATAAGCACTGCAGTAAGTGTGTGTGACTGTGTTCATCAGACCTGCTAATTGTTGCAATATTTAATTTTCCTTTGTCTTGAACGTAATTAGCACTCGGCTGGGATCAATGAAATCAAACTTTATTTACACATTCAAAAGCCTGAAGATTCACCTGAAACCTGCAGGATCAGTTTATTCTCCTCAATCTAACACTTTGATTCTGGATCAGAATAGAAACAGAGGTCGCAAGTTGTTGAGACTCCCTCCTGATGAATGCTTTGCACACCAACAAAGAAGAGGAGAAGAAGAAGAAGAAGAAGAAGAAGAAGAAGAAGAAGAAGAAGAGCCACTCTGGGTGTTAAAATGGCTCGAGGGCCTGCAGGAACACGACCGCCCTCCTGCTGAACAGGACGACTGGAGGTCCTGTTGTTTTTCGCTCTTCCCCTGCTCCACATTATGTTAATGAGCCCCTCCACCTCCTCCACCTCCTCCTAACATTAATTAGCACAGTGCTACCTTGCTCAATATTTGGTAACAGAACCGCTGTCGGCGGATGCAGAACTTTGCAGGATTTGGCTTTTAATTAGCTGCAGGAGAGCACAGGTGCACTAACGAGGTAAAAGGAGCTAATTTGAATAGAAATCGTCTTGTTTATGAGGAGGGGGATTTAATTAGTGATGGCGAGGTAAACGGTGACACTGTTTATAGCTTCTGCTGCAGAGAGTCGTTCTCTGATTGAAGTCTTCCAGCGGCGTTTAAAGATCAGAACAGCCTGATACGTTTACTACAAAGAATCAGACTCATGTGGAAACAATAATCAAAAGACAGCTTTCTGTCGCAGCGTTAAGATTCAGGTTGGCAGCCACATTTTCAGAAAGTAATACAGTGTTTAAAATACAAGATGGACGGAAGAAAAACTGGTGACACTAATCAAATCCAGTGTTAAGATGTGGTGTTAGATATTACTTGGGTATGTCACCCAAATGAAAAGTACTCCAGTAAAAATCGCAAAGTATCTGAAGTAAATTATACAAATATAAATATACAAATATTTACAAATGTACATGTATGTATGATGATGGCTTAAGATGAAGATGAATTAATTTCATTCAATGCACTAAGGCACTATTGTACTATTAAAAAGTACAATATTTGCCTCCAGAATGTATAGTATAAACATGAAGTGACAGAAAATATAAATGCTCAAGTAAATATTACTTTGATCAAAGTGCAATAGTACCTGATCTTAAAGGACAAAATAAATTAATGTAAAAATGTGCTAATTTAGCTCTGATGCAGCATGTAATCTGTAAAGTAACTAGTAACTAAAATTGTCTAATAATTGTTGTGGAGTGGAAGTATGAAGAAGCAGAAAATGAAAAGTCATGCCAGCCTCACAATCTGTTCAGTGACCGACAAAGAAAAAGAGAAGCACAGCAGGTGGAGGTGAGACAATGGAGGACACCTCAAGAAGAGCCACAGAGGAGGCACAGAAACTCAGCAGCATCATAACACTCATTTGGTTTGAGTTCATCTCTTCATTTTATTCCAGATATTTTTGCTCAGCTCATTTGAAAAGGTTAGCGGAGTTAAAAGTTAAATGTCCTCACATAAAACCTAATGTGCAGTAAATATATGATACGTGTCATCACTTTATTCTCAGGTTTGCTCCACACAGTCAGAGATAGCTTTAACTTTTCTGTCTTAAATTTCTGGCAAATGTAACTTTCATTCTTGATTTGGAAAGACAGAAACATGAAACAGCTTCAAAAAAGAGGTAAACGGAAGTTGAAGTCTGAGAATCACATCGATGTCTTTTCAGAAATTTTGCAAGAAATGTCTGGAAAGGCTTTTCTGTGTCGACACATACGGCTCAGTTTCATCATTTAGGTCATTGTGGTTTACACTGCATGTGAATGTTGCTCAACATGAAATCAAGAGTTTTAAACATTTTGCACTCAGATAAAGAAAAATCCTCTTCAGGGCTCATAGTCAGAATTCGTTGTGAGATAAATTTGTCATACTGAACAAAAATTAACACATTTTAATGTTGCATTTAGAAAGTCGTATTGAGCTTCATCTGTCTAGTCTTAGCTCCATCACTTCATCAGTGCTTCACCCTCTGCTGTGTTTTCTACAGTATGTGCTGACCCTCCTCTTCCTCCCATCCTCGATGTCGTCAAACTCGAGTCATTATGAGACCCAGCGGTACAATTAACACGAGCTCTGCTCACCTTCGGCTCGCCAGCTCACCTTCAGAAATGACGGTGTTTAAGACTTCATTTTCACCGTCTGCGTGTCATAATGAGACATTGTTTGTTTGCATTGGAGCTCCGGCAGTGAGAGGAGAAGAACCCGAGGCGTAACGTTAAAACGCCTCCCACATCTGCATAAAGCTGCAATTAGTGTGTGTTGTGAAAGAAGTGTCAGAGATACATGCCCGAAAAAAAACCTCCTCTCCCACGACTCGAAGCAGACACCTCCACCCACAGATCATACCTCCACCTTTTGTTCGACACCTTCAGACTGCAGCAGAGGCCTGTTGTGTTTCCAGCTGATAGGAACAGGAAGTCATCAGCAGACGCAGGTTTGATCTGAAGAGATGGGTGGAGGTTTAACGACACAAACACCAGAATCCCCACAGATCTGTTGAAACTTTACATCTCTATGTTCATCACTGTGCTCTGGTTAGGTTGATGCACAAAACTGATGCGCTTAACGTTCAGAAAAGATAATTTTTTTTCCTAGACTACCTGGGTCATGGCTTGAAAACATCCCAGTGTCTCACTAAAAATATCCAGTGGTTTCACTCTGACATGCTGGTGTCTGGCACAGGTGGAGGTGAGTGTATCAGGTGGGGATGGCGACCGTTTGTTTATGTAGAACTAAAACAACTTTCCTTTTCTGGGAATCCAAACCGTCGCCGCCCCATTCCCTCTAATAAAGAACCACAAGAAGAGTCTGTCTTGAGCTGGTCTCAGCAGGAGACCCTGCAGCTGCCTACCTGTGTGTGATCACCTGTGCTGACTTGTATCAGAGGTGAATTAATGACAGAGGACCGTCCGATCTGCAGCTTTTACAACAACGTCACCCTCACATCGCCGCAGGCTTCACCAGGAAGCTGAATGCCAGTTAGGAAGCTGTCCAATCATGTTCACTGGTTTCCTCGCTGCCATCAGCTTTCACTCTTCTGTTTCCGCTGCAGGCTTTGTGTTGAGCTGTTTCTACACAAGGAGTGCAAATAATGTGTGTCAGTGGAGGGGAAAGTTCTCACATTGTTACTTATTATCTGTTATTAAAAGCCACAAAAAACACTTGAATACATCATGTTTCAGCTGAAACATCCAGACATCACATCAAAAATATCTAGTTTTCACACCACAAATTAGAAATGTCTTGATCTCTCGTTGAAAATATCAGATTTTGTCATCATGAATACAGCTGGAAATGCCCCGACGTCTGGTTGAAAACATTTTGTTCTGTCACCACTAGCCCAACTGGTATTATTCTGACTTCTCATCAAAATGTCCATATTTGTCACCACAAACGCATCTAGAAATGTCCTGATGTCTCATCAGAAACATCCATTTTTTCCCTTCAAGCCTAGCTGGACATATATCAGATATCAGATTTTATCACCACAAATTCTGTCAGGAAATGTCTTGTCGTCTTGTTTTGTCACCACAAATACAGCTGGAAATAATTGGATGTCTAGTCAACAATAGCAGGTTTTGTTGCCACAGACTTGCCTGGTAATGTCCTGACATCTCATGAAAAGTTCAGTGTTCAGTGGCCGACAAATGTCGAAACGGTCTCAAAAAGTGGTCTCTGGCTTCACAGCTGTCTCACCTAGCTGTAACACCACCTCCATTAATAAAAGCTCTGAACAACACAAGCAAGACGACCTCAGTTTGTCAAAAATACATTAGTAAAACTGAGGATGAAAATGAGAATATGAGCATTAAAGTGTGTGTAGATGAGTAAAGCGAGCTGATGCAGTGAGTCAGAGGACCGTATGAAGACTTGTATAATGTCTGTGTGTGTTGAAGAGCTCCTGGCGACCAGCCACGCTCTCTTAATGAGCTCTAATCCTCCATCAGACACGCAAAACTGTCCATGCTGTAAACAAAGACGACAAAGCAGCAGCCCATCGGCTGTCAGTCAGTCACAGCCGCGGGTCCACCGCCTGTTACAAACACTGCGCCGCCGGGGCTGATGGGAAGTAAAGACATGAGGGCAAAGTCTGGTTCCTGGAATCTTCTTTATTTAAAACTGGATCCTCTGGCTTCCTGTGAGGCTCTGACACATCATCTCTGCAGGCTGAGGAATCATGTCATTTATTTTCTTTACACCTGAGGGTTTGGACATGAAGCACACATAAGTCCCTGACAAGTTTCAGACTTAATGTTGGTGATTTGCAGAAACATTTCCTGGACATTTTCAGTCGTGTTTGTGGCAACAAAGCAGAACCTTCTTGACAGAACTGTGTTTTTTTAATGAGACTTCAGGACATTTGTGGCTGTGATCTGGTGACAAGCGTCTGGACATCTCCAGCTGATTTGTGGCAACCAAAACAGATGTTTTTAAATGAGAGTCGAGATATTTTCCAGCAGGGTTTGTGGCAACAGAAGAGGATAGTTCTGTTGAGTGGTAGGGACATTTCCAGCTTTGTTAATGTTGACAACACCCGATATTTTTTAAAAGACTTTGGGACGTATCGGCCATGTTTGTGGTGACAAAATCTGATGTTTTTGACAAGATGTCGGGACATTTTCCAGCTGTGTGTGGGGCAACAACAGCAAATCTTTCCATTGAGACATTGGGACTTTTTCCAGTTGGCTTTGCGGCGACTAAACTGGTTGTTTAAGACAACAAATGGCATTTTTAAAAGTTTCCACACGAGACATGTAATGTAAAAGTTTTATCATCCGTGGTACAGCCAATTGCCAATGTTTATTTGCAGGCTGCAGTCAGACTGCTCCCCTCATTAACCCTCTGGTGACACTATTAGAGTGTCTGAAGGGTTTCAAGTGTTATTAAGTGTAATCATCGTTATTAAGGCTCATTATGTGTGTATCAATAGTCTGCAGTTCATCAGTTTAACTAGAGATCCATCAGTCGGGTTCAGACACGACCTCTCAATGTTTCCCCAACGATGATGCACAACTTCTGAAACTGAGCGACTCAGCCATTTTGATAGCAGGTGCTGGTTGGTGACAGACGAGACGGACATGTGATCGTCACAACCCAGCCTCAGGAGCGCGATGGGCGGCTGTTTGTCGTCCAAACATTCATATAATTGGTGTTTTTGTGTTTTTCTGCTCACCTGTACAACAGGTTGGGTCACATTATCCTGGAAACAGTCAACATGTGTGTGTGTGTGTGTGTGTGTGTGTGTGTGTGTGTGTGTGTGTGTGTGTGTGTGTGTGTGTGACATTTTCTACATGTTCACCTTTTTCTCCAGAATCAGAAAACGTTGAAGGTCTAATCATTATTTTGTTTGTCGTGATGGCAGAACCATTATTTTGTGTTCTCAACATAACACGTTTTCCTTCCTCATGATTATTTCCTGAGCTCAGGTTAGCACACATTGTCTCCTCCTCATCATTACAACTAAACTAATGAATTCATCATTTTTTCACAATCAGAAATCAAAGCTCTTGATTGAAGTCGTTATCATCAGGACACATCATGATCACAACTATGAAAATATATGAATATTTGCACACTATGAATCTTCACAGCGGAGTAAATGTCCTAATAATGAATGTACTGAGATTTAACAACAAAACCGATTAAACTCACTCATAAAGTTGTCACTTAAAAACTGTCTCTGAAAATTGATTATTGAATTATATTATATTATATTGATTGTGTTACAGAAAAAAAGAAAAACCATAATTTTCCATATCTAATCTATTGTTTTTGGGTCCAATACCATGATACAATATGTCAAAATGAAAAAAAATAAATAAATATTGTAAAAATAAAATGAAATAAAAGTAAGAAAACAAAAGGTACCAAACGTTAACATGGTGAACATTTTTAACTGAAAGCAAAAATTAAAACAAGGGCTCTAAAACCAAAATGAAAGCCAAAATAGCTTCGTAAAAAAAAATGTAAAGAAAAAAGTTATTTCAATCTTAATGATTTTCTTAATCAATATGAGATAACGCATTAAAATAAACTTGATTTTATATCTCAAGTGAAGACTTTCACTGAGAAAGTCAGTTTTAAGTCAATTCTTTTATCATTTTTAACGGAGTGGGCTTCCGTAGTAAAAGTCTGTGTGAAAACATGAAACCGTTTAATTTTCCGTCACTGTAAAAAGCTCAGCAGTCGCCTAACCCATACAGAAATGAGCCAGTAATGAAACCAACTGTCTGGACGGCTGCATCATTACGTGTAATTAACTCCTCGTCGTTGTGCAGCTCTCGTGTCTGAGTCCTCAGCCGTCATTACACTTAATTAAAGCTCTTTTTTAAACTGATTCATCAAAAACATCTTTTGCTGCCCGAGCTCCGCGGCTGGAGGCAGCCCATCATTTCCCTCCAGCTCAACTGAGCCAATCGCAGCGGCCTGTCCAGGTGGCGATGTAGGAAACGCTGTGGGGGTCGAGGTCGCCTGCGGGTGCTGATTCAGGATCAGCTTTTCCTCCGTCACCTGTGGAGGTTTGAGGCTGATCTGGGAGCAGCTCCTACCGCGTCCCAACCAGCTCTTCCAGTCTGTAAACGCAACTCCAACCCGTCATTATCCCGTCATGGCAGCCGTAAATCAACCCGAGCTGCAGCTACAAATCATGCTGGGAGCCAACAGGCGTTTGGCAGCTGGAGGAGTTTGAGAGAAAGTCTACTTTAGGTCAAACAAGGTGTTTTATATAAATGAATCACCGCCCAGGACACATCCTGCAGGACGAGCCTCCATTTTGACTCGGCGTGCAGAGTTTTCACCTCTCCTGAAGTATAGGCGGGAACATTAATCATCTTCGGAGGAGTTTATCTGACAGTTAGCGAGGTGGAGCAGCGTGTCGCATAAAGCTCTGACTGATAATCGATGGACGTAAATCAAAGATTTTATAGTCTTTCTTCTTTACATGGTTAGTTTCTGGCAGTCCCTGCTCCATGTGCTGAAGAGTCACATTGAGATTCAACAGGAAGTTATATTACTGAGAGGGGAAGTAACTAAAAGGAGAGTGAATTTTACACCTCTGGACCATTTGTCCTCCATAGATACAGTCGGCGTCGCGTCACAGTTGGGGGCGGGGCATTTCGAGGGGGAATACGATCCTTTCCCCCTCGCCCGGAGCACTGTAAGTGCGCAGATTTCAAATGTTGATATTAATGCTAAACGAACATGTCATACATTGACTCATTGCAGCCCACTGACAGGGATAGATACGTTAAAAAGATAACTTTGATAGGATCGGATTCTTGTCCGTATCTTATTAAAGAGTGGACGAATGATCTGACTGAATGGCCTGAAGTTTCATTCCCTGAAAATCTTCTGCTACCTGGTTGAATCAACTGGTAAGAGGCAAAATCACATTAACTGATGAATTAAACCTCATATAATTTCTATGTCTGACAAGGAAACTGGTACATTTTAGTGAATTTGTTCACCACACAATGGTTTTTATTGCACAATAGCCATCATGAGCTGCATACATATTGGTTATTGACGACTCGGTATATCACGCAGGGATTTACACACACAGCAGCCTAAAGAACTATCAGTACAAACGAAATGAGAAGGGGATAGAAGGGGAGATCATGAAATAAATTTGAACTGCAGAAAGCTCGGAAGCTAGTGTTGTTAGCATAGCTGTGTTTTTGTATACTGGTTAGCTTTTGTAACGAGGCAAGGTAGCCTGCATAACGTAGTAGTTAGTTAACTTCTATTAAAAGTAGTAATTGAACATTCATGTTAACTACGAAACAATCTAACACTGTTATTGTGTGAATGACGTTGTCATACCTGTAATGAAGTGCTGCCTACAGACGTAAGTTACACATGTTTGGATTTTGGATCCCACAGGTGATCCCACATTTTTTATCTTATTTGTTGTGCAAAAGGGCACACAGCAGCTCCTGGGCATTGTGGAAACTGGTTTGTTTTCCCTCTCAGCGTGAACCGGATGTGACGTTTTGTGGGTGTTCCCTTGCTTGCCGACTGTATCTATGGACCACATACTTCTGTCCGATACCGACAGGATTAAAATCCAGTGTGGAATGTAACTACCAGTGATGTAAAAAGTATATTTAAAGCATGTGAGCATATTTAAAAGTAAAGATATGGTGTTAAAATATTACTTACTGGTAAATGTGAATGTTACCCATATGAAAAGTACTTGAGTATAAGTCTAAAAGTATCTGATTTTAAATGTACTCAAATATCAAAAGTACAAGGTAAAGTAAATGATATGACTGCTGATTAAAAAATGAGTTACTTTGGCTCTGATGCAGCATGTAAAGTAACTAGTAACTAAAGTTATCAAATAATGTAGTGGAGTACAACATACAATATTTGTCTCCAAAATTTAGTAAAGTGGAAGTGTAGATTAGCAGAAAATAGAAATATTCAAGCAAAGTAAAAATACCTCTGAACTGTACTTTAATACAGTACTTGAATTCTTAGCAGTGGATGGAACAGTTTGTGGGGATTTTTGCTTCACTTTCTTTTCTTCTCCTGCCACTTTTTACTCTCTACTTTTTTGCACCATTACATTTGTCTGACAGCTTTAGTTACTTGACAGATGAAGAGCTTCACAAATGTTAAGATTTGTTGCTTTTAATTTTATTTGTTTTAATAATTCTAATGTATTTTTGAAGATGAGCTATTGTTACGAGTTTCAAATGTGAATAACTGGAGTAACAAATGATTTTTGTCAGGATCCACTGCTCTCACTCGCCTGGATGAAATCCTGGAAAACAGAATCACGGAATCAGTGAATGAAAGCTTGAACCGCCATCTTCTTCCCCGAGTCTCGGTCTTTTTATTACAAATTTCCCAAATCATTGTATAAAACAGTAACATTCCCCAGTGAATCATGTTTCAGTTTCTATGTCCATTTGTTAGTTTAAATTCAAACACACCAATACAGTTATCTCTTCTTTCCACACATCAGTGGGCAACATCTCATACACACACATATTCACAGAAATCATCATGTATTCATAAAAATAAACATCACCGTTTCTTTAAAGTGCAATCATGTCCACAGAATAGACCATGCTTTTATCTCATATAGATATATGTATTTGTTTTTAACACAATAAATCCACCATTAAATCAGTGTAGTAATGTAAATATTAACCACTCTTTGGATTTAACTTAATACTTAAATGACTTTAGTGTCCAAACATGAAACACAATACACATGGGGGGAACGTTTTAGCTAATGGCGCATTTTCACTACTGTCGCGCAGTTGAAACGTGAATTGAAACTAAATATTGCTTGGTTAGTGACCATCGGTTGTACACTACTTATCGCGATGCATTGTGGGATACTTTGAGTGCACTATATAGGGTATAATATTCCCCACTAGACATTCGGACAGCACTACAAAATGGCGTAGTCACGATATAGTGCACTATATAGTGAATAGTGAGTGATTTCGGACACAGCCTCGGTCTGGGGGAAGAGGGAGGGGTCGCTCACCTTGGGCACCGCGGGACACCGATACCTACACTTTGGTTCCGCTTTACTTTCGTTTCTCCTACATTAACATGGTCTTTCACAATAAGAGTTGCAATCACATTAAACATCAAGCTGGGTATTGCCGGCATTAATATAGTAATGTGTAAAATAATACACTTATTTAAATAACAGTTGTGGACCAGGAATAAACAAAAATAACTTAATGTCCTCACATTAAGGTGTATCACACTATTATTGTTGTCACTATCTCCCAGTGTCTTCAGTGTCTTTTGTTCAGAAGCTCAGACGAGATGCTCCAGATCAGGGGTCGCCAGCCTTTTTGAAACTGAGAGCTACTTCATGGGTACTGAGTAATATGAAGGGCTACCTGGTGCCCACGGGCACTGTGTTGGTGACCCCTGCTCCAGATGATGGGGGGACGTGTGGTGTTGCATTAGGGACCACGTAGGAATACGGTTATTTTGAACTTCAAATCATGAGCTTGAAGTTAATATAATATTTCCTCTTCAATGTCGAAGGTTTCACTTTGGGCTCATTAACACAACATTTCTCATTATTTTCCCTACCCAAACAATCGATGATCCATGGAGAAAATAATCAACAGAAAGAAAATAATCCTTAGTATCAGTCCTACAACTCACAAAATGAGCTGAACTCAACAATCACAACAGTAAAATCCTGCTTTAAACACGTTTTACTGATAGCACTTTTACTTCCATAACATTTGAAATGGTTGTTACAGAGTATTTTGTACGTTTGTATGTTGTAGTAGTATGTACCTCCTACACAACTGACTTTAAACAAGATCACCGTGTGTTTGTGTGTGTTAAGATGAAGAGAGGAGGAGGAGGAAATCCCCTCCGTCAAGTCCCGACACTGTCAGGTCTCCTCCTCTAACACTCACACACACACACACACACACACAAACACACCGCCAAATATTCCCTCTGTCAGAGCTTCTTTTACGAGTTATTGTTGTCACGCATGTTTACAGTCACACACGCACGAACATGAAAATACTGGACCACATGTAATACACACACACACACACACACACAGTGGAGCCTGGTGTTTTGTATAAAGAACTTCCAGGATCGTTTGAGGGAAAATATGTCAGAGATGTGATCAGCAGATATTTGATCAATACTGCAGTCCTGATCTGCTGCGCTATAGCTGTGGAGCACAGCTGAGTGGATAACAACAGCCTCTGATGCTAATTGCCTCTATTTGCAGCAATTAAGTTGATTTGGTTGATTAGAAGGTTCATAACGAGTAGCTGGGTTAATTTGTAAATACTCTGATTTACTTGAGGAAGCTGTTCAGCCTCTGTGATTCAACACACAGAGCTGAAGGGGGACTGATGCTAATCATTGCACTCAGCTGATTGGAGGCAACAAGCTCAACGAGTGTGAAACAAACTACAGCAAACAAAAAGGTCCAATGAGAGGAAAACCACTCAGAAGTTTGAATCCTCTTGTGTGTTTACTTGGTTTGTGTTTGGGCATTTTCCCCACCTTGGAATCGTCTTTGCTTGTCTCTTTCTGGCTGATTTAATGTGTGGTTAAAAAATGTTCTCGATGTTGTTAGCAGCAGTTAACTTAATGTTTGTCATGTCGCTCAAAGAAATGTGTTCATTTAAGAGTTGTTTTTCTGTGATGTCGGGTTCAGACCTCATGATATCAGTGCTGGCCCAGAAAAAGGAGGTGTGACAGTTACTTGTTTAATCCTGTGCAGTGAATCACAATGGATGACAACCGAAGGAAGCAGAGGAAATGACACAATGATGATGTTCCTGGATTTTTGTCCGTAGCTCCTCCTCCCTGATGACCTCACTCACATGGTTTCATGTCATGTTTCTCAGCTGAATTAAGGCAAGATCGAGTGATTCTGACACAGTGACCACCTGAGAAGAGACCAAGATGGTTTTGTTTGAACCGGCTGTGGGCGTGGCTTAGATGTGACGACCAGCGAGAGAAGTGACTGTTGGTATGAAAACAACAATGGCGGCTCTTCCAGGTTAGCGTAGCTGCTGGCTGGCTCCTCTGATTATTGATCTGACTGGTTTCAAACAGAGGTCTGGTTGTATGTAAGCCTATGAGAAAATAACTCTACTATCTCAGTTAACAGTTTCCTGATTAGTTTCTTGTGTCAGTCTCTAGTTTCAGGTCTTCTTTAACTCAGTCTGATGATAATTTTGTAAATGATGGTTACACTTCTACAGAACAGCTGGATTCCCCCTTCACATTCAATCTATCAGCCTTTTGTTTTTAAAGCTGTCTGCTCTTTTTTTTTTAATCCTCGTCCTCCCGTGTGATAATTGACTTTAATAACCGTCAATAACTGCCGTGGCTCACCTGGACTCACCTGTCAGTGTCGCTGGTGTTTAAAACAGTCGGTGTGCTCCGAGGAGATAAAAAGAAGTGATAATTTGTTTCTGTCAGTCGTGCACCTACATGCCTCCCACCATCTGTTATTTCATTTCAGCCTCTCATTGTGAATATTGAAACATTTCCATGGCAACGGCACCAACAGGCAGGTAGCAGCGACCGGAGGGGGAGGACACAGCTTCCTGATATCTCTATCAGACTCCCATCACTTCATCTTACTGTAATATTTTCTTTCATTATGTACCTGCTTTTTTATCTTGTAGTGTTGATGTCTTTCTGTAACATTATCAAAAGTGCCCTCTTTAATGCCTCTGGGGTAGATAAGACATGACAAAGTGCCTTCCAGTGGAGAAAATGAAGTGCCCTACAGGCCAAGAATTGATGTGAGCCTCTAAGGCCCTGTCCAGACGACAACGCCGTTTTTCGAAAACGCACACGTATTGCATCGTTTTGGCCGACCGTGCATACGGCTCCTCAAAACGCAGCGCCTGAAAACGCACTTTTTTGAAAACGGGTCTCAGGGTGGAGAAATCCGAAAACGCAGCCCTGCCGTTTTCATGTGGATGGCGAATCCGCATACTTTCCAAAACGATGACGCCATCGCCCCACCCCGCGATGTCTCATAACAACAACAACAACAATGGCGGACTACATGCTCGTGTTCGTGCTGCAGAAGATATTGAGCTTTCTTGCAACTTACTCGCCTTGTAGTTAAGTGTGAGTCGCAGCAGCAGTTCGACCTCATTATCGGTCCACACAAACGATTCTGGTTTCCTTGCAGTCGCCATTTTCATCTTTTTCTTGTTGTGTTTGGTTTCTCCGTCTACTGTCTTTCGACCGTATGGACGGGGCCTAAATGGAATATCGCCCTGTGTTTATTGCAGAATTTATGATTTATCATCAGAATTGTTTTATTGTGTTGTATTGCAGATATATCTACTAAGTTTACTAAGTTTAAGTTTAAGTCTACAACTAAGTTAGCATGCTAACCAGCTAGCAGGTCTACACACTCCTTTGGTGCTCCAAATTTCCAGTCTGGACTGCTCGAGCTAACTGAGCTAGCTAGCTAATGGCAGCTAGTTAGCAAAAGTCAGTCGTTACTTTAAGGCGGGTACACACTACAGGATTTTTCAAACCTTCACAGATTAGGAGACCACACACTTGATGATAACAAAAGACAGATCGCACAAGATCTCTCTCTGCTGATCTTATAGTGTGTGGTGTTCTCTGTAGTGCACACCACACACTAACCGATTCTTCAGCAGAGTATCAGGTTCTTCACGCTCAATATTACAAATCTCACGTGGTCAAACGTGACTTCAGTGTAAACAAACATGGCGGACGAACCGGAAGATGCAGATGAAGATGGTGGTTGTTTTAGACCTATTACTGGCTGAAAAAAACAAAACCAAAACAAAATGACTATGAAAAAAGTCATGGAGACGGCGAGAGAGTGGGCTGTATGCGTTACAGCGCGAGTTGGAGGTGAGTAAAAATTGTCACAAGTATTACAGATAGCTTCGAGAGCAGCGCTGTGCGCTCTGACCCCCGGTACTGCGAGTCACCATGGCAACAGGTAAATAAAAGGCTCAGCTCGCGTCTCGATTGGCTATTGGTCCTGTACACGTGACATCACACGCTGTCCATGCTCGGCTCCGCTCGGAACACCCCACACACTACAGGATTTCTAGTTGCAAATATTAAACATGTTCATTATTTATGATCTCTCCTTCCGACGCCTTCTGAACGGATCTGACCGGACAAAATCGCTCTTAACACACCCCACACCACAGGACAATCGGACACGATGTCCTTTGCAAACATCAGATAAGCGGGCCTTTGCTGGCTTTGATCGTAAGGGGGAAATCGGGACAAAATCGCCCCAATTATCCTGTAGTGTGTACCCGCCTTTAGCAATATGCTACAAGGAGGTAAATTCTTACATATTGCACCTTTAAGTAACCTACATTTAACATCAGATACTTTAATACTTTTACTCAAATATCATGTGTATAACTTTAACTAAAGTTTGTAGGTTAACTCGACATCTTAACTTTTACTTTCCATACAACTGGTGACTTTGGGGGAATTTTCTTAAATAGCCTTTTTGTGTACTTTAGCTACTTTAGACTCTGCAGTGTTGTTGTTGTTGTTGAAAACAGTTGCTTTTGTTGCCATCCATTGGCAGTTGACTATGAATGAATTAAACACTCCTTAATTACCTACTGAAAAGTAAGGGATATTTTAGTTTGACTTGATTGTTTATTCTGTTTATCTGTTTATTCTTATTTGTGAATATTTTTCGTCCCCAAAAATCACGTAACACATTTCATTTGACCTTTACTGCATATATCACATACATTCACCCATATCACTCCCTCACTAATTTTGTTCATTGTGTATTTTTTTGGGACATGACACTTGATTGTATGAAATGTTAATACAAAGTTAAATGGGGCTGAGTCAGGGCTGATGTTATCCAGTTAGCTTAATGTATAAACATCCTTGTTGTTTGGAGAGATGTTCTGGGATTAGGAAAAAGATTTGGTTCTGATTCTGAAGGAGTGGATCATGTAGTATATTCTGCTGGTGTGGGCGGGTTTCAGTCAAGTCCTTAAGTTAATTTAGTTCAACTTTGCTAGCTGCTGGCTCGGTCATGATTTTATTATGTAGCCTACACTTTTAACTCATAAATTCGTTTACAAATACATTGTACTGATGAGCTGGTAGAGCAGGTTGACCAATGATCGGAAGGTCGTTGGTTCGAATCCCGGCTCCTCTGTGGCGGAACTTAGCTGCGTGTCGAAATGTCCTTGAGCAAGATACTGAACCCAAAATGGCTCCTGATGTGCAGATGGCACCTTGCCTGGCGGCTTCTGCTATGAGCTGGCGACTCGTCCAGGGTGTACCTGCCTTCGCCCAGAGAGATAACTGGGACTTGCTCCAGTAACCCGGGACCCCTTGAAAAAGGGGATAAAGCGGTTACATCCCCGCAACCCTCACGGATAAGCGGTAGATAATGAGATGAGATGTTCTGATTATTCATATATGATAATCATATTTAATATTTATGATAACAGAATGTAGCTACTTTGAGCGGCACGAAAGGTAATTTAGACAGGCATTATCCTCCGACAGCCTACCCCCTGCCGCGCAACACGTTCAGGTCCAACTTTAAATCACCTAAATGTTTGAGTGTAGCTCTGCTGACACCGATTAAATAATGTCAAGATTTAATATCTTAACGAACTAAAACGAGACTTTTCCTCACACTTAATGTTAAGCTGTTTTTTGTGTTTCAAATGTAATCTTTAATATTAGAGGCCTCATATCTAAACACGTGGAGACTTCCGGCTGATGGGCAGGTGAATCTTCGTCAGATATAATGTGTCCTACCTTACAGTAGCCTACTTCGATCTGTAAATGTAGAATACTGTACTACTACATTAATATACCTGTGCATATGTGTCTGTGAATGATCTGTTCGCTGTCTGCACACCCAGATCCCGCAGAGACCGGCGCCGCCGGCGGAGCAGCTGCAGACTGAGGCCGCAGTCCGCGGCTGAGGAGGACCGACACACCGGGACTGAAGCGCTGCTGCAGCCGAGGATCCGCTTCAACCTGCCGGGGACCCCCGTTCATATCTAGGCCTACAGCTTTTTAAAGGGTTTCGTCCCACTTTCAGAAGAATTTGACGTGTAGACATTTTTTATATATATATATATTTTAAAATGCTCTTTAAAATCGTCACTGATCGTGTAAATTGTATTTCATTATCTAACTATGTTCCGTTTCAATTAACTGTCTGTAGGAGAATTGGCCTGTTTCAAAATGTAGGATTATAATAAAAGTAATAACGAGCCAATATTGAAATACTTTCTTAATTTTAAATAAAACAAATCTGTTATTCCACTTCAGCACCAGATATCAC
The DNA here is from genome assembly GCA_903131615.1 of Diplodus sargus. Taxonomy (NCBI): domain Eukaryota; kingdom Metazoa; phylum Chordata; class Actinopteri; order Spariformes; family Sparidae; genus Diplodus; species Diplodus sargus. Next base: position 161,761 of record CAEMYA010000184.1, on the reverse strand, counting down.
ACATTAACATCCATTAAATCAAAATTAATTTCATTTTCTCTCCTGTAATGTTATTTTTGCACACACATCACATGTGATATATGTCCCATTCTTTTCATATCAAGTGAGTTTTAGTTACATCTAAAACTAAAAACTATTTACAACAATGACACATTTAACTTTAGTTACGTTTTTTTTAAGTTTCAGGGTTAAAAAAAAAAAAAAAGAAAGAAAATTAGCAGATTATCATCAGATTTCCAACAAAGCAAACGTTTGATTTCATCTCATTTTATTCATATTTTTTTCCAAATCTGAACACAGGAAGTACAAAGCTTCTATCGTTTTCTTCCCTTTCTTAAAGGAAACCAGTTGTACAGTTAGTGCATTCAATCCTAAAACGATGAAAAAATAGATCTGACTAAGAAGAAGAAGAAGAAGTGCTACATAAGGAGATGATGAGGTAAATCTGTCCAGGAAGAAGAAGAAAACAAACAGATGAAGGATGTAGTGAGACAAACAAACAGTCCACACATTATCATTATCATCATTATTATTATCATTATTATTATTATTATTATTATCATCATTATATACACGTCAGATGCATAGAATACTTTCTCAAATCCTTTTTTTACATAAATACCTACATTTTGTTTTCAAAAAGACAAAAAACTACCAGCAGGATGAAAAGTGAAACCGGTCCAAGTGTTTCTGAGGTCAGCTCTGCCACAGCGCCGCTGAGCAGGACACACTGCTGCTGATGCATCATGGGAAAAGCCTCAGTGGAAAACAACTGTAATATACAGCAGACTTTTCTGATCACGCCTCCATTATTACTAGTGTAATTTTAAAGATTAAGTTTGTGTTGTTCTGTATTTTTCTTGTCGTGTGTGTGTCTTGGCTGACATGTTCCTTCATTACCATGAACACACACTGTGCAAAGAAACATACAGAATAGAGTAGCTTCAGTTGTTTTTCATTTGGGCTTTTCAGCAAAACTTTATAAGACTAGAAAACACCAGGTTCCTCCAGCAGGAAGGTACGATTTGAATTCACACGTTCCAAAACTTATTTAATGTTGAAAAATGTTGTCATTTCCCTTTTTTGGCCTCATTGACATTGATCGCTTACTTTCCTACATTTCCCAGAGTGCTTTTCAAGAAGAGCCAGTGAATAAAGACAAAGTGGATGATTCCAGCCTAGACTTATAACTTTATCTCTTCTGTCTCTTAAAA
>CAEMYA010000184.1:116295-138565 GCA_903131615.1 Diplodus sargus | reverse complement strand
ATATTTGATTTCCATCTGAATTCTTTCCCCGTGAGGTCATCAGGTGGATTTTCTGTAAACGGCGCATCTGATTCAAATCACAACTTTATTTAAAATGCATTTAAAAGATGAAAAAATGTGAGAAAATATCTCAGACTAAAGCTTTTTCTCTTGTTTTCCTTCTATTATTTAATAGAAGGCCATAAAGTTCAAATCATTTGTGTTTCAGTGACTATCTGAGGTTTAATAACACTAATGTAGAATCTAATTAAATGTTTTTATTCCAACAGCCTGCAGAGTTTCATTTAACTACAGTGACGATTCACGTCGTTCAAATTAAGTTTGAATTGACTATCTTGCAAAAACACGAGCGTTTTATCATCTGTAAAACATTTTATAGATCCAAGTGTTCCTGCCTCCATCACGTCAGTTTAATATTAATTCTGCGTCTCAAATCAAGTTCACACTAAATTCAGCTGTTTAAAAGTTTGACAAGTCTTTCACCTTTAATTGTAGGAAAGTTGAGTGGAGTTTGGTTGGTTTCAGTAGAGATTCAGGAGCCAAACAACAAAAACGGTCCAGAAAAAGATTTAAGAGATTAGAAAAAAGATTTTAAAAAACCGTCACAGAGCAGCAGAGAGCAAACACAGAAATAGTTCTGTCAGATAACTGAGCACGCTGCGGTATTAAAGGAATAATAAAGGAATATTACAGGAACTAAAATAAGAGGTTAAAGGTCGCTCGAGCTCCAATCTGCACAAATGGGAGATGGGATTTTCGCAGGAGTAGAAAATAATGATTAATAAATCTTGACAAATAAAATGATTAATGAGTCATGTGTTCAAGAAAATGATCCAACAAATAAATCAGATAAATCAGTAATCTAACATACTAACTGATCTGACGTCTGAAGTGAAATGAGTTTTTTCCACGCTGCAGAATTTATGTGACAGAGATCAAAATCTCCAATAACACGATCGATTATCGATAATTCGGAAAACGCTGCAGTTCATCTACTATCAAATACGCTGTACTGCCAGTCTGTTCACTAATTATCATTTGCATTATTTTCAATAATGATAATTCACGCAGTGGTCTGCACGCTCAAAGACACCCAATAATCGTAAAAAACAGCAGAAAAACACGGAACACAATAAAACATTTCATATGAAAAAAATAAAGAAAACAATATCAATCCTGATATTTCTCTTATAATAATATTATTTCTGATCATGATCTCTGCAGCTCACACAATAAACACTGGATATTCTGTTAATAAATGGACCCAAAACTCTCATGTTTGATATAAAATGCTGATAATAAAAAAAAACTCCACAAGATCAATTTAAACAAAAAACATTCATCAACATAATAATACATATGTGAATAAAAACAGCGGCTCACCTTGGAAGCGGTGTCCCAGGTAGCGGCTCCGCAGCACCCATGGGTAGAAGCTGAGCGCGTCGCGGTGCTGCGGACTGAAGAAGCTCTGCGGGGGGATCTGCAGCGGGTGCAGCGGGTGCAGCCCGCCGGGGCTCTGAGTGTGCGTCCCGGCCTCCTGGAGCACTAGGTCCGGCCCGGCCGAGTACAAAGTCCTGCCGCTGCCCCCCTGGAAGCAGGAGCCGAACACCCCGGGGTGCAGGGACTCCGGGAAGCGGAGCGCCGTGGGCCGGATGGGCTCATCCCCGGAGCCGCTACCGTGGCTGATCGCCTCCTTCCCCACCAGAGACTCGATGGTAAAGCACTTCTTGTTATTGCTGCTGAACATGGTGAGCACCTGGAGCACCTGGAGCACCGGGAGCACCTGGAGCACCTGGAGCGGAGCGGAGCAGGATGAAGGTTTCGCCGTCCACTAGTTCCTCGGACCGGGGATCAGACACCCAGTTGGACCCGGAGAGCCATGCCTCCCCTCCGACAGACCCTGGTTGCTGCACCTGGAGGTGAGGCTCCTCTCACCTGTGTCCGGGGCGGTGTCTTGCACGCGCCTCGCTCCTCTGCGGCCGCCGCGCGTGCAGGATTAAAAAGCACAAGCTCTTCAGAGTGTCCGGAGAGTCAGCGGGGATCCTCCGAGCTGCGGCCGGGAGAGAGCGCGGAGCGACGGGCTGCGGGGCTCTGATCAGTCCGTGTGTCCTCACGCCTCCTGCCGCCGCATGCTGCAGTGAAGCCGGGCGGGAGAGTGTGACTGTCGGTCAGCAGGCTGCCGACAGATACCTGCCCTGCCCCCGGCAGAGGTGCGCTGAGCATGCGCAGAAGAGACAAACCAGACAGCCATTTTGTTGATGGATGACGGAGAGTGATGATGATGATGATGATGATGATGATGATCTAAATGAATCAGTCTATAATTTATAGCATTCATAAAGTCACTGGCGGAAGGAAACTAAATTTATATTTACTCACTGTGAAGTTTAAGGTTCCTCTTTACTGAGTATTTACTAGCCTACTCTATTAGCCTACATTTATCTGACATAGACTTTTGTTACAGATTCAGATCAAAAATATAAAAATATAATCAACTCATCAAGTAGCCTATTATATTAAATGTATAGCCTACATTTAATATAAGACACTTTAATACTTTACGTCAAGTAGGCTACTATCCATACAGGTGACTTTCACTTTAACCAAAGTAATGAATAACAATATTAATAAGTAATGATAACACCATCTTACTATTACTCGAGTATGACTGTTTGGTACTTTTTACAACACTGAACTATATAACAATCATGAGTCGATCGTGGAAAGTAAGTTCACGTTGACCTAAGTACAATTAACCTAAGGTACTTGTACTTTATTCAAGTATCCTCACTTTCTGCTACTTTATACTCTATTACATTTATCAGACATCTTTCGTTACTTTACAGATTCAAATCAATAATATAAAATATAATCTACACATTCGGTACATTTAAAACGAGAGACTTTACTCGAGTACTAGGCGACTTTCTCTTTAACCAAAGTAATAATTTAACACCATATCTTTGCTTTTACTCGAGTATGACTGTTGAGTAGCCTACTTTTATCTACAATATTGTACTTTGATTATATTTAAGTCAGTGCTGGAAAAGACATTTCCGTTTACTCCATTACATTTATCTGACAGCTTTAATGACTTTAACGATTCAGAATCGACAAAGAGATTACAATATAATAATTGATTACCCAGCGGAATATGAAGTAAATCAAATTAAACATTCATTATATATAATCCCAAATATTGATAGATATCATTGTGCCACTCTACATAATGGGTACTTTGCTTCAAATTCGTCAGTACTTTCACTCAACTAACATTTTGGATGTCGGATTTTAACTTGTAACAGAGTTTTTCTACTTCATGGTATTACTACTTTTACATAAGTAAAAGATCTCAGTACTTCCTCCATCACTGCTGCTAAAAGCAGTGATGGAGTGTAACTAAGTAACTACATTTACTTAAGTATTGTACTTAGGTCCACTTTTGAGGTACTTGGACTCTAAAACCAGTGATGAAATGTAACAATATACTGATAGACAACACATAAAACAAAAATATGTCTGCTTTCAAAATGATAAGCATTAATATTTCATATGAGCTTATTCATGCGTGCTCGCGCCCTCCCAGATCTCCCGCTCCACACAATAGCTTACTTTCATTTTTAAAAATTGCATCCGATCTGCCGACATTCAGAAAATTACGAAGCCCTCCCAGATAGCAAAAGTCTTTTGGCTTCAGTTTGGCCCAAATCTGGCTGGTCATTTTGGCAAGGTTATGGCCGGGCTTCTGGGCCCTAAATGGCCCAAATTAGGCAAGCCAAAATCACACCAAAAGGTAGCCAAACTTCAAAACTATTTGTGGACTTCCAAAATACAGCCATAATTGTCCCAGAAGAGCCCCATATTCCCACTACCCAGCCAGAAAGTAGCCAAAACTGGCCCAAAAAGAGGCCAAAAGGGGGCCAAAGGGGGGCCAAAAGGGGGCCAAAATCCACCCAGAACTAATTGTGGACTTCCAATATAGAGCCATAATTGCCGCAGAAGATCCCTAAATCCCCACAACTCGGCCAAAAAGTAGCCAATGCCAAAGCACCACGAGGTGAAATGGATGGGGTTTTTTTTTATCTCGTGCGTGCAACATACTATCTTGCACGCGCCAGTTACTATCTCGCACGCGCGCGTGTGTACTGTATCTCGCGCGACTTAGATCTCGCACATGCGAGATATTAATTCATGCGCATTATAACGTAATTAAACAGTGCAGTCGGTTAAATGGAGGGTTATTATCATGGATGCAGACTATCTCAGAATTTTAATTGATTAATTAATTAACAAAAGTTAGTGTCTTGTTGTTATTGTGTAAGAGGTACATGTAATTGGTACTTTGATGATCCACGATGTGTGTCCAGGTGTTTTAATAGCTATCATAATAGCTGTTTTAATAGCTATTATGCTAGCCATGATGATGGAGGAGTTGTCAAGGTAATAGTAGTTTGGCTATAATTAATTCATGAAATAACGATGCGGCAGTGACAACTGGCAATCAGGACAAACGATTAACAATGGATGCCGGTGCATACAGTATCATATTCATGTGATAGTTGTGACAGAAAAACTAATTTTTAAAAAAAATGTTTTTTCAATTTTTCACCACATTCTCATACAGACCACATTCTCTCGGCTTTCACAGTGACACTAAACACGTTTGTTGTGTTCTGTTATTATACAACAGATGTACTGTACTAGGCTACTGCTCTTTATACCACACGGGGGCGCTGTTGTATAAGACAGGTCACAGTTAACATGCTGCACGTAGAGAGGTCATAGTGCAACAAGATGGCGACTATGAACGATGCAACGCTGCTACTGAGAACAATACTATAGTATAAGTTGTTGAAGTAAACGGCACTTATTCATGATTCCACTGTCCCTTCATTGTTGAGTTAACACCACAATGTTCACTTCATTTTCTCATTTGAGCCAGAGTGCCACTGCATCTTATTTACTATCTCGCACGCGCGACTTACTATCTCGCGAGTGCGACTTAATTGATATAGTAAGTCGCGCGTGCGAGATATTAACTCGCAAATAAAAAAAAATGAAAAAAAAAACACCCATGTCACCTCCAGGGCTCCATAGTAAAATGGAGCCTGAAGAGTTGAAAAAAAGGCGAGTGGAGATTTTAAAGTAGTTGACAATATCTCAATGACACTCAAGTCCTATGTTTGGGACAAATTTGGAGTTATATCATGTGTGTCGTTTTTCTTCGGCATCGGTATAAATTTATAGCGGGTCGGCGCCGGTGCAGAATGTAATTTGTGCTGCTGTCAGAAAACGGGTCGGAAACGGTTTTAAGTATGGCGGGTATGAGCGGGTACGGGTTTTGCGAAATAAGACCCGTGCAGGACTCTGGTTTACATGAAAATGAATAAAACTCATTTGTGACTTTGTGTCAAAACTTTCATTTTAAAATGGATGGTTATGATTTTAAAGGAGATGTGAGCATGTTTCCTGTGGTTCAAAAGTGTTATTTCATCAATCATATACTTTAAAAATTACGTCTTTAAATGTATTATTTTCTGACAAAAAACAGTAAAGTAACTGTAATAGATGTAAGTGTTTTTTAAAGATAGTTGTGAGACAATCAGTGAACATGACGTTACTTCAGTCACAAACTAAGTCAACTGAAAAGATCACAAAACAGACAAATGGACTTCCTCTGTGTGTGTGTGTGTGTGTGTGTGTGTGTGTGTGTGTGTGTGTGTGTGTGTGTGTGTGTGTGTGTGTGTGTGTGTGTCTGAGCAACAGGTCAATTGACACGGAACAAGACAATTGACCTCAGGGGTCAAAGGTCAGAGGAAACCTCCCTCCTTTATCTGTTAAATCACAGAGAATTTTCAGCTCTTGAACCAACAGACTGAGCGTGTTAATAATCACCCACCTGTTCAAACCTACAGTGATTTACACTTTCATCAATTGGTTGTCACCAATCAAGCCGACAAGAGTTTTATGCGTCATCATCAGGGCGTTCACTTCATTCTTCTGGTTCCCCAACAGACATCACGACACCTCCACAAGCGTGTGTGTTATTGGAGAGGTCAGAGTGACTCAGATCAATATTATAAAAGGTTTGTAATTTGAGTATTTTAATGAGTTTGCAGATTCCAAAATATAATCAACAATATGAGGATGTGGATAAAGATATGGTGGCCCTGAAGGTAAAAACACAACACGTTTTTATGCATTAAGTACCAAAAGTCACAATTAAGTAAATGTAAAGATATTTAGTTAAATATGACTTAAGTAAATTTCTTGTCTTCACCACACTGACTGAGACATCACTCGACTCCAAGGGGAGAAAGAAAACTGTATTTTATTGATTGAGTGACTGTTTTAGTCTACAGTGAAATCACGAGACCATGTTTAATCCATCAGTTCAGATAATGTTAATAGGTTCACGACACGTAAATATCAGGAGATGAGACTCAGTGTAAAGCATGGAGTCTACTGGGGATCAATATATTTGATCAGTCGATCAGAACAGCTCGTCGGAACAAATGTCAGCATCATTTCTACATCAGAATAATCATGTTTAGACTTAAAATATCTGGCTCTGTCTCCACAGACACAGCTGGGAAATGTCCCGACATCTAATAATAAATATCCAGTGGTTTCATGCTGACAGATGAAACACAGGGTTGAACAGTGGTCTCTGGCTTTGCAGCCATCTTGTTGTCACTCCACTTCTAGACATGAAAATCAGCTCATTTGTATCAGAAGACGGAAAGGATGGTGGTGACATTACACCTAGATGAGATGGCAAGCCAGAGACCGCTGCTCAGGACTGTGTTTCAACATGTGCAAGAGTGAAATCACTAGAGACATCAGGTCAGTGCCACAGAACCTGTGAAAATGAGCTTCAGAGCTGAAACTCCCACTTCTTATTATGTACTGAATGTAGTTTTACACTAACTGTTTCCATCTCTGTCTAATACCTGTTGAGCTGTTTTTTATTGAGGTTTGAAAGTTACAGCTTGTGATGGTTTTTGACATAATAGATGATATCATCTTGTTCTGTCGCTCCATACACACATTGTCATATTATTTCACAATATCAAACTTGTATCAACTAACTAACTAACTAACTAACTTTTGCACGGTTCCATGAATTTAATCAAATCTTTTACATGAACCTAGAGAGAATAGTCTTCTAGGTAAGTTGGTGTCTCTCGACAAAAGCAAGGAATCTCTGTCTGTCTGGGTTAGGGCTAGGTTCTGTCTGTGTGTGTGTTCCTCAAATATCTCTGCGGATCAGGATCAGACTGACCTGAGAGTTTCAACATAGCTGCTGCTTGGTTCAAGGGTGTGCCATGCGGATTTGTTTGGACTGCAATGATACCGTAAATAAATTATTTAATAAATTCCTCGAGCATTGTCCACCGGAGCCACCACAGTCACGTGCGCACCAGAGCCAATCACTGCAGAGCTCAAGCCCACGACATACCTTAAGAAACAAGTGGATTTATACCTGCAGCGGCGCGAACTGGACCGGGATTTTGCCGGCGGTTCGGTCCCGTCCTGTTCTGTGCATCTAAACTGACTGTTGTCGATTAATGAGACCAAACGAGTCCAGACCGAGCCTGTTCGGGTCTGAGGAGATCCGGAGACGCGCCGACAACAAAGTGGAATCAGAATGTGTGGATGTTTGTGTGTAGCTAGCTGCTAGCTGCTAGCCCACCGCCACGTCCAAAACCGGACTTGGGGTAAATAATGTCCGCCACGCTTTTTCGCGAACATTGCCGTCACGTTTGCTTTGTGTCTGGTGCAGAAGAAACGGTAAAAACGGGCTTTTGTCACGAAAGTGTCCAAGCAGCAAGTTTGGTTGTTGAGGAACAGGAAGTTGTGTGAGGGAAGGAGGCGGATCGGTGTACAGACAGCGATATTCAGAGTTGAGAGAATTGTGACATTTAGCGTGTTTGGCACGTATAGTTAGTGTGTTATGTAGTGTTTGGTGTAGTGTGTTTAGTGTGTAGTGGAGTCGTTTTTTTGTTTAATGAGTCAAATCAATGAGGAGATGCTGAATGTGGAGCAGGCAGTGCAGCTCTTCATTCAGCTGGAAGGAGCTCAGGCAGACCATTTAAATGTAAATAGTTACACAGAACTTTGTATATTTTTAAAATGTATTCACATATTTAGCAAACAACAATTTATATTTGCATTATAAGTAATACAATGGTTTGTTAAACATATTTACATATTTGTGGTTTTCACAGTAAAAAACTAAAACTAAAACTTTTTCTACTCCGATTTTATGTTGTTTTTTTTTGTGATTTTAGGTCTATTGTGTTAATACAGTATGTCAAAATGAAAAAATAACTGTACAGTGACACAAATAATGTGCTGAAAATAATGACACCAAGTAAATAGTTTTTAAGGTGAAATATAATGGCAAAATCAAAAATAGTCAAAAACGACCAATTATAACCTGGAATATCGGATTTCACAACAAACTTAAATATCCCTGACGTCCCACCTTCAAACAGCCTCATTTGGCCATCCATGAAAAAGCTTCTTAACCTCCCACTTTTCTATAGGAACACATATTTCCTTCGGGCAATGCACTAGTTAAACCAAATCCAGCATCTTTTCTCATCCTGCATCTGTGGCCTGAACCTGTCCACAGACCACGAGCTTCTCTCTCAGCATGTTGTCTCTGTTTGAATTAAACTGTTAGAGTATGTTGAACTCACATGTTTAAAACATCAGGAGTGACAGATAACACACTCTGTGAATGATTCCTGTCTTTCCGACTTCGTCCTCCTCATCAGACACCATTTGGACGTGTGGTTCGACCCATGCCGCCTGGACTCGGCTCTTCCTGTGCAGCTTTTGGACCTGGAGGACAAACGGCAGCCCATTCAGGAGCCTCTAATTGTGGCCCGTGAGGCTCCACAAAGCCCCCCTGCCTCCGCCCTCAATGAGCTGCCCTGCGGAGGCCCGTGTGAACCGACGAGCCCCTTTTTCCTCCCATCCTGCCCCCCCCCCACATGTTAATTAATAGGCCTCAGTGCAGATTTGGATCCCGCTCGGCTTTGATTGAAGGCGGCCATTAGCATCTATTAATTCTGCCTCTGGCGTTTTATCGCCGCTCTGAAAGGAGGAATTAAGTGGTGTGAGTTATTGTGAGGGCTCGGGGTGTGAGCCTGAGTTAAAATGTGATTATTGTCCCGCAGCCCGGAGCCAGCTAACTGCTGCTAAGCCCTCTTGAAAGTGAAGGGGCGCCTCCTCTCATTAGAGCCCAACAAGAGGAAGATATTAACAGGAAATAACTGCAAATTTCCTTTTTCTCCACGTCTAATCTCTTCTCTTTATGCTCCACGTGAAAAGGGCACTTAAAAATGTAAAAGGGGAGACGTGGAGTGCGAGCGACGTGGCGAAACAGCGACAGTGACGATACAGTCGTCCAGCCAGTGGATGTCATTCTGTTTGTCAGAGAGATCAGATTTAATTGGGCGACGAGGAGCAGCTGCAGGAAGGTCAAACATGGAGGCAGTTTGGCACCGATTCTTGTTCATGTTCAGTTTGTTGTTTCAGGTTTCAGAAAAACAGGACGTAAAGGTTTTTAAATGTTCTAATAACGTCTCAAAAACACGAAGGTTCTGTTCGAAAGCCGGTTCACTCTCCAGCACAGAAACAGAGGGGAGCACACCTTTAAAAGCTTTTAAATCATCTCTATCACTTTCTAACTGTGAGAGAAAAGCTCAGCATCACTGACTGAAGTGAAATCTGTTGTGATGGGATGATTGTCTATTGATCAGTTAGTTGTTTCTCTTCATGGAGTTTTATATTCATCTTACTTGACTTTTTACTTGAAATCCTCTGATGACTGAGGTTAATGTTTGTGGGCAAACTCTTACTTTAATATTTGATGTTTAATATTGTGTTATTGTGTAATATTTGAGTGCTGAACTTAATCATCATGTTTAATGTGTGCAGCTTGATTCATTGTTTACGGTCTGCAGTGTTTGGTGTTTGTCGCCCTCCAGTGGTGATGGAGCTCATCGACACAACTCTCAAAACTCATCTTTACCGTTTATGTGATGATTAACAATAAATCCATGGAGGTCGTCTAAGGTGTTTGACCCACTGATGGACTCGTCTGTGTTTGTTCACTCTCTCTCTCTCCTCTTCAGGTGAGTCCAGGTGGCTGTGAAGTGTCATGGGAACACTGTGACATGACAGGAGAGGCTGTGACCCACACCTAACACACACACACACACACACACACACACAGCAGGAGCTGACCAGGTATTGTCTTGTCAAACAGCCCCTGACACACTGATCCTCTTACATCCTCTCAGCGCTTCTCACACACACATACACACACAGAGCAGCAGGTCAGGGGTGTTGGGCCTCCTGGGCCTCAATATTAAGGCTGTGGGTCACACACGCATGCGCGCGCACACACACAAACACACACACACACACACACACACACACACACTCACACACACACCAGTTTGTAACTACCTAATGTCACAGGAAGTCCATGTTTTTAAATCATCAAGGATCCAAGATGGTGGCATGTGAGGCATGTTCTGAGTGGTTATACAACAAGAAATTACTTCTTTTTCACTGAAAATAAAACAAAACATTACATTTTAAGTCCAAAATCCCCAAGCTAATTTTACATTAAAAAAAGGAAAATATATATAATATATAATTTTGAAGCCATGAAAATGATGTCCATCCTGTTTATCTTTTAATAAAAATAAGAGAAAAAGCAGAACAGAGGATGTGTTTGAATAAGCAGATGCAAAAAATATAATATTTAATATCAAATTATCTGATAGTATTTAATCACTTTCAAACAAGTTATTTAATAGTAACAGTTCATATGGCACATCCACCGCTGTCAACACATACAATAAAGCGTAAGGTCTCCCTGCAGGATGTAATCCTTGCTGCTGCTGGGCTGCAGCTCCTCCTGCAGGTGGATCACTGCTTCACTCCATTCCAGTCTTTGTTCTGGTCTCATGATGTTGTTTTAATCATCAGCTGATCTATGTGGTTGTTTCTGCTGCTGTCAGAGCTTAAAACACACCCCCAATTTTCACTGGATACGTCTCCGCTGCGTTGCGTCTCCGCCACGCCAGCGGAGCAGATACGTTTCACTTTAGTCTATGTTTCAATCCCCACCAGGTCCGCTGCGCAGCGTACCTGCTCCGTCCCAGCTATTTCTGGCGGATGCCGGAGCACGACGCAACAATTCAGCTGACTTTAGCAGAGAGCAGACAGGAAGTCAAGTGCCAAAATAACAAACAGCATCCGGTTACCTTTCAAAATAAAACACTCCGTGTTGACACCAGCACACAAATCTCAAAAAAGAGACAAACACAAGCTCTTCTGCTGATCCTTCGGTCGGAAACACTCCTTGTTGTTGTTTTTGATAACACAGACCTATAACTGCGGTCGGGAGTGATTATGTGATTATCGCGGGAACTTCTCGTCCTCCTGACGCCAGCTGTCTACCGTACTGCGCCCTGGCGTACTCAAACCGCAACCGGTGGGGATTGGCGGATGGCGGACGCCGGAGCAAAACCGGATCGGAGCTGCAACGCAGCGTACACGTATCCAGTGGAAATAAGGGGGTCAAAGGTCACCTGAAGAGTACACCTGTGCACCACAGGTTTGATATCAGTGAGACAAACAAAACCCTCCACTATCTCAACGGTCCTCTGCTGCTCTCTGGTGGCCAAGCTGAATTACAGAGGATCAGAGGAGGAGGAAGTACTCGGATACTTCACTTCACTTAGAGTAACTAATAGCACACTGTAAAAATACTGCAAGTTACAGTCCTGTACTGTAAATGTTACTCAAGGAAAATGTATTAGTGTTTTTTTATTTATGATTTATAATACTAGTGCATTGCCCGTACGTAGGAACTATGTATTCCTATAGAAAAGTGGGAGGTTAAGTAGCTTTTTCATGAATGGCAAAATGAGGTTGTGTTTGAAGGTGGGACGTCAGGGACATTTGGGTTTGTTGTGAAATGTGTAGATTTATTGATAACTATTGTGTTTTCTTATATTTTGGCTTTTAGCAAGGACACTGTGGGGAGTTGGACCCCATTCCATTAATGTGAAAGTACCACTACCAGTGCCTTTTGCTTTTTTAGCCATTGGGAAAAAGCAAAAACGTTAATGCAACAGCATGATATAAGTGTTTTGAAGGCCAAATCTAATTAGATTTCTGTTTTGAGGTAAAGTAAAGGGTATGTATGGTGGAATATTGTAATGAGTATGAATTTGTTATCCATCATGGTTATGCTGTTGCATTGGTGTTAAACACAAACCCTAGGTATGTTTAAACAAAAATGTTAAGTTTTGAATAATACATTGTAAGACAGAAATTGAGAAGGTAGATATGGAAGGACGGCTGCTGAAGCACAGTGATAATTATTAGAATGACAAATTGTCTGTTCAGTTATGGTGAGGGCTAGTGTTGGTGAGGGTCATGCAGTGAGTAAAATCATAAATGGTAAATGATTAAATATTTATTCATGCATGCAACAAAATGGAGTAATTCAATTATCATGCATGTCACATCATGCAAGAACATACATACGGTGGCCCTGAAGTGCAAAACACAACGGCAAATCAGGTTGGCGCACGTGTACATACACACACACACACACACACACAGAGTAGTACCTAATTCATAATCATTTGTATGGCTGACAGTGTAGTCCAAACAGGTTGTTTTCTCATACCCAGTCTGGTAGGTTTATTTTTCTGGGCTAAAACATGAACTTCCAGAGAACTGTGTTAAATGGTTTGTTGTCAGAGTGTGTTTACTGTGTCAGCACTTCTGTAAAAACAACATTGCTCAGAAAGTGACGCTTTTTCTTTGTTTCTTCATCTAGAGCAAGTATGCAAAGTCTGTTTGATCTACCTACTCTGCTGGCGGCAACGTAGAATCTTCCATCGCTGAAGAAATCTCTTATGCAGAAAACACCAACGCGTTGTAAAGACTGACCCTGTGACCTATTCACAGTCATGGCAAAGCAGGGTCTCACTGGGTATTGTTTACATCGCAAGGTGAATGGAAAGATGTTGTCAGATGGTATGAGGGTGATTCGTGGAATTAAGAGAGTGCAACCAGCATTGACACCAATTACAGATTTTGCAACTAAGAGGTGTGGCATTATTTGTTCTATGATGTATCTTGAGCCATTGCAATGTCCATTTTGTTGGTCAAAGTCTCGCAGTAGCATGATCACCATTCCCACCTTTAAAGTTATGCAAAGAGGAGGCATTCCAGATGGGCAGACTGTATTTAAAAACTCAGTTGGGTACATATGGTGACCTTCAGAATCTGCAGTGTCAACGCTGTAGCAAACCTGGTCTCCTGGTCATGTACTCATTTACTTCAACTTCAGAGTTAGTTGGGCATAAAATGACACGTGCCATGTTGGACTGGAAATGTTGGCCAGCCTGTCTTCATACACCTAATGGACAATGTCTTTCAGTTTTGTCACAAGGAATTGTCAGTGTGTCATTGAGTTTAATGGCAAATTCACCATCTTCTGGCACTACTGGAATTTTTGCCTCGCCAAGGTCCAAGAGAAATTTGGCAAAGTCTTCTTCAGCTTGTTGATGTTCTGTAGCTTGAGAGACCCTCATGTTTTCTGCTAGACGAAGAGTTTCAACTTTTTTCCACAGGTATGAGCTCTTGCAACACCTTCCTATGATCTCCGTTCGGGCACTGTGTGGTACTACAGTAAGGATTTGCCTCCAATCGCAACTGAAGAGCATTGTGATGCCACCAAATGTGGCATAATATGGAAGTTTTTCCTGCCTCGCCACTTGCATCAAGCGCTGCCATCTATCCAAGTCCCTTTTGCATGCTCTCCATCACCATCATTTGATAACAGTTTGCTGCTCATGATTAAATCTGTTTTCTCCATAACAGAATCTACTTCCTGGTCATTGTCAACAATCCCATGTACAATGCAGGCTGCCACATATGTATCCATCATCACAGCTCCAACTTTTCGGAGGTCTCTGAATGAAGTTGGTCCTGGCACACAGTACAAAAGGATGCAAAGATAGAACAGTTCTGCAGTGTATGGGTCAAAGGCGATCATCGGGATGCGTCCAGCAGTGTCTACCATGCGGTCATCGTGGGAACTTAGTCTTTTTTTCCTGCAACTGAAATGTGTTATGTGTGTATGTTAAGAGCATAGCACAGACAATTTCAAGGTTAATGTGTGCATTGTATTGGAAAAGGATGTATGGATTATATGGCACAACCCATGCATTACTGATAAACACATTAATGCCCCCTCTGATCGTCTTTGAGATGGGAGAGCCAGGCGAGTCTTCAGCTCATTTTCTATACAGTGGGTAAGAGTTGTCTGAGAAGCTTGTGTCTTGCCTCAATTGTTTGGGGTAGTCTTTGGAGCACTTTCTGTCAGCCATGCATGGACTGTCACAATTCCATTGTCCACATGGTCCATGAATCATGTGTGATGTGACAATGCGATGTAATTCCGGATTTGTTTCTTTGTCTGGAATCTCTGCAGACACAACGCGATCAATATCAGCGGGATCTGGGTTTGTCGCGTGGCACCATGGTGACGAGCATATGTATATGAGAAAGGTGCCTCTTCTGAGTTTCTTTCACCATCACAAATGCATCCACATGTCCCAGAATGTCATATTTCAGGATGTCTGTGAGTAGAGCCTCCACCTTCATGTGGAATATTCTGGCAATGATGTCTGGTCTTTGGTGGGTCTGTTGACCCGCAAAAATCAATCCTTTAATATCAGGCCAGTAAGGGTTGCAAGTGAAGGTGAGGAAGAAGTCTGGCTTGCCTTTGACTCTGACCAAGGCCATGGCATCTTGGAATTCTTGGAACCATCTTGGTGATCCATACATTGTGGGTGGCAGGGTGGTTAGGGATTATCTCAGTGTCACTACTCAGGGCATCAACAATGACTTTGTACTTCTCTGCCTTGATAGATTTCTGATTGTGGCAAATCCAGTTGAGACGTTGTGACTCAATTTTTGCCATCATGTCACATACATACTGTTGTGTTAGTCTTCCACCACGGAGCAGTATATTGAAATGATGAGCAGTGTTTCGCACTTGCAGATGGAAATGGTAAAAGCATGTTGGGGTATCACCTCTCAGTTCAGTGTGGTATCCTTGGGACCCCTGTGGTAGAAGAAGCACATATGATAGTGGGTCATATGCTGGATGAATGGCATTGATTGTTTGAAGTCATCTTCCCCAGAGGTGAAGAGTGACAGCCAGTTTCCCAAATTGCTCAGTAGGAGTTGTTCCTGGAGCAATGACAGCAACATCGCTGTCCAGTGATGGAAGATTCACAGTGTCATGATGAAGGTCACGACGTCGAGTGTGAGCTGTTAGGACAATTCTAAGATCACTGGCAGTGTCATTCTGGGTCACATACTCAATTGCTGACTTAAACTGTTGCACATATGGGTTGCCCTTGTGAATGGCCTCTTGCGCTCTCAGCAAGAATTCTTCATTCGGACCACTGTTTGAGGCATGAGTGCGGTGGAATTCCACTTCATGGGCAGGATCATGGAAGTAGATCTGAGCAAAGAAGGGACATTTGGCCCTGTTCAGGAAGGGGACTGGCAATGTAATGATAAACGTTACCTTGTATTCATACGCCTGGGTTGAAGCCAGGAATAGCAACTTCTCTAATGCCAATGCTTGCCATTGCCAATGAATTGTATTGTTTTGCAGTCCCTCCAAAAAAACGGGATTATGCGATCGCATAATTCAATGCATAATCAGCCAAAGTCTGCATATTTATGCAGGGTCTGCATTTTTTCAAATATGCCGCACTTTCGCCGCATAAATTGCAGATTTCTGCGCAAAATATGCAAAGCTTGCATGATTTCGTAATCCCTGCATTTTCGTTGCAAAAAAGTCACATATCTCAGCAGAAAGTTGAAAAATGTTGCGCTTACTTCACACAAGAGCAGCCATGTTCCCCTGTTGCCATGGGAACGTAATGAAGTGACGTAATGAAGTGACGTAATTACGCGACGTGAACATCATCAAAAGCGCAAACCCTGTGATGAAACCATCATGAAGCCCGTAATCAGTCTCATTTGCCAACAAAAAATCATACTACTTTCAAAAACCTTACATTTTTAAGTATATTAGTAGTATGTAAATGTACGTTACAGTAAGAGATTCCACTTTGTGCATTGGAAGCACTTATTTTAACAGAAGATGTCTGTTTTGTATAGCTACCTCTGTAAAACAGGAAGCACACATTTTATTTTTTTATATTCTATTTATTCATTTCTACAGAAGTTGTAGCATATTCTTTTTGTAAAGCTACAGAACTTGTTTGACTCATTAATGACTTGTAAGTTTGAGCCATGTGTTTATAAAGGTCTGAAATAAAACATGATGTAGTATGCTTAATTATCATAGGAAGTAATAAGAAATGACTCTCTACATTAAGGTAGTAGCCTAGTGAGAACAGGGTGTTGGGGAATCACTTTTTCTCTTTTTCATCAAACCGCAGTTTTTGCAAGTTCCTGCAATTTCATCGCATAAAATTGCATAAATATCCTGCATATTCCATCGCATTTTTTAAGAAAACGTGCCGCATAGGCTAATCAAGGATTTTTGCCCGCAACAATCACAAAAAAATTCTGCATTTTTCTGGAAGGACTGGTTTTGATTCTTTTTTATATATATATAAATCTTTTTATTGGAGGATCAAGGATGTTACATTTTACAGGAAGTGAAACAATTCTCCAGTTTCATTTTATCTTAAACACACAAAAAACATTATTGTTTTGATTCTTTAACAAAGTTTTGATTAATGAAGAGGTCCTTGATAGCATTTGGAGGCTGTAGTGGGATTAAGCCGGGCTTCAGATTTGTGGGATTGTATGTGAGGTCTACTTTTCCAGACATGCAACAGAATCCGTTCCTCTCCTCTTTCCATACATAGGCAGTGTGAACATGTAGGACAGTCAACGACGCATTGCCTAACGTTTTTGTTCTCTCTTTGGGCGATTGGTTTTCGGCATGTTAACATCCACAGAATATCAACTGGACTGCAAAAGAAAAAAATACAGCATTCAGTTTAATGTTGGCATGTCAAATGAAAATAATGTTTTGTTGATAGTTGATCAATTTGTCTGCTGTCACTGGTGTCAAACTTTACCACAGTTATTATCAGTAACTATGTAAACTGGTATTTATTGAAGCTGGCTGTAGACTAAGGCAACATTCCTTAAAGTATTTTTTAAGATAGCCAAAACACAAACTAATTCCTTGTCTTTACCTGGTTTTGAACGTATTCAAGGCAAGTTACGGCTAGGTCAGTTATTTTTTTTTACATGACAAAATGTTTCCACATCAAAAATTGTTTTGAAACTACCAAAAAGATGAGGATACAAATTGGTAATGGAAGTCTGAAGAAGCAGAGAGTGGGGACAGTAACAGTTTTTGGGTGGGGGTGTGTATGAATGAGAAAGAGGGGGGGCCGGGAAAAGGAGAGCGGGGTAGGGGCGTGTAGGAGTCCAGGTGAGGCAGTGAGGTTTTCCAGGCCAAAGCATTCCCCAAAACTAACAGTATGAACAAAAAACCCTCTCAAAATTCAATATGGTTCAATGTGTTAACATTTTGTATCGTTATGAAACGCACACCTACATACTTAAACACTCCGGTTGTCATGATTCAAGCATTGGCAACGCAATAACCATTCAGAGTTAATGGGCTGGTAACAGCCATAAGAGCTAAGCAGGGTTTGGGGAATTTGAACAAAGAAAGTAACAAAGAGACCTAATAGTTCTGAAAAACCAAATGGTAATTGTAAGCACCAAAATAAAAGGGCCTGTAGAAGCCCAACATGCCAGTAAGAAGGTAGAAACTTGAGAAACAGGGCCATGATTTATTATTATCATTATTATTATTTAGCGTCAGCAAACGCGCCTCAGTTAGCTGTTAGCAATCCCGCCGGATGAACAACGTTAGCCACGCACCAGACATGCTAGCAAGAAGATAAACCAAGCAAAACAGAAGCCTAACATACTAGCAAGAATAGCCTTCTCTAGCATTGGCAATGGACTAATAATGTAAGCAAATTGCACCAGCATGAAGTTAAGCCTGGAGAACACTTTGAGACATAAGATTGTATCTTACAGATGAGTGAAGACAGTATCCAGACACGTGTAGGGCTGAGGGAGTGAAGATTTTATGGCTTAACGTTACATCAAGA
Organism: Diplodus sargus; assembly: GCA_903131615.1. Taxonomy (NCBI): domain Eukaryota; kingdom Metazoa; phylum Chordata; class Actinopteri; order Spariformes; family Sparidae; genus Diplodus; species Diplodus sargus. The sequence continues at coordinate 120,320 of CAEMYA010000184.1, read as the reverse complement.
GTGTGTCGGGTAGCAGCTAGCCACATACGAACATCCACAGTATCCGGATCTCCTCAGACCAGAACAGACTCGCTCTGGACTCATTCAGTCTCATTAATCTACAACAGTCACAGAACGGGAGGAACCGCCGGCAAAATCCAGGTCAGCTCGCGCCACTGCAGGTATAAATCCTCTTGATTCTTAGGGTGTGTTCGATTGGGTGGGCTCTGCAGTGATTGGCTCTGGTACGCACATGGCTATGGTGGCTATGGTTGACAATGCTAATGGAATTCGTAAAGCATTTATCAAATAATTTATTAACGGTATCATTGTAGTCCTAACAAACGACGTTGCACACCCTTAAACCATGCAGTGCCCATTTTGAAAATCTCAGGTCAGTCTGATGCTGATCTGCAGAGATATTTGAAGCACACACACACACATGGATGTCTTGCTTTTATAGAGACTAGTGCAGTGCCCGTAAGAAAATATGTGTTCCTATAGAAAAGTGGGAGGTTAAGAAGCTTTTTCATTGATGGCCAAATGAGGCTGTTTGAAGGTGGAACGTCAGGGATATTTAGGTTTGTTGTGAAATCTGATATTCCAGGGTATAATTGGCTGTTTTTGACTATTTTTGATTTTGCCATTATATTTCACCTTAAAAACTATTTACTTGGGGTCATTATTTTCAGCACAACCTCACATGTGTGACTGTACAGTTATTTTTTCATTTTGACATATTGTATTAACACAATGGACCTAAAATCACAAAAAAAAACACAAAATCGGAGTAGAAAACCTTAGATTTTTTTACTGCGAAAACCACAAATATGTTTAACAAACCATTTTTATTACTTATAATGCAAATATAAATTGTTGTTTGCTACGGAAGCACATTGCATTCACTGGATAAAAAAAAAATTTGACACCTCGTAATTATGAGAAAATACTTTTACAGTAAATACTCCCGGTAATAAACTGAAGGTATCACGAAGGTATCCAGATTTCAAAGTAAAGGACGACATTAGAAAAAACAACAACAACAACAACAAAACTTTTTTTTCTCCATAAAAGTTATTAGATAGAAACCTTATCTCGTAATTACGAGATAAGGTGTCTATTTTTTGATTTTATGCAGTGAATGCAATGTGCTTCCGTAGTTTGCTGAATATGTGCATACATTTTAAATAATTACAAAGTTATGTGTAACCAGAAGGACTTTGGTGTAACTATCCAATTTAAATGCAGGCAATGCTCAGGTCTGCCTGAGCTCCTTCCAGCTGAATGAAGAGCTGCACTGCCTGCTCCACATTCAGCTTCTACTCATTGTTTTGAATCATTAAACAAAAAAACGACTTCACCACACACTAAACACAGTACACCGAACACTACATAACACACTTACTATGCACTCCAAACACGATAAATGTCACAAATCTCTCAACTCTCGCTGTCTGTACACTGACCGTCGTTGCCGGTCATTCATCCGCTGACGTCCCTCCCACAACTTCCTGTTCCTGAACAACCAAACTTGCTGCTTGGACACTTTCGTGACAAAAGCCGGTTTTTACCGTTTCTTCTGTACCAGACACAAAGCAAACGTGACGGCAATGTTCACGAAAAAGCGTGGCGGACATTATTTACCCTAAGTCCGGTTTTGGACATGCTGGTGCTTCCGGTCCATCGCCTCGGGAGGTGGGACGTGTAGGTTGGTTAGCGGCTAGCAGCTAGCAGCTAGCTACACACGAACATCCACAGATTCTGATTCCACCTTGTTGTCCGCACGTCTCCGCATCTCCTCAGACCCGAACAGACTCGGTCCGGACTTGATTAGTCTCATTAATCCACAACAGTCAGTTTAGATGCACAGAACAGAACGGACTGAACCACCGGCGAACTCCCGGTCCAGCTCGCACCGCCGTAGGTATAAATCTGCTTGTCCTAACGTATGTCGTAGGCTTGAGCTCTGCAGTGATTGGCTCTGGTGCAGACGTGACTGTGGTGGCTCCGGTGGATAATGCTCCCGAATTTGTAAATCATTTATGAAATAATTTATTCATGGTATCATTGCAGTCCAAACAAATACGAAGTTGCACACCACTGAACCAAGCAGCAGCCATGTTGAAACTCTCAGGTCAGTCTGATCCTGATCCGCAGAGATATTTGAGGCACACACACACACACACACACACACACACACACACACACACAGACAGAGATTCCTTGCTTTTATAGAGAGACATTTATGATGGTTGTATTTTATTTCTGTTAGTGTTTTATTTATTTCATTTTTGATGGCACTTCATCAGTTCCTGTTTCTTACTGAATACTGTGTGTGTACATTTGCATCAATTTTTTTTTATTTTATTTTTTTTATGTATTTTATTCCGAATATGCAAATAGTACATAGCTTCCTAACTGCTATTTAACAAATTATTTGCACAACATAATATGAAAATGAAGATTTTGAGGAAGCAAAATAATAATTAAATGAAAATAATGAAAAAATTAAATAGATGAATGACATATTCGAAAAGGAGTGAGAAGAAGCATAGCTTGTTAGCTCTCACCCCTTTGTCTGATTGTTGCAGTTGTTTTGCTGTGTAGTGAATATTTATGGAGAGAATTTTGTTCCTTTATTATTCAATCAAATAGAATAGATTTGAAACCAAAAAAGAGATTTGAGAACAAAAAAGAGTAAGTGGCAATCAAATTTTTTATTTTTGAGATCGAAACAGGACAGGTTGCAATTAAAAAAAAAAATTTGAGAGAACATATTACTTCAACTTCAATCAAAACTAATGTTTGTAAGTAAAAACATACAACCATTTTGCTTACAAATCAGTCCTCTTTGCTTTCAAGTTAAAAACCTTTGCTTGCAAATTCTAAAGTTTTGCTTACGAATCCAACTGCACTTGATGGGCGGGGCCTACGCTGGTGGATGAGAGAAGAGTTTCTATTGGTTGGTTTGACCTGGCTCCAGCACCAGCTACGTCTTCTGCATTCCCCTGTGCTGTGCTGCTTGGAGGCAAACCTGTCGCTCTTGAAACGCTTCCCATATAAGTAATGAATTGCGCTATATAGCGATGGTTGTCTCTGCTAGTCACGGCCTGAGCAGAGTAGCCTAATGAGTGAGTGAATTACAGTGAGGCCTATACAACATGGGGCTATGATTTAAACATTTAGTGTTGCATGGTACTCGCGGTGCCAAAACGTCACAGTTCCTACACAACAGTACTGTCAGCCGGGGGACGGAGAAGACCGCGGCAGCCCACAAACACCCGCTATGAAGCAGCTAACATTGAAAATGAGTGTTAGCTGCTTTATAGCGGGTGTTTTTGGGCTGCCGCGGTCTTCTCCGTCCGCCTGTTCTCGATCTCAAAAATATTTTGATTGCCACTTACTCTTTTTTGATCTCAAATCTCTTTTTTTGGTTTCAAATCTATTCTATTTGATTGAATAAAGGAACAAAATTCTCTCCATAAATATTGGGTATGAATTAGAGTTCTCAACGGGCCTGAAAATTACAACCCGACCCGACACGGCCCGCCGGTTTTAAGCCCGAACCCGACGCAGCCCGACACACCAGCATCAATTGTCTGCCCGAACCCGGCCCGAACCCGACCCCCCGCGCGCCTGCATTGTTTTCCTCATACACTTGTTATCATGATCAGACAGACAGCTGACGGAAAGGTGACGCGAGCCAGGAGACAGGTGCAGCGTCACCGTCAGCAGCAGCACCCGCTGCAAAGAAGACACCGCGCTTCGACCAGTGGGAAAATATATTCGGAGAGACAGAAACAGACGATTTCCCCACTCCTCGAAAAGCAAGAGTGAATTCACCTGTGGCAAGTTTACTTTTAGCCAATTCCATCTTCTCCAGCCAGGCTATAGGCGCGAGTATACGTCACGCAGCGGCGTCAGGTATGCGTCTGCTCCTCCTCATGAAGCAGCAGCCAGACTTACTCGTCACCACAGGTCAACAGCGATGATTCACAGCAGGCTATATAATTTACAACCTGCAAGAAATGTGTTTTATGAAATGT
>CAEMYA010000184.1:91268-115483 GCA_903131615.1 Diplodus sargus | reverse complement strand
AAAAAAAAAGGAAATCAAATATCTGGACTTAAATCCAGATGGAAGATGAAATAAGTTTTTACACACAAGTCAAGAAAATTCAAAACTATACAAACATGGAAAAAATCTCTCTTATACAAACTCCTGGTAAAATATGGGTCAAAGTGCTCGTGCATAAGGAGAAAGTTGTCAAAACACTGACAAAGGGTTTTTTTTTTTTTGGCAATACAAAAAGGTCACATCCCATAAATCCATCGCCCCGGTAACAAGAATGGAAATAAGGTTGTAAGTTGAGAAGAATATTTTCACATCTTTTAAAAAGTAACACAAGAAATACAGAGACAGATATGTCAAGGCGACAGTGCACAGTAATCATTGTTATGTGACCGTTCAGATCAGTTCTGATGTACAACAGTACAGTACCTGCCAACAGAAAGCCAAAAAGTCTGATGGAGGAAAAAACTATGCTAATTTTCGCTTCAAAAAGGTAAATAGTCATCTGGCAGTTTGCAAGCTCGCTAGCTTGTTAGGAAATTGTAGCAGGCTAGTTGTAAAGCGTAGTCGCATAGTTGTTCCAAAAGCAGGTTCAGTAAACCGCTTCAATAGTCAGTCCTGATAACATTTGACCAGTTAGCCCTGTAGCCACAGTAGCTAACCAGCTAGCCCCCGATAGGATGCATGGAGGAATTTCGCTGAGTCACTTTCTGGTGCGACCTAAAGTTCAGTCTGATGATGATTTAATGCTTGTTAACAAAACTGTTTAAATATTTTTTAAAACACAAAAATGTTATGATTTTTATCACTCGTGGTGCTAAAACACTGAACTCAACTTTTATCACTGTCAGCTGTAGTTTGTGCTTAATGTGCCAACTGTTGCATGCTAACAAGACAGATTTTGACATGCTGGTATTTAGCATGTAATATCTGGTGTTATGACTTGTTACCACATTCAGTAAGTGTACAATCTGAAACCCATCAACTATCATCTGATGAGGATTTAGCCTCTGGGCGCAATGTTTTTGGGGGTTTGGGGGTTGCGTGTAGCCAGCAGAAACACAAAGATTTAACAACTTTCTCTCATGCAATCTGATCAACTTGAGTTTGAGTTGACATTTTGGTTAATGTCCGTAAAAAGGTGCATATGAATGTGGTTTAAAATTTAAAAAGCTAATTAAAAGCTAAATTGTTGTCAGATGATAGCTAATGGATTCACAGATTGCACTTCAGTCCGAAAACAGCGCGCAACCAAAGCCCACTCAGAAGTCATTGGCCGATGCTATTTGGACTACAAACAGAAACCAGAACAGGTCCAATACCAAAATCTGCGTATCGAGATTAGGTAGCATGTAACATGCTAGTATGCTAGCATGTCATGTTCGCTCTCAGAGATTTTGTCATTTGTCATTTGAACTGAAGTTGTGGGTGATAAAAGCTGCTTATAGCAACAGATGAAACATCACGAGGTTTCACTCTGGACTAACTGATCTTAGCATCCCTTGAGCTACGATGCTAAAATGCTAAAAACACTAAGATTGATATTGTTAGCTGTCATTTTGTACTGAACAAAACTAAAACAGTCCTCTGTGTGTTGAGAATATGTTTTGATTGTGAGGCTCATGAAACACCAAAATAAAAAGAGCTACATGTGGTTTGGTTGTTCGGCTCCTGAATACTGGATTTTAAGACTGTATGTACAAACCGGACACTGACAGTGAAGTGGTGTCGCCCTCCAACAGCAGCGATGAACAGCTCTACGATAAAAAGTTGACTTCAGCAGGCGTCTGTGTGTTGTGAGGCACCCAGACGAGAAATAAAAATTAAAAACTTATTTGGCATGAGGAAGAGGAAGAAGTGAAGAAGAGGAGAACAATCAGTTGATGGTTTAAACTTGTTTTCCGAGGAGAATCTGAGACGGTCGTCGATGTTTTCCTGTGAAGATCTCAGAGATACTCATCTACTTCTAATTGTTGTTCCAACAACCTCCAGTGGACACAGGCGTTCAGCAATCACAGGTTGTTTTTAGGCAATTCTTGTAATTTTATTGTGGTAGTTTAATGATCTTCCTCTGAAGAATGAGCATGAGCTGCTGCTCAGCAACAAACTGTGTGTAAAAATCTAAATATATGTTTTATCTGCATTTTTCAGTGATCACAGGTTGCTGGGCTGACGGTGGCCAGTTTGAAAACCTGAAAAATCATCCAAACCCCAGTGGACACTTTGTAGAAACTTTGCTTAAAGAAACCAAGTTATGGATATGTCATCCACCTGAATTTACCTCCTGGCACCTTCAATATAAAAGGAGCTCTTGGAAGACATCCAAGTTGAAGTGGAACACTAAATCAACTCAGTCACAAATATGTGCCACTGAGCAAGGCACTTAATCTGCTGGAGCTGCTCAGAGTCCGACAGACAGAGACGGTCGTACAATCTGGCATTAAGTGTTGTGTTTTAGAAAACAGAGAAGTCGGTCTTCCTCCGTGGTGAGGAGTCAGTGTGGAGTGAAGACTGACAGCCATCAGTCAGTCTGTTGCTGTCAGAACCAGAAGATGCAGCTTCATGATCAGTTATTATGCAAGGCCGAGGCCCTTCGGCAGGTAGACTGTGGTCACTCAGGCCGGGTCACACTAGCATGTCACTGTCATGATTAGAGGATTTGTTTCGCGGCAAACTGAATTCGGACAGCCGACTGACTTGAAACAGTCGTGACTGAGCCGACATTAAAGTGAACAGGCTGACAGACACTGTAGAAACATTCAGTTTAACTAACCTGAAAGAAGAAGCAGCACGGTCTTCAATCAGCTGTGGGATGAAAGCTGGCGGGGATGAATTTGTCTCTGAAATAAACGATGCTAACAGATTTAGCTGAATGGCTAACCAGCAGCTAACAAGCTTGGCAGGCTATTGCAGCTGGCAAGTTCTGAAGCATGTCTGCATAAAAATGATTACAACTGTAGCTTCAGGAAACTGGAAAGTATTCAGTCTTTTTGCTTTGACGTTAACAGCTAGATAGCATTTCACCAGTCAGCTAATTAGCTCTCCAGCTACAGTGGTAAGCTAACGAGCCTGACAAATAGCCGCTGCCAGTGACTTTCTGGTGTGACCAAGTGCTGAGGATGCTGCCACCATGATCCGTCCATCTGTTTCATAATCCTTTAAAAAAACTTAATTTGAGTAAACATAAAGAACTGAAGAGCTAACAGTCATATCTTACAATAAACGGAATAAAATTTAATTTGACAAACAGATCAGCGAGGCAGCAGTTTTACCTTGACAGTCGGAGGCTCAAAACCGTCTGAACCCACAAGATCCAGTTTAGAGTCCATGTAGCTGCTGAAGCAGAGTCGCTCTTCACGTTAGCATCAGAATATTTACCAGTGGAGTCGCAGCTCAATGGGAAATATTCGTCCTTGTTGTTCTGGATCGATGAGGATCCAGCTGAAAGTCCTGACAGTTGTGTTGAAGCTGCTTGTTGCTCTCCAGACGAGCAGCTGCAGCTCAGTTTGAGTTTAAATCCCAGTTAGAGGAGAACGGGGCCAACTGCGGGTTACCTTGTGAATGATGATGGCAGCTGGACAGATGCACAGTCTGCTCTCTATCTACAGGATCATGTGACCAGAGTCGTGTGGTGATCAGAGTCAACTGGGCGTGATCTCCGGCAGCATGGCGGGCAGGTGGATGGTTGGACACGAGTCTCTGTGTCTCAGTTTGAACATCAGCTGCTCTTTTTCCTGAGAAAGCTTCTGGTTGATCACCAGCTGCCTCTCCAGTGCCACCTTCATGTCCTGCTGCTCCTTCGATAAGCCCCTGACAAACACAGAAGAGAGAGAGCGTCAGCATTACTGTATTTAGGTTCATGTTTGAAGTCAGAATCTGGGTGGAACCTGGATCCAATACAACTTGATTAAAACCTCTTCGAGGTTTTGGGTGATTCGGTTAGATGATGAACTGCCTGTTCTCTGTCCTCAGTCTGTCCTGTTTCTCTGCAAAGCCGACTACAGTGTGTTACAACATCAAGACATACAGATTTTAAATAAAGAACTGCTGCAAAAGTGACAGAATTCTATATCATGACTGCATATTAAACAGAAGAATACATTTTAAAGGCATCCCTGTCTCTTTAAATCCAGAGGTTTAAAGAACGGCAACCATTTGATGTTGTGTATTTCGTGTTCAGGATTTAGCAGGTGTTGGTTTGTGGCAGCAGCAGGTCAGCATCACTGTCATGTGATGAGATAACAGCAAAAGTAAAATATTTTCTCTCACTAGTGTGTTTGTGTTTAAACAGTTTCAGAGACATGTGGATAATTTTGAAGGCTCTTAACTGTGCTATTGATCCTTCAGTTGAAAAATCAGTCTTTAAATCAGTTATAGTGGGTTTCATGAAGAGCTGAATAAAATAGTTTTAACTCAGTGAACCTGAGCCATTTATAATTTGAAAGTGTTATAGGATCTTTGTGCAGTTGTGAATTGTCCAGCAGGTGGCGCCACAGTCCTTCATAATGAGCTGCTGGTGGTGAAGAAGATGAGAATTCTTACTGAATCAGAGTCTGGCAGTTGTCTATCCGGACTCTCAGATCTTCGTTCTGCTGCAGAATGTTGATGATCTGATCCTCCAGAGACAAATTCTTCTCCACCTGAGAACCACCAGAAGACAACAAAGATGAAGACGCAGATGGAGGAGGAGACGAAGAAGAAGTAGTGGGAGAAGGAGAAGAAGAAAGGAGAAGAAGAAGACAGAAGAAGAAGAAGAAGAAGAAGAAGAAGAAGAAAGGAAGAAGAAGAAGACAGGAAGAAGAAGAAGAAGAAACAAGGTGATGTTGTAAATTAAATTATATCTTTGCAGACAGATAAGTTAAAATCAGTCTCCAGCAGCGTTCTGCAGTTGACCTACCAGAGCATCCATCTGCTGCAGCTTCCTGTTCTGCTCCTGCACGCGCTCACTCTTCATCTCAATGACAAACAGAAGAGACTCCTGCTCAGACTCCCAGAATGCACCTGGGCTGCCGTGGGCCTGGAGGATAAACACATTTCTTAGTTCTTCCGTATGTTCCTCATAAAGAATAAATGAATTATATGGTTTGTATGTTTGAGTTCACTCACCTGAATATTTCTCTGCAGGTCCTTTTTGAACGTCGACTCTTCCACTCTCCTCTTCAGCTCGTTATAAACCTGCAGGTCTGACGTCAGTTCCTCCACTTTACCCTTCAGTTACAACACAAAGTTAAGAATAAAAGCATAAAAACTGATAAACTGATGAAAAGATGGTTACTGATTTGCTCTGTCTTACCTTGAGGTAGTTCTCAGCAGCCTCAAACGTCTCTGTCAGTTCAGTTTTCTCTTGTTCGTGTCTCTTCTGCAGCTCTGCAACAAAAAACACAAACTCAGATTGATGATATCACACGAAAAACAAGAGCCACACCGGGTGAGGGCATGTGTTTTTCTGCATGTCCTCGAAATTCAGATTTTTGGATTTTAGACTTTTAAGGATAAACCTGCTGTGGATCATTTCAAGAAATCTATAAAATACAACTTTACAGTTGGATTTATCACAATTTCTTTATGTGCATTTTCAATGAATATGTGCCTGTTAATCAGTAGCATATGAATAATAAGTTTTAGATATAAACATTAACGGTATATGAGATCCGAATCACCTCAGCTGGTCTCTACGTGGTGTATTAATAAAGTTTTGTGACTGTACATAAAACACGCTCCGTCTCTGAAACCTGAGATGTTCGTGCCGAGAATAATCTCGACATTTGTTACCTTCCACGCTTCTCTCGTGTTCCTCAGTGACAGCTTTACTCTTCTGTTCATGGAGGATGTTCAGATCGGCCGTTGTCTCTGTTTTCACCTGAAAATCACATCAGAGGGAAAATATAAGACGAAACATTAACAACATCTGTGTCAGAACCGAGCAGAGAGAAGGTTCATTATAACAACACACAGACTGTCAGTAAATCAACTGAACATCAGTAAAACACATGAGAGTTAAAAGTGGAGAAAACTTGCAAACAGGCTTCATTTGTAAGAGAAGTTAAACATATAAAAATGAGCTGAAGTTTGTCAGCACACAATCAGAAAGCTCATAAGCAGAGTATTCAGGTGGTCCAGTGACCTGCAGGAGCTGCTCAGCTGCTGTCAGACGAGGGTATTAATAACTCCTCTGGCTGACACTTTCACTCCTCCTGCCAGTGAAGTTGAACTCAGATGTGATGTGAGGTTTGTTAATCTGCTTCTCTGACAGAATCCATTCTTTAAACCAGATGTTGAAGCTGCTGTGTGAGAATCACAGAGGTCCAACCCTGACGGTGATCAGGTCTGACCTGGCTGGAGGGTATGAGGTCAGTAGGTTCCTCCACAACAAACATCTGCCTCCAAGTTATTTATCAAACAAGAGCGAGACAGCAGCTGTGTTCCCATCAACTCATCAGAAAAGTTTGATGAAATCAGAAAAATAGCTGAAAATCTTCCTGAATTTCAACAAAACAGTTTAATTAACTGAAACTGTGCGTCAGAATAAATCCTGTTCACGTTCATCAGTGATGTTGTGATAATCATGAGCTCCTCACCTTATCGAGGATGCTCAGGACGAGGGCGCACACCTCCTCACCAGCGTGGTGCTTCAGTAGCTCCGCCCTCTCCGGGTTCCCATTGGACGAGAGCACTTCCTTTAACGTCCTCAGCTGCCACTCGAAGCGCTCTAGCTGCTTCTCCAGATACACATCCTGCTCACCTGACGTTCGTTTACCTGCAGAGGAGAGAAATGACAGACACAACTTCGTGACACCGAACAACCTCAAAATTATAACATATACATTGAAATCATTCAAATAATTACAAGAAAAAAAGCAAATGGTCACGTTTGTGAAGCTGGACCCATAAAAATCATGTTTTATTTAAATCAACCCACCCAACAACTATAACAAATAGTCAATTTATTGCCAACTTTTGGATAATTCTTTCTCATTTTTAATGCAAAACATTTAAATCCTTACTGCGTTTTGTGTGAAAAATCTTAACTTGTAATGTAACTTGTGACTGAAGCTGTTTGATAAATGTAGTGAAGTAAAACATGATGAGAAAAATATCCGAGTGAAGTACAAGTACCTCAGTATTTAAGTAAATGTCAGTAATTTGTGTCTTCTGAGTGTTTTTGAGGAGTGGAAGGGTTAAATCAAACGGCTCTCAGATCTGCAGGAAGTTGTTCTGACTGTAATTTAATTTCAACCTGTCAATTACATCATCGACATGTAGACACACGCTGACAGACACACAGAGTTTGAAAGACGTCTTCAGGTTGGACGTCGTCTCTTCAGGCTAAAAAACATCTCGAGTGTTGTAAATCTGATCAGAGTCATTATTTTTATCATCACCGCCGAAAAAACTTGAATAATGAAATGTTTTAAATTATAAAACTAGTTCTAGTTGTCAGAAAATTTATTAACAATGAAACAACAGACTGAAGGAATTAAATGATTTATAACTCAGAGAAACATCAGTTTGGCTTCTTGTTGCTTCTGTATTTCAGATGGAGGTGAAGCACGTCGCAGCCTGTCTGTCTGCAGGTGAGTTGATTTTTAAACAAAGAGGAGCTTTAGCTTCATTCTGCTGCTGTCTGAGGGTTGAGACACAAACATCAGAGCTGTGGGATCCTTCACAGTCAAACATGGAAAAACACAAAATGTTTTAGGTAGTTTTGTGACTCAAGTCATTTGATCCATGTCATCTTTCTTTGTCAAGCCAAATCAAGACAAGTCCTTAGTTCACCTAAAAATGATCTGAGTGTGATCCAAGTCTCTGACGATCCCAAACTGATTTGAAAAGTCGTTATTTACAATGTTGACATGCGGTCGAGCTCTTGCACTGACTTCAGATGGGGTCTCATTAACACTTTTATCTTATTTCATCTTAATAAAGGTGTAAATCTGGTCTTAGATCAGGTTGTGATGTGTTCTCTCCTGCAGACTGATCACAGCAGATGAGCTGTATGGAGACATCTGATGTTTCTTTGGTTGTTTCTCTGTTTTAAATCAAGTCTCCAGCTACTTCAGTTGTTTAGCAGAATGCTGCAATTCTGTTTTACTGTGAAGCTCCAGAAATGTTCTGAGGACTACGACACTTCACCTGACTTTATATCATCAGGAGGAGGAGAGGAGGATTTTATATCATCAGGAGGAGGAGAGGAGGAGAGGACTGAGGTCAATGTTTGAGTGAACTGTTCCTTTAAGGCCACCATCTTGAAATACCAGCTGTTTTCCAGTGTTTTCACTCCAACATCTGTACAGTGAGTCCAGCTCCTCCTGCCTCAGTGATTCAGAGCAGGATGACGACAGCGTGTTGGTACCTTCCTGTTTTAATGAGAGGTTTCTGTTCTGTCGTCTAAACTGAACAATCTGCTCGTAAACAGGAGGAAGCGAGGGAACAGTGAACTGAGCGCCAGTCACTGCTGAGTCACAGCAGACGATTCATTCAGTCACATAAACTTCACCTCACACCGGTAATCACCTGAGATCTCTCTAACCGTTAACTGTCATCACTGAGATGTCAGGAGGAGGTTTTGTTTTTGTCTTGATTTTTGTTCATGAGAATCTCCTGCAGCCTGTAAACATCTGAAGTTACTGTAGCTCTGCAACAAACTTTTTAATCAACTTTTATTTTATTTTCCACAGCAGCTGTCTCAAACTTTAGACCATCTATTTTTTTACGGGCTTATGGCACAGTTACTACACGTCTTAGGTTTGTGTTATTTGTTATTTTGAGAAGTCATGAAAAAGAGGCTTTGTGTCATTTGAAATTCAGATAACATAAAGACAGAATTGTATTTATCCAGAAGGAAACTATCGACTACTTGGGTTTTCTAGATTAGATTCTACATTTTCGATTTAAACTTTTATTCAGCACTGAGTAAGTAAAGATCCATAGATCACTGGTTTTATGTCCTGATAAACTCTTCTTTAAAAAGAAAGAACTGCTCGACTTTATCCTGCTCAAGTTTAAATCATATTCACCAAATGTAAAACAACAACCAGCAGTCTTCAGAGACTCAACAACAAACCACAGAATACAGAAATTCAGTTTGTTACAAAGTTCAGTTTCTCAAGTCTGTCCAGACTGAACCCTCTTCACAAACACATCAATAAAGGATCTCTGATACAGAAAATGAACCAACATGTCTGGTGCTGTCAGAGTTTCGTCCGTCAGCTGATTGTCTTCATCACAGGAGAAGAGTCTCGAAGTGACGCAGGCTAACATGAAGCTAGCTGTGACAACTTTGAAGTGTTTATTTCTTTAGACAGGGGTCAGCATGAGGGGCTGCTACTTGTGATTGCAATGCTAAAAAAAAAAACCTTAAAGCTTATTATAATCCATTTTTTATTTGAATGAAGTCACTCCTGTCTACATGGGAGCGGGAATGTGTAAACTGAAATCTGCTGCTTGTGATCGGATTCACCTTCACTTCATCAGTTTTATTATGTTACTTGTTCAGTCTGACAAACATCGATCATTATTCACCTTTTCATAGCAACATTTTGACTCATTGTAGCGGGAAAGTCACAGGTTTTCCGTCCCATGAAGTGACCCAGGAAACCATGACAGTGAACCAGCATGTAGGTAAAAGCGTCCTGAACGAGCTCACCTGACAGGTATGCAGTTATCGGTTACACCTGTGATTTACCTGCTGTGACAAGTCAAACTGAAGGAGGTCTCAGTTCACCTGCAGCTCTCAGATTACTGATACAAACATCAAGGTGACTGAGGACAATGTGTTTGTAACAAAATGATGTCATTGATATATCTTCATCCAAACACACAGCCAGTTTTCAATCACATTGATCTTATTATCAGTTATGTTGTTTTTGTTTTATTGATTTAAAAGCTGATTTTTTCCCAACTATATTTTATATGACATCTAATGTATTACCTTCCCCCGTATCCTATTGAGACGTTAAGCCTCACTGTTGTTATGTTTTAAACATCCAGCTAATGTACTGCCACATGTCACAGTGAGCTAGTTCAGCTAGCTATAAGCTAATGACCTCTCTGCTCTTAAGACAGTCGTCCTCATCCGATTTAATCTGATCTGTGTGGTGGGTGTGTGTTCTCAAATATAGAAATAAAAATACATTTAATGTAACCATCAAAAGGAGCCAGAAGTTCAGACACGAAACAGGAAGTTTTCAGCCGCAGCAGCAGCTGATCTCATCACAGAGACACGGTGAAGCATTTAGCAGTTAAAGAGACAGGTGTTTTCATCAGGAGGTGGAGGAAACCAAAAACAGAGCTAAAAGAGCTTTTCTGCTGCCTCCAAATGGACAAACAAATCTGTAACTGCATGTTTCACAGGATAAAGTCTCAAGACAGACATTCAGTCTTCAGTCAGATTCTCATGACATATAGTGAGACATGAAAACAGGAAGTGAAAGAACATAAAGCGAGTGAGAACCGCCAGAGGAGGAAACCCACATATAGTTCACACAGATATGAAAACACTCACCTCCATCATCTTGACGGCTGTTTTCTTTCCGCTTCTTCTCTCCTTTCTTGCCTTTGCTCTTCTTCTGATGATGACAGGAAGAGAAGAAGAGGACAAAGAAGAACAAGAACGTGTTTCAGTGACAGAATCAACAAACAGATAAGCTGCTTCAGTCCTTTGCTGCCACGTCAAAGACAGGAAGGATATGAGCATTTGCTTGTTATTTTTCTGTATTTATTTAAAATGTGTTTCTGTCGTTATTTTTCCATTTGTTGCAAAAGTCATAACTTCAACACTTGCTGACTTTATTAGGGCCTGAGCAGGTCTCGACCTGACAACTTTTTTGTCCCAAATGATCGAAATTTTCACTGCCTCAACTTACCCCAAAACTCACCAAACTTGGAATATAGGTCACACCCACCGAAAAATGGTATTTCTATTGTGAATTTCTACCACTAGGTGGCGCTATAATCAACAATAATGTGTTTTGCCTTATAACTCCCATATACTTTATCGCACATTCAAATTTATATCCACGCGTTCCCTGAATTGGGCTGACTCTATATAGGCCACGTCCCATTTCAGCCTACCGTGTGTCGCAAGCATACTTTTTCAAACTCCTCCCAGGCCATTTCACGGATTTCCATGAAACTTTGAACACGGCTTCTGTGGACCCTCCTGACAAGACGTTATTAAAAGAATTTTGATTACAAACAATACGCAAGTTATTAAATAACAACTTCCTGTACATTTCATTACAAACAGGAAGTGTTGCATATCTCCACATTTGTCTGTCCGAATGACATGCAACTCTGGTTACTGGTTACTACTTCCTACGAAGTATTTTATATCTCCATCTCGGTAGGTCGGATTAACAAGAAACTTGGTGAAATTTTTGTCAATGCCCTCCTGACGATAGCTGACGAAAAGGTGTTACCAGGGGACTCTATAGCGCCTCCTGGAATGTTAAAAATCCAAGCCCCGCCTCCTACATGCATATACGTGAATGACATTTGGTATGCATATGTATCATGACCAGACGCACAAAAAACATGGGTACCAAACTGTCACTCCAGCAGGAAGTCGGCCATTTTGATTCAAAGTTCCCATTTCACCCCCATTTTGATCCATTTCTATGCCTCGTGCTTTAACAAACTCCTCCTACAGATTGAACACCGCAGACTTCCAATTCACTCAGTATCATCCTCAAACCTTCAACATGAAAAGTAATCAAAAGCTTTCACCTACGTCAAACATGGTGGGTGTCATGGTTCGCTCCATTTTCATGCTTCGCCATAAAGCATCAAATCCTTATAACTTCAACATACAATTTCCCATGTATACCAAATTCATCACACATGCATACGATGTCGCCCTGAATACCTCCATGCATCAATACTGTGTCATATCCATAGCGCCACCTACTGGACACAGGAATTCAGAAAAACATCCTATTCACATGACATTTATAGGTTTTCCTCCATTTCACACATTACAAAATGACATGCAACTAAAAGGTGAGCACACCCTCCGACAGCGTCTCCGCCAATCAGTGATCCAAACACAACTGACACCAATTTGTTTGAGGGATTTTTCACCTGTAGTTCATTTTGTTTTTATGTACATTCCAGACAGTTCTTCTGACTTCAGCGCACATTATTTAATACTGCAGGAGCAGGCCACCAGATCATAAAGGAACAACTTCCTCATTCCTATCTGGACCAAATTTAGCATGTTTGACAAGAGTCCAGCCCTGAACACATAGGCCAATATACAGTCATAGTCACAGCGCCACATGTTGGACACCCCTTCCTGCACTGTCCCAAACACCGACAGTTAAGAGATACGCACACAATAATCACGCAATGGGGCCAGGTACGCAGCACACCCCGACAGCAGCATGCCTGCGAGGGCCCGTTCATCGCTGCTTGCAGCTTTAATTTTTATGTGTATTTATGTATATATGTATATCAAACTGCTGATGGTGATGATGGTAAAATAATCATGACTGTGAGATAAAAGGAAAAAGGGCCCTGACACACCAACATCTGTACAAGGTGAGCATCTACAGCTCTATGATGATGATGATGATGATTTAGAATGTCTCTGCAATGAAATGTTGTGTTTCAATGTTGTAAATGGAAAAATTCAGATGGTGATTCAAGACTGTTTTTAGTCTAAACTGAGAGCAGAGATCATAATTCACATCATGGAAAGTCAATGTTGTTGTGATGAAACTTTCTACCTCAAACATGTTCAAAGTATTAGGTTAACACGTTTTTAAGGACAGTCCAGAGCCAGCAGAGGCGGGAAGACAAAACATGCAATTTCTTAGTTACTGTACTTCAGTAGATGTTTCAGGTATCTGTACTGTACTTAAGCATCTCTGTGACTTTCCTTCTCTACATCTGAACACAAACATTTGAACTTTCTCCTCCTCACAGCTTCAAAACAGGCATGTTAATTTAGTTTGATGCATTTGAGGTGAATTATGGATTATTATTATTTGGTGTCATCTTGGCAACTTTTTTACTCTGATAGAGTCTGTACAAGTTGAATCAGTACTTCTGCTTTTACAAGAGTCTGTTTTTACACAAGTATCTGAGCTTCAACTGGAGGACAGGCTGTGTAGACTGTTGATAGCTCTGACAAAAATGACAGTTTTCTCATATTTTAAGACAAAACAATCAATTAATTACTTGAGAGAAGATAAGCTGTAAACATTTCCTGCAGACATTGTTCATTTATAATTTAACATCTCTGTAAAAAAAAAAAATGGATATGGATGTGTTCTGGGGGATCTCTTTACAGGTAAACAGCAGCTGACAACAGTAAAACAATAAAAATAAATCATATTTTTATGTTGTAATGCCAGGACTTCTTCCACTGCTTCGTCCAGGACTATGACCTCATTAAAAGTCGACTCCCTCCTATCATTTCCTGCCCTCCAGCAGGGTTTTTTCAGTACCATTATACTGTCCAAGTCATTCTGGGCACCACTGAAGTCAAATTGTTGTTCCAACTTTTTGTGCACAAACATTATAAGAAATCTGCTACGATGAGTACAATGTTACATTTTTATTGAAAAAATATTCTTTGGGGAGGAAACCCAAACACAGTGCCAAATATGTCGCACCTAAACCTTCAACAAACCTCAGAGAAAAACAGCTTCAAGTCAACTACTTCGCAGCATGTTTGAGTTTTATCATTAGAAATTATCTCAGGATTAAGGTCAGATCATATTATTTTTCTGAGCTCACAGCTCTAGACTGACCTGAATTTATCTCTCAAACTAATTCAGATAATCTGAAGTGCGTCAGGAACATAAAACAGGTGGTTGGAGGGAGCTGAAGCTTCGACCCACTGAGGTTTCTGGTTCCTCGTTCCTCCTGGTTCAGGTCTGACTGTTGGACTCAGTGAGGCCTTTTGATTCAGGTCCGGCTGTTAAACTGGAGCAGTACAGTCGTTATGAAAGCTGCAGATGGAGGTCTGAGTGACTCTGAGCTGCCAGTTTCTGTCACATTAGTCTCCACATGACTGACGCTGTAACTTTCCCTCTTTTCTTTCTGGGTTACATAACTTCAGCTGCAGCTCAGACGGACTGCAGACAACGGGACCACTGTTTGTTTATGATGATAGGGTCTCATACCTGCACATTTAACACCTCACTGCACTGACACCAGGGGCAGCTCGCTGGCCTTGTTCACTTTGTATGAAATATCAGAAATAGAGCAAAACGTCACTCGTCGTTCAGCAGAGTCCAAGCTGCTTTTGTCAGAACAATGGTCGAAAGCACAAAGATGTTCAGCTCACAGTGATGTCAAACATTAATGTCTTTTGTTAATTTAAAGGCAATCTGACTGAGATTTGCCGTGAACTACCAAAAAGCTGAATCATCCTCCGAGGATCATGAATATCGACAGCAAAACTATGATGAAATAACTCAATGGTCTGTGGATAGAAGCAGTTTCATCAAAATGATCAAATCATCACTATTAAATGATTGGTGCATAAATCGAGATCATATCAACAGTCGATGTGATTTGATTCTGATTCAGCGTGCGAGGATGAGATTATAAAACAATTATCGATGCATCACAGTTTTTGATTTCAATACAAGATTTATTTTCCTTCACTTTGTGAAAACGTGCTCCTTTTTGTAGTGATCCATGAATAAAATAAAATCTCTCTATAAAAGTAAGGAATCTCTGTCTGTCTGTCTGTGTGTGTTTCTGTGCCTCAAATATCTCAGGACCAGAGCCAATCACTGCAGAGCTCAAGCCCACGACATACCTTAAGAAAGAAGCGGATTTATACCTGCAGCGGTGCGAGCTGGACCGGGATTTTGCCGGCGGTTCGGTCCCGTTCTGTTCTGTGCATCTAAACTGACTGTTGTGGATTAATGAGACCAAACGAGTCCAGACCGAGTCTGTTCGGGTCTGAGGAGATCTGGAGACGCGCCGACAACAAAGTGGAATCTGAATCTGTGAATGTATGTGTGTAGCTAACGTTAGCTGCTAGCTCACCCAGACGGCCCACCTCCCGAGGCGATCGGACCCACCGGCACGTCCGAAACCGGACTTAGGATAAATAATGTCCGCCACCCTTTTTCGCGAACGTCACGTTTGCTTTGTGTCTGGTGCAGGAAGAAACGGTAAAAACGGGCTTTTGTCACGAAAGTGTCCCAGCAGCAAGTTTGGTTGTTGAAAAACAGGAAGTTGTGTGAGGGACGTCGGCGGTGATACAGACAGCGACAGAGACAGCGAGTTTTGAGAGTTGAGAGATTTGTGACATCTAGCGTGTTTGGAGTGTATAAT
Organism: Diplodus sargus; assembly: GCA_903131615.1. Lineage (NCBI taxonomy): Eukaryota > Metazoa > Chordata > Actinopteri > Spariformes > Sparidae > Diplodus > Diplodus sargus. Next base: position 100,210 of record CAEMYA010000184.1, on the reverse strand, counting down.
TAGTGTGTGTTTGGTGTAGTGTGTAGAGTGTGTAGTGTAGTCGTTTTTATTTGTGTTGTGAGTCAACTGCTGAATTGCGGAGCAGGCAGGAATGAGCTGAGGAGCCTGAGGCATTGCCTGCATTTCAATGTAAATAGTTACATATAACTTTGTAAATTTCAAAAACTTATGCACAAATTCAGCAAACAACAATTTATATTTGCATTATAACTAATGCAATTGGTTCATTAAACTGTTTGTGGTTTTCACAGTAAAAAATCTAACTTTTTCCTACTCTGATTTTTTTGTGATTTTAGGTCCATAGTGTTAATATAATATGTCAAAATGAAAAAAATAAATGTACAGTCACACATGTGAGGTTGTGCTGAAAATAATGACACCAAACAAGGCAAGGTAAATAGTTTTTAAGGTGAAATATAATGGTATAATCACAAGTAGTCTAAAACAGACAGTTATATCCCTGATGTCCCACCTTCAAACACAGCTTCATTTGGCCATCCATGAAAAAAACACTTAACCTCCCACTTTTCTATAGGAATACATGCTTCCTAGGACATGCACTAGTAAAATAAAAAGATCATATTACTTCCATCATCTTTGCTCAGCTAACCTCACACAAACTCTATAAGAGCTTCGGCAAGTATTCATCTGTTATTTTTCATCATCTAACTGGTCCAGCAGTAACAAACACACAGTTTCCTACGGTTGACTTTTCTTCAAATCATTCAAAATAGATTTGCGACACAGGGATGTGAGTCTTTGGCATTTCACAATTTGATCTGATTTTAATTCTTGGGTGTCAGATTTGATTTGATGCTGTAGACTGCTCCTCCGCTCCATTAACGTTACACTGTGACAACATTAAAAGTTTTCACGAACATGTGGCCTGTTTAATGTCCTTCTTTTAAAAAGGTGATTGAGTCAATAAATAAAAGAAAGGATTGCAACTGCTTCCTTGCTTGAAGATGAACTTCAAGATGTGTTGCGCACGCAGCAAATTGGCCTAGTTGCTGTACTATCCTCAATAAACAATTTGTCGATTAGTCGATTAATTTAGTGTAGACAATAAAAATTTGTCGACACTAAATTTGTGCGTCAACGCGTCATATTTATTATTGTTATAATTATTTATCATCATATTTTTTTTATAAAGATTTGAGCCGGAGCAAATCGCTGTAGCACCGCTACTAGAATGCGCACCACAGTGTGGCATAGAAGAAGACTGTTCCGCAGAAGAAGAAGAATATGAATGACAGCGGAACATGTGGAGGAGAGCAGGAAAGCAAAACCAAACACGTCCAAAGTGGGCGCGGGCGGTAACCTCCCATCTTCAATATATGACATTAAATTTACGTGTGACTCTGTAGTAGAGCTCAGATCGAGCCTAAAAACATCAAACCCGACGTGACCCCGCGCACATTGAGTCCCGGCCCAGCCCGGCCTCAGTGACGAGTAATCTACCGCGTTAATATTTCCAAACCAGTAATCAGATTAAAGTTACTTATTCAAGTCACTGTGTGTTACTATTATTTATGTCATTTTCCTCAGTAAAAATATATATTTTTGCTTTCTTCTTGCGTCTCGAGGAGTGACGTCACGTGTGTGAGAAGTCACGTTTTTCAGACATGAGGAGAACTCATACACCACGCAGCAACACAACAACAATGGAGGGAGGAGAGAGATTTGCGTTTTGTAGCCGGAAATACTGTGTCATCAGACAAGAGGCCAGCTGCAGACAAGCTCTTTAATACATTCATTGGCTAATAATGTGTACAGAGGTGAAGGGTGGCCAGTAAAATGATTCTAAAAAAATAAGTCAAATTTGCAAGTAAGAGGTTTCTGTCTGACAGCAATGATATCAATAATAATTCATGTGTAGGATATTAAGTCAGTACAAAACAGTAATAATATAAATTGGATAAAACACTGAATAGTAAACCTCCACTTAATGCAATGATTTCTAACATAATTCATTTGTAAGATATGTAATCAATTACAAACTGTAATAATTAGTATTAATTAGTTCAGTTGACATATAAAAAATCCAGTTGCGTTTCAAAATATTGTGTTTTCAAATGCATGTTTCATGGGTTTTTAAATTTGCTCTGAGAAAATCAAGGTAAAACCGAAGGAAAAGCAGACGCTGCCAAAATATTCGTGACTGATCGACTAATCGAAAAAATAATCGATGGATTAGTCGACAACCAAAATAATCGTTAGTTGCAGCCCTAATCATGTTACTAACATGTAAGAACACAGACAGGCGGGAGTAGAGGGAACTTTTCAAAGGGAATGTTTCAAACCATAACCATAATGATTAAAATGTTTTAGGAGCTCATAACTCCCGAAGGAGCGACGTGGGCCCGCCCTCCGGTGAGCTCACCACTCGCCGGAGGGTTCAGAAGGGGCCGGTGCATTGTGATTTGGGTGGCAGTCGTGGGCGGGGGCCCCGGCGACCCAATCCCCGGATGGTGACTCTAGCCATGGGGACATGGAATGTCACCTCGCTGGGGGGGAAAGAGCCTGAGCTGGTGCGGGAGGTTGAGCGGTACCGGCTAGAAATAGTCGGGCTCACCTCCACGCACAGTCTGGGCTCTGGAACCCAACTCCTTGAGAGAGGGTGGACTCTCTTCAACTCTGGAGTTGCCCGCGGTGAGAGGCGGCGAGCTGGTGTGGGCTTGCTTATAGCTCCCCAGCTCAGCCGCCATGTGTTGGAGTTTACCCCAGTGAACGAGAGGGTCGCTTCCCTGCGCCTTCGGGTCGGGGAAAGGTCTCTCACTGTTGTCTCGGCTTATGGGCCGAACAGCAGTGTAGAGTACCCGGCCTTCTTGGAGTCCCTGGGAGGGGTACTGGAGAGTGCTCCAACTGGGGACTCCGTTGTTTTACTGGGGGACTTCAACGATCACGTGGGCAGCAACAGTGTTACCCTGAGGGGTGTGATTGGGAGGAACGGCCTCCCTGATCTGAACCCGAGTGGTGTTTTGTTACTGGACTTCTGTGCTGGTCACAGTTTGTCCATAACAAACACCTTGTTCAAGCATAAGGGTGTCCATATGTGCACGTTGCACCAGGACACCCTAGGCCGGAGGTCAATGATCGACTTTGTGGTCGTGTCATCTGACCTCCGGCCATATGTCTTGGACACTCGGGTGAGAGAGGGGCTGAGCTGTCAACTGATCACCACCTGGTGGTGAGCTGGATCCGCTGGCAGGGGAGGAAGCTGGACAGACCTGGCAGACCCAAACGTATTGTGAGTGTCTGCTGGGAAAGTCTGGCGGAACCCTCTGTCAGGGAGGTCTTCAACTCCCACCTCCGGGAGAGCTTTAACCAGATCCCGAGGGAGGCTGGGGACATTGAGTCCGAATGGACCATGTTCTCCACTTCCATTGTTGACGCGGCTGTCCAGAGCTGTGGCCGTAAGGTCTCCGGAGCCTGTCGTGGCAACAATCCCCGAACCCGGTGGTGGACTCCGGAAGTAAGGGATGCTGTCAAGCTGAAGAAGGAGTCCTATCGAGCCTGGTTGGCCCGGGGGTCTCCTGAGGCAGCTGACGGGTACCGGCAGGCCAAGCGTGCGGCAGCACGGGCAGTCGCAGAAGCAAAAACTCGGGTCTGGGAAAAGTTCGGGGAGGCCATGGAGGAGGACTATCGGTCGGCCTCGAAGAAATTCTGGCAAACCATCCGGCGCCTCAGGAGGGGGAAGCAGTCCTCCACCAACACTGTTTACAGTGGAGGTGGAGAGCTGCTGACGTTGACTGGGGACATTGTCGGGTGGTGGAAGGAATACTTCGAGGATCTCCTCAATCCCACTGACACGTCTTCCATAGAGGAAGCAGAGACTGGGGTCTCAGAGGTGGATTCATTCATTACCCAAGCCGAAGTCACTGAGGTAGTTGGGAAGCTCCTCAGTGGCAAAGCACCGGGGGTGGATGAGATTCGCCCTGAGTACCTCAAGTCTCTGGATGTTGTGGGGCTGTCTTGGTTGACACGTCTCTGCAGCATCGCGTGGCAGTCGGGGACAGTGCCTCTGGACTGGCAGACCGGGGTGGTGGTCCCCCTATTCAAAAAGGGGGACCGGAGGGTGTGCTCCAACTATCGGGGGATCACACTCCTCAGCCTCCCTGGGAAAGTCTATTCCAGAGTACTGGAGAGGAGAATTCGGCCGATAGTCGAACCTCGGATTCAGGACGGAACAATGCGGTTTTCGTCCGGGCCATGGAACACTGGACCAGCTCTATACCCTCCGCAGGGTGCTCGAGGGTTCATGGGAGTTTGCCCAACCAGTCCACATGTGTTTTGTGGATCTGGAGAAAGCATTCGACAGTGTCCCTCGTGGCATTCTGTGGGAGGTGCTCCGGGAGTACTGGGTCGGAGGCCCTCTGGTTAGGGCTGTACGGACCCTGTATGACCGGAGCAGGAGCCTGGTTCGCATTGCCGGCAGTAGGTCAGACCTGTTCCCAGTGCATGTTGGACTCCGGCAGGGCTGCCCTCTGTCACTGGTTCTGTTCATTATTTTTATGGACAGAGTAGAGCCGCTGCTCCTCCACATCGAGAGGAGCCAGCTGAGGTGGCTCGGGCATCTGTTTTCGGATGCCCCCGGGACGCCTCCCTCGGGAGGTGTTCTTGGCATGTCCCACCGGGAGGAGACCCCGAGGAAGACCCAGGACACGCTGGTGTGACTATGTCACCCAGCTGGCCTGGGAACGCCTTGGGATCCTCCCGGAAGAGCTGGAGGAAGTGTCCGGGGAGAGGGAAGTCTGGGTGTCCCTGCTCAGGCAGCTGCCCCCGCGACCCGGCCCCGGATAAGCGGAAGAAAATGGATGGATGGATGGAGGAGCTCATAACTTGCGACAAATCTGCTTAGAAAATAATAATTAAAAAAAGTCAATGACAAACCTTCATTAGGAAACCAGAAGTGCTGAGATAATAAACAGACAAACTGTCTCTACACTGTTTCCTGCGGTGAACCAGAACCTGCTCAAAGACCAGAACACAAAGTTCAACTTTATGATTGTTAACAGCAGAAAACGATCCACTCAGCACATCTGATCAGCAGAGAGTAAAAGCAGAGAGTAAAATATGTTGGTTCTAAATGACAAACAAACTAACAAATACTAGAACTAATGTCTATGCAGTTTGTTGATTATAGACCAAACTATCATACAATTCTAAAACAGTGTTTCCTCTACACTCATTTAGGAGTGGCGGCCTGCCGCCCCTTCAAATTTATTATTATTATTATTATTATTATTATTTATTTTATTTTTTTTAATTGCCGCAAATATACCACCGCCGCATCACATCTCCATACTACTCCAACTATCTTGCTCAGTATCTACTCTTTGGAGTATTATCATTAGCCTTTTACTGACTCAAGTGATGATGGTTAGGTAAACAAATGTGTTCACACTTGTGTTCACAGATGTGATGTGAGTGTAAATTATCTATCGTTAATGTTTTATGTAATCGTATAAGACGAGTAACATTAGACAGGGAGGAGCAGTGGAACAAAGTGTAGGAGAGCAGAGTACAGCAGGGGGAGAGCCGAGTGAAGGAGCAGGAGAGCAAAGTGATGGGGCAGGAGAGAGATTAGAGTAGAGGAGAAAAACCTAAAGGGAAGCACAGGCTATCAGGCTGGGACCTTAAATTAAATTTAAATAAATGTTTTTTTTTATTTTATTGTTGTATTTTTTGTTATTATTTTTTATTTTTACATTCAGCCTTTAAAAAGCCATTTTCCATGCCAGCCATTCAATAAAAAGGGGGATTATGCTGGGCATAAAAGTAAAATCTGCAGTCAAGTGTCATTTGTTTACGCCGCCACGGCTCCCCGGAAGCCTGCCCCCGCTGCTGAAAAAAAATCCTAGAGGAAACACTGTACAAATTTACAATTTGGTTTGACTTCAGTGTTAAAGGTCACCATTCAATCTCATTGTCTATTTAAGTTATTTTGGCATGTACCAAACTAAAGGCCCCCACACACCACCCAGACTCAAACCAACAGCCAACTGCCTTTATCCGACCACTCCGTTGCCTCTCGTCTGACCCGTTCGGCAGAAAAGTTGCGAGATACGCATGCACAGCGCACAAGGGAATACAAGGCAAGCTTACCTTAAGCTCAGGTGCATGATGTATCTGTATGTCGCGTTTTCTCTGTCGAATTTGCTGTTGTCACTAATGTAAACTGACCAGATAGTGGTATAACTGAACAAAGTTGATCCGTGATTCGACACGTTAGCTGAACCGCTTATTAATTATAGATTTCACTTTTTAAAGTCGACCTAATATTTCCCCAAATACTGATGCAGAGCTGCAGTGAGGAGGATTTGAGACAAACACGTACTGAGTGAAGTGAGTTAGCGAACACAAACTGACTGAGATGGCTGACTTTCATCTCAGCTCCGTTCACCGGAGCAGCTTCTACCTGTGGCTCAGCAGCCATCTGACCAATCAGATTGACCGAGTCCACTGACAATAGACGAATAGACAGCCAATAAGTAATATCAGATATATATAATACTTGTGGATTATTTGTAGAATAGAGTATATATAAAGAGTAATATAAAATGGTGAATATAACAAGTGTCTAGATAGAGATAAAAGCCAAAATAGAGTATTCATAATTCATTTAACAATAATCCTTTTTGTTTTGATCTAAAAAATTATCCAACCTGTTTCTAAAAATTGTGAGTTTTGTGATCTGTTGGTTGCACCCTTAGAATAAGAACAGTACAATGACAGTAATAATTAATAATGACATGTTCTATTAATTTTTTTCACAGAGAGGGTCTGCTGGCCAATACATCTCATTCTACTGTATTTAAGGTTTATTTTGCACAGTTTTGATACATTCTTTTATACTTATTTAATGTTGATTTTGCAGTGTTTTGTTAAGGTTTTGGATTAGGACTATTTTGATATATAAGAAATTTATTTAAATATAAATCTTGGTGAAATTATTACAATCTATCAGTGGATCAATGTTTTTTCAGTATTTAAGACATTTTAAAAATACCGTGGTATACCGATAACCATGATAATTTTTGCCACTACTGCCGCGGTGTGAAATTTTCATACCGTTACATCCCTACACACAACCAATCAGAGAATCCAATGGCTCCGACGGCCAACAGCCAAACTCCTCAGACTTTGCATGTTGAATCGGTGCAGACAACGTCCGCGCAGTTCCAAAAGCTTCCAACGCAGCTGAACACACCGGACAGATTTGTTCCTGAACTCGTCCAAGTCTCCCCAAACGCTTCAGACAGCCAATGGTTGGGCCGGTGTGTTCCTGCCTTAAGGCCCTATTGTAATGTTGTGTGCTCTGAGATGTGCACACAACCACCACTGTATCTCTCTGATACTGAAGAAACCAAAAGATTCTCAAAGGAGTTCTAAATGGAGCATCTTTTTCTAAGATGTTTGAGTGGATTTATGGAGGTTTATACTAATAAAACATATTGAACCAGTGGATTTATCCCTCTCATTCTGTTACTATCACAACAGATTCCATATTTCTGAATAAATTATTGAGGTTGAGCAAATAATATTTGTGTGAGTTTGTTTTTCTCTTCACATGAACGTCAGCAGGAGGTCTATGGAGATCTGTGCAGCAGATACGAAGACAGCTTTAGGCGTGGATCCAAACATCCACATTACACAAGAACACAGATCACACTGCACACACACAGAAATGAATGCTTACTGTATTGCCTCAGCAGCCACACACCCTGGCATTGCTCAAGAACAGTGAGCACACACACACACACACACACACACACACACACACACACACACACACACACACACACACACACACACACACACACACACACACACACACACACACACACACACACACACACACAAACTTTTTCTTTAGTAAACTGGACACCAACTCTATTTAAACTGTGAGCTGAAACAATATATTTCTCTGGTTTAAACAGAGACAGGGAGCATCAGTCTGAGGTGGACGAGGAGGAGAAGCCTATGTTCCTGCAGACGTTGGAGGGGCCCTCGCTTTTAAAAAAGGCCATAAATCAGAGCGAGGCTCCCTCCTCTGTTTGTGCAGCACTTCAGCGTCAAGAAAAACCTGACGGCACTGAGCTGAACATTTCAGCAGAGAAATGTATTTCAGCCTCTGCAGATGTTTATCAGGAGAATGTGAATCTTCTGATTGGCTGATTAAAAGCTCAGTGGGCAGAGCTAAAAAGCTATAGGTTTTACAGATGAGTGATTTTTAGATTGAAACTCATCGGGGGGACTTAAAAGCAAAAGCTCTCAACTGTCACCGTATCAGCGACCATCAACTGTCTCCCATCATCAGCACACAAAGTCAGGGCAAATGGTTTGCATTTTTATAGCACTTTTCCAGTCTAGCGACAGCTCAAAGCACTGTACAATACATGCCACATTCACTCATTCACACACACATTCATACACTGATGATGGAGGCAGCCATGCAAGGCGCCGACTGCTCACTAGGAGCAATTTGGGGTTCAGTATCTTGCTCAAGGACTCGATTCGAACTGGTGACCTTCCGATCACTATACGACCTGCTCTACCCACTGAGCCACAGCCGCCCCTACACTGCCGTCGCAAAGTCATCCGATCAGTTTACTCTGCAGTAGACACAGGTTTTTAATCACCTCAGCTCGGCTTTGATCTAAACAACGTTGAACAAGTTGAACGTTAATTCTGATGTATGACACGTTATCAACATCTGGTGGCGGCTCGTTTGGGATGTCCAAGTGATTGAAAGAAAGACTGCAGTAAAATGTACAAAGTGCTGATCAACGTAACATAACATAACATAAAAAGTGTTGTTTCCCAGTTCAGTGAAATGTGACAACTGTGACGTCAGTGATGTACAAGGTAACGCTTCAGATAAAGATCACAGACCAGCTGCTTTGCCTGTGTGAATCGGATCAACATGCTTTTTATAA
>CAEMYA010000184.1:74278-91231 GCA_903131615.1 Diplodus sargus | reverse complement strand
ACCTGTGCAGTCGCACTAATGTTGATGGAAAAGTGGCATAAGATAATAATTTTTGTATTACTAAGTCTATTTAATCAAAATGTTCTCATTTGTATAAATGTCCAGAACAGAAAACTGACTAAAATAACTACATGTGTGTTCGACATTTTCTTTAGACAAGAAATGTTATGGAGGTAAAAAAAAAAAAAAAAGCCTCAAATCTCAAAACTGACCAGCACATGACAAAACTGTGCTTTTACTTTTGACTTAAAAGTGAGCCGAATTACTCATTCGCACTTCCTGTTTGCAGTGTAGACATGGATACACAGACAACCATCACTGAATAACTTTGACACTGAAGAAAACTTAAAAACAGGATAATTCTCAGAGGAGTTCTGCAGTTAATAGAGTGTTTTTTTCTTTCTATGATTTCCAAATGTCTGTTCACGATGGACATGATATCCTCTCAATCTAAAAGTATGTGCATCATGTCTGTATGTTCAGCCTGAAGGTGTGTCATTACATTTATCTTGTAAAGTTCAATATCTCTGAACTTTGAGGCACAAAGTCAAAATCTGCAGGCTGAAAGTCAAAAACATGTTTCTGGACAACACTAATGACTGTTTTTCTCCTCTGACAAACCACAAAACAACTCAAGAAAGTGGAATGTGAAACGCTGCATGTTCATGCTGCAGCTTCTCAACTGTGAAGGGATCAAACACACACACTTTTTCCAAAACCTGCGAGGTCATTCATTACTTTGACGTAAAAACTCAACTTTATTTTGTGCCATTTTGATTTTATAAACAGCTAAACACAAAACATCACTGTCTCATGATCAGGTCATGATACACACACACAACAAAATGTTTCCCTGAGTGTCTAAATATTCCTTGGAGCTCGTCTGGAAGCGTTACTGGACAAAATTCAACATCTCCTGAACGAGGTTAAACTCTCACACGGTGATGAAGAAAAAGGCTTCTTTTCCCTTCGACGTGTCAAATGTCTCACGTTCGAGCAGAAGACAGAGAATTCAGAGGTTAAACTGAAACTTCTCTTCCGCATGCTGGAAACAAACAGATGAAGTCTCCTCTGAACACCTGCTGCTCATTGAGGAGCGGAAACTCATCACAAAGACTTTCAGAGTCGAGTCATTAAACCGCTTGCTGTGGGAAAAACAACTCTTCATGTTTTCCAGGATAAACTTTATCAAAAAGAAAGACATTTTACTGTAGATTCAGATTATTTAAAACTTTCAAAGTCCAGTTTAACCCCAGTAAAGCTGTTAAAGAGGTAAAAGAATCTCTTAAAAGATTAAAAGCAGAGATAAACCTAAAGGATTTGACTTTTCTAACAAATACAAACATTTCAATTTCAATTACTTTACATGAATTACACCCCTGAACTGGAACGAGCAGTTGGAAGTTACGAAAAAATAACTTGTTTGCTGCATTATGTTGATGAAGTGATGAACTGTACTCAGCCGAGTACTGATCACCAGTTTTAATTAAATCTTAAGTTTATTTAAATGTACGAGTGTTTGGATTAAAAGTCCTGTGTTCAGATTGTAGAATAAATGTTTTTTTTCCAAAATGTATTAATACGTTATTTTAAAGCTTTTTGTCAGGAAGCGAGGGAGAAGTATTCAGATCCTTTACTCCAGTAAAAGTACTGTGAAAATACTCCAGCATTCGAAAACTAGACATCAATTGATAACGATTATTAGTCGTCAAGGAGACGTTAACTGATATTTGAAGTCAAAGCAAAAAAACACTAATGGAATGTAACTAAGTACATTTTGAGGTACTTTTATGCTATGCTACTTTATACTTCCTCTCAACTACATTCATTTTATGACTTGAGTTACTAGTTACTTTACAGATTACTTTACAGATTACATCCTGCATCAGAACCAAAGTAGAGCATTTTTTAATTAGTTGAATTTAGCATGACTCTAATAAAACAACACAGGTTCTGAATATCAGAAAAATGTTGAATATTGGATGAGATATAAGGCCATGGTGCTAAAATGATCTTATATATAAATGGATTATTTACTTTAACTTTTGATACTTAAGTACATTTAAAATCAGACACTTTAAAGACTTTTCCTGAAGTACAATTCAAATGGGTGAGTTTTTCATATTTAAGTAATATTTTAACAACATATCTTCACTTTTACTCAAGTATGACTGTTGAGTACTTTTTACAATATTATCTATTAATGATAGACAAACAAAAACCACAAAAGAAGCAGAAATATTCCTTTAAAAAAGGGAAAAGTTTGACATTTTGACAAACACTTCTCCCTCTTGCAACCAGGAAGCTAAGCAACCTACCTTAGCTTAGCTTATCTTAGCTAAGAGACTGGGAGCAGGAGGAAACAGCTGGCCTGGCTCAGAAACAAAGCAAACAAATATCAGTCACAACAGCTGCTTCACACTCTGCCTTTTTTCCAGGAGTTAAATGATCAAATAAACATATTTTGCTAAATATAGAACTGCTCCTTTAAACTGATCAACTAGGCCTCCAGTCGTGGTGAACAAATCTCATCTGGCTCCTTGGACATGAAGGAGCAGCAGCTCTCCGGATGTTTAAAGACCGACAGTAAAAACGGTGAACTGAGCCTTTAATGACTTCCATCTAAAAGTCTGCAGTTTGTAGAACGTGAAGCAAAACCTCAAGAGTTCTTTAGATGCAGCAGGTCAAAGGTTGTGAAGCAGGACCTCAGTTACTGCAGTGATGAAGTAATATTACTCTAATCAATATCACCGTTTGTCCAGTAATAATCAATACATTGATAAGTTCGGTTCTTTTGGTCTGATTGTGACATGATCACCTACTGGAGGTAAAGTTTACAACCATCCAAACAGCTGCCCAATCAAAGTCCCCTCAGGAGACAGAAGATTTATTCCACGCTGCAGCTCAGAGGAAGAGGAGGGAAAACTGAGTGGTGTTCAACAGGGAAGTTATCAGGTGACTGTAGTGGTCCTGTCTGTTAGGGGTACATTTACTCATGTACAGTTCTGAGGTACTTGTACCTCTTTAAATATTGCACTATTTACTCCACTACAGGTATCAGAGAGGTAAAGTTTAAGTTTAAAAATAGCCGATTTACATGTTTTTTCCATTAAATAAACACTGACATTTTCTGTGAGTGTGTCTAAATGTTACTCAAATAACTATGATTTCGCAACTTAACTCAGGATGTATTTTTCATTTAAAGTTATTAAAAGGCCTAAAGAGGGAAAAACTAATTTGAGAAAAGTCTGACAAAAACTCCTCCTCAGGTTTATCAGATCAAGTACTTTTACTGAGATAAACATGTTCTAAATAGATCTCCCTCCTCCTGCATCAGTATCTGTTCTGTTCATTGTTTCTCTTTGTCTCATTGATGAAATCTGACTCGGGCAGCATCACGACGGATGATTCAGGACAACAATGTGATGTTTCCTCATTACCATGGTGACACTGCCGGTCATATGAAGGACTCGGGATGTGTCCAGATCTGATCAGAAAACATTTATGAGTCACATGAGGCAGTTTTCTGCTGTGGGAAGTCAGGAAGAAACAAACACACGATAATTAAACACTAGTTCGTTCCTGAGCTTCAAACACAGCTCACACACTTCATTAGATAAAGTTGTTTGTTCAGCTGTCATCACATGACTGAAGGACCGAGCTTCAGTCAGACGAGGAGGAGGTCATGTGAGCGGACCACAGACACAAGATTAAAGAGAATATCATCAGGGGAAGTTTCATTCACCATTAACAAACTAACAATCAGCTCAACTGGACGACCATTAGTTCAGCTAGCTAACAATTCGCTCAACTCGCAGACAATCAGCTCAACGATCTAACAATTCGCTCAACCAGCTCTGTGTGTGTGTGTGTGTGTGTGTGTGTGTGTGTAGCAGCAGCTCGATGTTTCTATGGTACACACGTCCATCCGATCAGTACAGTGGTGCAGGTTATTTATCATACAAACATTCACTTTTGAGGCTTTGGAAGCAGATGTATCATCATTAAAGGGAAATTCCACCAGTGTTCCTCATTAACGTGTGTTTCCAGGTGCTGGGGAGCTCCACTACATGTGTGAAAAAGTAGTATCAAACTGGCTGCATTCTGGGAAATGTAGGAGCTCAGGTTTAAAATGGAGGAAGAATGTGTGAATTAAAAAGATGATGTATCTGCTTCATTTGTTCAACTGTCCATAATGAGTCTAACAGAGTCACAAGAGTTCAATGACAGACTGCTTTTCAAAACCTGGGGCCTATATTACCCACAATGCCACCTGGGTAGGGATGTAACAGTTACTGGTGTCATGGTAAACCACGGTAAAATTCCCGACGGTGAAGGTTACCTTTAAGGTTTTAATTACCATGGTAACCGCGGCGGTCGATAACCATGGTGTGGAAAACTTGCGGCTCATGCGCAGCATGCAACGTGCGCTTGTTATGTAGTGAAGAAGACATGGCGGAGGGAGGACGTGACAGTAGCGGCCCTCAAAGCATTTTTCCCCCTTCAAAGAAACCAAATCTGCAGTCTGGGCGTATTTTGGTTATTATAAGAATGCTCAGGGACAACTGGTAGAGAATGGCAGCCTAGCTGCACGAGCTGCGGGAAGAAAGTTGCTGCGAGGGGCGGCAACACATCCAATTTACTTACTTTCACTTTACGACCATCACCCGCAACTGTTCAGCGAATGCAAGGTAAGCTAACCTCAAGCTTGTGTGCATGATGTATGTGCATGTCGAGTTTTCTCTGTCTAATTTGCTGTTGTCACAAATGTAAACTGACCAGATAGTAGTATAACTGAACAAAGTTGATCCGTGATTTGGCACGTTAGCTGAACCGCTTATTAATTGTAGATTTCACTTTTTAAAGTCGACCTAATATTTCCCCAAATATTGATGCAGAGCTTCAGTGAGGAGGATTTGAGATAAACACGTTCTGAGTGGACTGAGTTAGTGAACGCAAACTGACTGAGAAATATATGATACTTGTGGATTATTTGTAGAATAGAGTATATATAAAGAGTAATATAAAATGGTGAATGTAACAAGTGTCTAGATAGAGATAAAAGCCAAAATCGAGTATTCATAGTTAATTTAACAATAATCCTTTTTGTTTTTATCTAAGAAATGATCCAACCTGTTTCTAACAAAAGTGATATGATCTAGATTGTGAGTTTAGTGATCTGTTGGTTGCACCCTTAGTAATAAGTAACAATGACAGTAATAATTAATTATGACATGTTCTATTAATTTTTTTCACAGAGAGGGTCTGCTGGCCAATCAAGTGCTGCTGCCAATACATCTCATTTTACCTCTGTGACGCAGACATTAAAGGACACCTTTCAAAAACAGGCTGCCTCATCACAAAAAGCCAATGACCTATTTTGCACAGTTCTGATACATTATTTTATGCTTATTTACTGTTGATTTTGCAGTGTTTTGTTAAGGTTTTGGATTTGGACTATTTTGCTATATAATAAATTGGTGTAATTATTTAAATTTATCAGTGTATCAGTGCTTTTTCAACATTTTGAAGACATTTTGAAAATACCGCGGTCTACCGATAACCGTGATAATTTTGGTCACTATTACCGCGGTGTGCGGTTACATCCCTACACCTGGGGATCAGGTAAAGGTGACCACAAGCAGCAGATGTTAAACTACACAATGAGACAGCAACTTCCTTGTTGTGAAACTCACAAGCTCTAGAGCTGTAATCTCCTAGTTGATACGTTCTAGCTCGACCAAAATTCGATTTTAGGGGTGCTTAATCAGCCCAATTTCCCAATTCGATTACGATTATTGAAGTCACGATTCGATTTTCAATTATTAACGATTATTGATCTTCCATTTAACAGCAGTCAACTGCTGAATTATTTTACTTCTCTTTTGAGTAACACCTCATAGCACCTTCAATATTGTATAGTGTAACTGTAATATCTAAATTATTATTTTTTACTTTGTTTAAATGTAGTCTTTCACTTATAAAAGAAAGTTGCCAAGCTCAGAAGCCGGACTCATGTTAGAAGCATTGTCGGTGACAAGAACCAGGTCATGTTTCTCTATTCCCCACTCGTCTGCCATTGCTTTGAGAAAGTCACACATATTTGCGCTTGTGTGGCTATCATCCATAGCTCTCTCGTCTCCATTAACTGCTGACATAATGAGCTTTAACGGTCACGTATGAGACTGTAGCTCTGGATGTCCAGGCATCGCAGGTTATTGCTACCCTGTGAGCAGAGTTGAGGGACTCTTGCATGGAAAGCTTTGTCTCCTTGTAAAGATTTGGAATCAATTTAAGTGTGAAAAAGCTCCGGGATGGAATAACATATCTTGGCTCCAGACTGTGGATCATGTAGCAGAAGCCAGTAAGAGGAGGACTCCAGTTCGCATTACAATTAAAAAAATAAAAATAAATAAAAAATAATTAAATCGATCTTTGGAAATTTAATAATGAATTCATAATCGTCAATAGTATAGTTAGTCGATTTTTGCCGTGTTAATTACATGCTGCTATGGCAGTGCATAAACACGCAGCAGATCCTCTCCATCCCAATGCTGTGTGTCCTGCATATGGCATATTTGACTTTATCAGGAGGAAAGTACCAAGTGATAATGGGGGTGTTTTCAGAGCACCCCTGTTTCACAGGTAACAGTGTGTCTTCAGAACACCCTCCTTGTTTTCACTATTTTGGATTAGCCCAACCCACTACAGACAAACAGATTGAAGAACGTACTAGAAGGCATAAGTCCGGTGGTTTGTTAAATATTTATTTCTTTTTAAGCGTTTCATTAACAGTCATTCCTATTCTACCATGTCAAAGACATCAGCAGTGTGGAAGCATTTTATAAAAATAGAAAATGGGAAAAAAGTCGAATGCAAAGTTTGCAAACAGTTTGTATATCACAGCTCGACTACAAACATGGCATACAGTGACGGACTGGGAACAAAAAACGGCCCTGGCATTTTCACCCAACAGCAGCCCACGGAGGAGGGGGGGTGCGCGCACGCGCACATTTTGACGCAGGTAAAGAACAGGCATTTTTGATAGCCCCAGTGATAGTAAACGTAAATTCCCAGGCTATTAACAACTACAGAACGATACAAAAAACACATTAATAAATCATCAGAGCCAGTTGCTCCATAATAAAAACATGTCTTACCGTCATGCAGTCATCCATATCTATCTATATGCTCTCTGAAATTTTTCTCTTTTTCTCCGCTCTCCCCTTGTGTCGCTTGATGCCTCGATTCATTTTTTTGCTAGCTGAAACTCAGTCAGCCTCCAACCTCCAACTTCCAACAACCACACTCAGACGGTCTACTCGACTCAGTCTTGAAATTCTCTGAAGGCATTGATTCATTTCAACTTTTGCAAACAACTATTCAAATAAAAAAAATGCAGGTAGATTTGTTTTATTTCAAACCATGCACGTTTTTGAATATCTGAATTAGGGCTGCAACTAACGATTACTTTGGTTGTCGACTAATCTATCGATTATTTTTTTGATTAGTCACGATTATTTTGGCAGCATCTCACTTTTACCTTGATATTCTCAGAGCAAATAAAAAATCCATGAAACATGCATTTGAAAACATAATATTTTCAAACACAACTGGATTTTTAATATGTCAACTGAACTAATTAATACTAATTATTACAGTTTGTAATTGATTACATATCTTACAAATGAATTATTATGATATAAATCATTGCATTAAGTGGAGGTTTACTATTCAGTGTTTTATCCAATTTATATTATTACTGTTTTGTACTGACTTAATATCCTACACATGAATTATTACTGATATCATTGCTGTCAGGCAGAAACCTCTTACTTGCAATTTTAATAGGGTAATCTAAAGAAAATAGACTACTAGTCTTTATGTTTCTTTCTAATTAGCAGAAGGCTACCAAGACACCCCCCCCGATTAGTCGATTTTAGGTCGACCAAGGATTTCTTTGGTTGATTACAGCCCTAACGAGCTCACAGCCTGTTGGGTCATGATCCAGTGAGACGAGGTCAAAGGTGTGAGCGGCTCTGATAATATTTTGTCACAATGAGGCATTTATTAGGTTCAAAATGGCATAAACATTCTCTGTCAGATTCTCAAGACAATTTCTGAATATCTCTGGGTTTCAGACTGCTGGTTGAACAAAACAAGACTTTTAGAAACTGTCACTTTGGGCTGTGGGAAAACAAGGACAGACATTCGTCTCTTTTCTGACTTTAATTTGTAAAATTAGCAGCATACAAATTGATAACGACATTAATTGTTGCAGCTCTAGGACTTGTTTTGTCTCTTCCTAGTTCTTGATCTGTTACAAACGCTGCAGTTGGATTACATAAATGATTTTGTCACTTTCTGTTCCTCCTGATTTCTTCAGTTTAACAGTCTGTTAAAGTTCAAACGTACTCGAGGAGCTTTAAAATTCCTGTTTTCTTACCTGATGGAGTTCTATTTTAAATGGACAGTATTGTTTTAATGTTGTTACTGACTTTGTGAACAAAGCCTTAGACTGTTTCACTACAAACACCAAACTCAGACAGGCCAGAAACTCTACAAGCAGAACTCCATTTTTTTTTAGGTTTCGAGCTTAATGTCAACCCAACTGATATGTTGTAAACACTTTGGTCACACTGAGTTTCTGTGAGGTTTTCATCTTTTAGACAACTGTCGGCTCAAAGTGTTACACCTCACACAGCTCAGACATAAACGGAGTTCAGGTTTACAGTCTGAGAGGCAGCCGGCCGGTGGAAAACTGTAACCTCTCCACCATCTGTTGGCGCCAAGTCAACTGGACGAGGGCGACTCACAGAGCTGAGGTGAGAAATGAGCCAACAGGGTCTAAAATACGTACAGGTTGTTTTTATTTGGTCCCGACTGTTTTAAAATCGTGTCAGGGTTACATGAGACATTTATGGGTCTTATTTAGAGCTTCAATGAAGATGACTCCTTTTGCAGCTTTAATTTCATGTCACAGTCATTGAAAAAAATAGAGATTGAATTAATGGTTTTGTCTGTAAAATGTCCGGAAATGGTGAAAATGTTCAGATGTGAATGTTCGAAAAGATGTTTAGATTTCTATCATTTTGGAGCTGGAATCTGATAACTTTTGACTTCCTTTCTGAAAGAAGACGGCTGTAGAAAACAGCTGCATAAAATATAAACTGACTGATTATTTTAGCATTGCATGAATAACAACTACTTAGGAAAACTTTAATACCCAGAATTCTTCTAATGTCTCATCAGTGAACTAAATAAATCAATTTGTCTTTAACTTAACGGTGTACTTTAATTTCTTTGACTAGTAACTTTATAAAAATGTGAATAAAAGATTCCACACTTTGCTTCAACACGCTGGCTCCATGTCGGCTGTAAACTTTGATAACCTGCAGCATCGACACACGTGCGAAACAGACGTGTTGGAGTCTGAGTGTTAGTTTGGCAGATTTGCAGATGATCGATTAACCGTCCAAACTCCAGGTTTAAACAATTCACGGAGAGAATCTGACATCAGCACAACAAGGTCCAGATCTACAGTCACCATCAGCTTTATTTGGTTCTTGTCTGGAGGATTCTTAGCTGTGTGACGTTTGTGTGAGTATTGCTGTCACATGACCGGCTGAAACATGTCATACATATATCAATATTGGCATGTCAACTTTTAAAGTAAAAACTAGCAAGTACAATGTAAATTACATGCTAAGAGACAAGGTCTTTCAGAAAGAGTCAACTTTAAATTTTTTATTCTGTAGGAAACATTTCGTGGTCACAATTCTGCACTACAAAGCAAATTCAAGGAACCGTTATCTTCATTGTTTATTTACGTTATGAAATCATCTTTCTTTAATAAATGACAACTGATGTATTATCATTGGACTTTTTAAACGCTTGTGAAGTCTCAGAGGTGCTTTGAGTGGTTTGATTACAGTGGTAACAACAGCACAGTATACTATATACTATGTCCTCTGAAGTGTAAACAGCCTTTCACACTCCTGTACAGATCACTGTAGTGCAGAGATGTCATGATCATCGAGCAACTGATAAACAAAATAAAATAAATCAAACCTCCAACTAAAGTCTGAAATATATCAGGTTCAATATGATTCAACTGCTGTTTCACTCTTTGTGCTGTAAAACCAATGTTTTACAGTGTGCTGCAGGGAAAAACTATTTTAAAGTAGAAAAGAAAAACAGTAAATTAGAAGTTAGAAACAAACTACAGCAGATGACTGTGTTGGCTTGTGTTCTGTTTTAAATTAAATCATTATTGAACCATCCGTTTGTGTTGTTATTGGTGTGATTGATCCCCTCCAGCAGCAGCAGCTCAGACTCTGAGCCTCTAAAATCTCTTCTATTCTGAGCTAATCAAAGATTTACAGGATTTAAGTTATGTAACAGCTTCTGAAACCACTCAATGTTCTTCTTCTGTCGTGAAACAAAGCACTTTATAAAGAGCGGAGGTTAAACATCTGTTTAGCTCAGTGTTTCAGCAGAGAGGTTATTAACGATTCAGTAGAAACTCACTTTCTCTATGACCATCCGTCTACTATTAAACTTCCTCTTTCTGTAGAGCAGCGCTTTCTCAAAGTGCGGCCCACAGGCCAATATCAGCCACCAGAAACGTTTTGTGCGGGCCCTCAATGTGTCACCTTGTGTACCCAATCAGTGCTCAGTCAAATCACTTGCAAGTCGCAAGTCACTTCCTGCTCTGTATGAAACAAACCTGTCCATCACTGGGACAAACAGACTCCATGTTTTTTTACACAAAGACAGCAAGAAGTTCATGTAGAACATTTGCTGAATTTACAAGAAGGTCCAAGGAGTTTCACAGAGTTTATAAAGTGTCTCAACAACTCACTTAAGTGAGACATTTGTTAAGGGAGTCTGGGGACTTTCTCCACGGGGACAAAGAAGTAGCCTATATTGTTACTGTTAAGTGTCTTTGTAAAATGTGACATGTTTAGATCAATAAAATGTTTTTTCTTTCATAAATGGAATGCAAATGGTGAAATCAGTGTAGACAGTGTGTTCAAACAGCTGCTAAATGTTGGCAGGTAAGACTTTAGCCCTTTAGACACAGAAGCAGACAGGCTGGTACAGACATGCTGCCAAAAACTGACACTTTTTACAACAAGACAAACAACTTTATGTTCTGATGTAATGCTCGCTTTACAAGAAGGATACAATGCGTTAGAATTTGTCAGAGAAAGAGTTTCACGAGGTTGTAAAGTTTGTTTTAACAACTCTTAAAATCACTACATTTGTTAAAGTGAAACTCTCGCCAAAAAGCAACCTAGGCTTTATTTGTGAATGTATGCGAGTCAAACCTTCATGTAAGAGCATAATTATGACGAAAGAGGCACTTTTGAGTTTATCGTAGTTTCATTTTCGGGCAAGCTAATTCTCAACGAAGTGCAGGGGCACTCTTACGCTAGCATCAAAATCGGCATTTTTAAAACACCAAGAGGGCTTGACACAACATGAAACTTTGCTTGTAGCATCACCAGTGTCTCTACATATGAACACGAGCATTGAGGACATTGTTTGTGTACACAGAGTTTACTAAAAAGAAAGTTTTAAGCACAACTCACGTGAGCGGTAGCATCTCCGGTGCCCCACCGTCATGGCAGACACAAAGTGTCGATTGCTGAGTGCGACCTAACAGGAAGGAGAGTACTGGTGGACCTCCTACCTGTTAGGTCACACTCGTGGATCGACACTTTTTGTCTGCCATGACAGCGGCGCGCCGGAGATGCTACCGCTACGTGAGGTCTCCAAAAACTCTCTTTTTAGTTAACTCTGTGTACACAAACAATGTTCTCAATGCTCTTGCACATTTAAAATGACAAATACAAATATTACATTAGTCATAAAACCCCCAAGTTTGTCAAGAGTAAACTTCCATGACACAATCACAACCCGTCGATGTAGAGTCAAAAGGTCCCAGAAAACTTTCAATAACTAATCAGCTTCAGGTTGCTACATCCTGACGACCACAAACTGGACTGAGTTCATCAAGAGATTATCCAGTGCTGAATGTAAAGCCGTGATCAGACTGGTCCGTGCAGCCACAGTCGGTCTGTAAACGTCTGACCCACATGAAGTCATTCTCTATCAATAACTGCAGGAAGACAACAGCTGTCAAACTGTGGTGAAGAATTACAGACATCACAGTTCAGACCACTCTACACACAATTACACCGACCTCACTTTAAACATACAATGTCCATAGTGACTCACAACACGGAGGAGCTAAGAAAAACTAGTTTAAAGAGACGATATCTTTAGATATTAAAGAATATTAACCATTTATTTTATATATCAATATCACAGAGCTGTGAGGTAAATATCAGAACATGGGTTTGCACTGATTATGACACCATGTGATTCAGTTAGTCACTTTAAAATCACTGCACACAGCAACAACTCACATTAAACCACATATTAGACCATTAGATCTACATTTGATGTAATAAAAACTCCACAAAATCGCTATGAACTCACTTTAACTCACAGCATGGTTGCTTGAGAGATAATCAAAGGCGTTAAAATGTATTATATGGCAGAATAAAAGACTTTGGAGGTGTACATCCTGAGAGAGCACCGTGGGAAAACAGCTCCAGGATTCAAACACGATGCCAGATTAGAAACAGATGTTCACACAAGAAGAAAAGTAACGTTCACCGCTTTTCTTTGTTTGACACATTTAGGCGCCAAACCACCACATGTATATATGTTTATGTCACATACATTAGATATGATTAATAAAGAATGGAGCTGTATTTTGACCACACGGTGCTTTATTATCCGGAGCTCATTCCCGGCACGTTTTGTGTCCGTGCAGCAGCCGCCGGCCGCCTGCTAATGAACTGCCTCCGGTAGAAACAAAGTGAACTTCTCCCGGTACTCGGCTGTTTTATTCCGCTGTTTTATTCCGGTGTTTGAGTCGGTTTGTGTCGGTGTTTCTCACCTTGCTTTGGCTGCAGCCCATTCCTCCTCCTCCGAGCTCTGCTGTCGGTATGAAGCCGCTCTTCTTCTTGCTCCCCCCCTCCTCTTCTTCCTCTTCTTCTTCTTCTTCTTCTTCTTCTTCTCTCTGTTGACAACTTTCAAAACCTGTGAAAAGGGCAGTGAACGCACCGCTCAGGCCGCCGAATGCAGGGGGCGGGGCTTAGCCATGATGCCTTGAGGAACGCTTCGTAAGATCGCAACTTTAAACTTTCTTTAAACTGTTCGTTTAAAAATTAAAAAAATAAAATACAAAAGTAAGATAAGCCTAATCTTAATGAACTAAAGACAAATAAATTAATTAGACATTTAATGAGGCACTGAATGATGTCACACTCGGACCTGAAAGTAAGTTTAATGAATGTGACTGTTTGTATTTTATTAAACACAATTATACAACACATAATTTATTCACTGATCAGTTTGTAGCAGTTGCTGTCATGCTGAAGTCACACAGACATCAAAAGGCTTGTTATTTTGTTAGTTTTCTACAAATGTTATTCAAATGAATCTCTGCAGTTCAAGATATTTGTGATCATAAACTGGAGAACGTTATTGATACATCCTGATATCAAACATAGGGACTGAGAACATGATGTTGTCACACACAGTTTGGTGTAATTTCTTCTGTATAACAGAATGTGAGTGTCAGATTTTTTAAATTTTCCTGAGATCTTTGAATGGACCAGTTGTTAAGCCCCGCCTCCCTTCACTGTTGCTATGTCTGTCAATCTTGTCAATTAACATTAATTCATCTGATTTTTCATAATGACATGGATCCTTGTTTTATTAGTGGAATCTAACTGAGTACATTTACTCAAGTGCTGAGGTACTCCTACTTATGTGAGTATTTCAGTTATATGTTACTCTGCACAACATCTTCTCTAATAAATAATGATAATAATTTTATGGATAAAACTACTCAGCAGATGTAAACATAGTTTAAATCAGCTCCTCATTTAACAGCTGCAGCAGTGAAGTGATGAACCTGTTAATGCATCATTAATTATATCATATTATGTACATCATTCTGAAATGAGCCATCCTCTTATTTTCGGCACTTTAAGTTTATTTTGGTATGTAACGTTGTAACTACCATGTAACAGAGTATTTATGGACTGTATATTAGTACTTTTACTGAAGTAAGCTATCTGAATACTTCCTCCTCTGGTTGACCTGTCAGGTGTGTTTTTACTCCAGCGGCATCCATCTGAATCATCCCATGAAACCTCTGACATCATAACATTTCTAACAGCTGATGTCACACTCTGTGTTTGTGTGCCGTGTGTGTGTGTGTGTGTGTGTGTGTGTGTGTGTGTGTGTGTGTATGGCTCAGATTCACTCTCCCAGTTCAGGTCATACATAATGACCTTAATCTTAATAGATGTGATGGTGAATATAAAGTTTTATAAATGAGTTCCCGATTCAAAATGACAGCTGTAGTTTTTATAGTTTGAGGTTGAAGCTGCAGATTTATTTTCTTGTGGCACTGTGGTGGTTTTTTTCTCCTCCTGCTTCTGTTTTATAGACATTTATACAAGTAGAACGTAAAGCTCATAAAACACTGACACACACACACAGACACACGCACACACACAGTTGTTTCATCACTGATGGGGACATTATGTACACTTACATTCATTTCCTGGAGACTTATTCTAACTGTACTCTAACAACTACTTACCAAACCCTAAAACTAACCTTTATCTTAATCTTTAACCCTGAAGTCTGCACTCTGAGGTTCAGTGATTTATGTTATGAGGACCTGCGTTTGGCCCCATAAGGAAGGAGGGTCCCCACAATGTGAGTAATACATGCACACAGTTTATCATCACGTTGTGTGAAACCTCCCTGTCAGCATGAGATGATTAACTATGTCTTACTGGAAAAACAACGTCAACATTTAAACTCTGACACAGTTTAAAGCTGAAGAACATCCTCACACTGATGATAATGTAACACTGGTAACAGCAGGTCACATGATTTACCTGTGTGATGTCACCTGGTCTCAGCTCTTAAACTGAACTGAAATTATAATTCAGTGTATAAAAAGGCTTCCTGTTGCTGTGAGATGATTCAAGTATATGAAGAACATAAAACTATAGATTTACAGTGACACATGAAGGACAAAAGTCTTCTTCTCCTCCTCCTCCTGACATTCCCTGATGTTCTATTCTGACTGCTAGTTTCCAACAACAACCCAACTTCGTTATCTCAACTCTTTCCTGCCTGCTGAGGAGAAACATTCCTCTCATCTGGCAGCCATCTTGTTTCCTTGCCAACACAAACACCTGCTGTGTTTCAAAGGAAACAGTCAGAGTATCACAACATGGAAAACATATTATAAAAGCGGGCCTCTGTGTTAACCCTTTAAATCATCATGATTAAAAGGCTCATTCAGTTACTGTCATGTTTTATCTGCCAGGTGTTGAGTGGCAGGTGAACTTCCTGCAGCAGCCTCTCCCTTCAGTCTCTATTTAATCTGTCTGCCTGTTAATCTGATTAACAGCTCCTTACTCTATCCTGTCAAACAGTTTCTCCAGATCAGCCAATCAGCATCAAGCTCTTAATTGGATCAGGTATAAACAGGAAGTTGGAGAAGACAGTTGAGCAGCTGGAAAACAAACGGACAGACCCGTTTGAGTCTTTGATACCTATATGCAGAATAATGAGACAGTGGAGTTTTCATGACTAATGAAGAGTAACTAAGCACAATAACTCCAGTACTGTACTTTACTCAAGTACTTGTGGTTTGTATTTGTACGATGACGTCATGCAGCTGTTGGATGGAAAATTATTGTGACGCTGAAAACAACTGTTGGTGTCAACGCTAAAAATACACACAAATACACATTCCACACATGAGCTGACCAAAGTGCGTGTGTGTGTGAGTGTGTGTTATGGGAGTAACTTTTCCAGTGTTTGGCAACAATGTACAGGGTGTGTGTTTGTTTGCATGTGAGCATACAGAACATACCTGTGTGTGTATGTGTGTGTGTGAGAGAGAGAGAGAGAGAGTGTGTGTATGTGTGTGTGTGTGTGTGTGTGTGTGTGTGTGTGTGTACTGTAGCTCTTAATATAAACGGAGGCTGAGCTGCTCTATAAATAACCTTCAGTTCAGTGTGAGACAATCCAAACATATTTTATCCACAATGCACTGCTCTGGCTGTCCCCACAGTGAAACTGTAAAACACTGTAAAACCACTGTACGTTGTATATGTGTATGTTAGTGGGATGTTGAGCTTCGTGTCAAAGGAACATTTGAATAAATCTAATCTCAGATAAATATTTACATTTGAATAATTTCAAGTTAAAACAGCTACATGAACTTTCTTTTGTTTTCATTCTGGTGCCTCCTGTGGGCAACAGCAGTATGACAACCTCCTCCTGTCGCTGGGTTTGTTCTGGAAGTGAATGAGAGAAATTTTATTGTTCTTTTTTAAATACACACCTCGGCAGCATCATAAAAGTTAAGAGCGGTTCTATTGGATGAAGAATTCACGTCGAGCCAAAGTTCAGGAAAAAACAACATATGAGCTAACATTATCATTGGGCCACTTTCGAGCTAATATTACTACGTGATGACATCGGCACCTCATGTTGATATTTTAGAATTAATTTGTGTCTTGTTATTGTACCATGCTCCACCATCAGGCATTATTCTTAGCTAGGAGGTGTTTGAATACTAATGTTAGCTGACAGTGTTAACCCATAATTTGTTTCAACTTAAAATATGTCCCTCCAGATTTTTACTGTCCATTGTCTCTTTAGTTGCTCATCAATCTGGAAACACTGAAATAACAATATATATATCTGACTTTCGCCCCTGGGCATGACGTCAAGACAAAATGGCCACCGTGTCAATATACAGAGGAAAGTGCTGATGCATACATTTAGACTTCTTGTTCAGGCTTTTCTGTCACCTTTTTTGTTGAGTATTGG
>CAEMYA010000184.1:47857-65876 GCA_903131615.1 Diplodus sargus | reverse complement strand
CACAATTCACAAGAAAGAAGGAATGATTTAATAAAATTCACTTTATGTTAAAGGTCCTTGAATCAATTGAGTAAAGTCTATATAAAAACCCTTAATTATCCATTATTAAAAGTTTTAGATACAGCAGCAGCAAACAGCAGTTACATTTAATTAGTGCATCATCTACAGCTAATAAATACATAATACATTATGTATTCATTTTAATAAAGCAACATTAAAACGCTTAGTAGAGGTTTAACAATAACAATAAGTAAGTCAAACTTAATTTAGTTATAACGCTGTTATGAACTTTAAGAAGCCATTTATCTTTTATAAAAGGTTTTAAGTGTAAATGAATGTGTTAGTAAATGTGTAAAGTACAAGTCTAACAAACAGTTTAGTGATTTTATTACGTCTTAACTAACCCTTCCTACAAGGACTTGAAGGACGTGAAGCATTACTGAACAATTCTCCTCTAGTCATTAATTTAGATATCAAGTTTTGGCCTGAACAAGAAACACTCAATACATTTACAGTATTTGCTGCGTAAAAACATTTTCTCTGCTCTTTTCCCGTCAGTTTAATCTCGTCATCATGTCAGAGGAAAACACACACAACAGACACACACGGACAACAAAGGTGTTTCTAAAGAACTATATTTACATAATACTCTTGTTTTACAGAGAACCATATCAAAAGTATAAAATACTTACAAAAAATCCGCTGCAATATATAAAAATAACATCTATCTTCTCCAGATCCATAGGAAAGGCATACATACAAAAAATATATTTATAGACATTTACAACAGTTAACCCAGAAGACCCCGAGAGGCCGAGCCGCAGGCTGAAGATCCGTCAGGAGAGAACCAGAACCAGCCCTGAAGTTACATAACAAATAAAATACACAACAGTACAGTAGATAGAACGACTGGGCCACAGATCTGCCTTAGAACAGGACTACCAGGTCACAGACCCACCTTAAAAGAGGACCACCGGGTCACAGATCTGCCTTAAAACAGGACCATCAGGTCACAGATCCACCTTAAAACAGGACCATCGGGTCACAGAACCTTCTTAAAACAGGACCATTGGGTCACAGATCTGGCTTTTATACTGCAGACTGTCATCAGTCACACAGGTGAGTTACAGGTACACAGAGCAGACAAGGACTTTAAAGTTGAACATGTTGAGAACTTTAAACTTCAGTGTTTAAAAATCATCTCTGATCTGAAACAATGTCATTTAAAGAAACAGTTCACCCACTTCAGACAAGGTGCATGCTAACTGTATTAGCTCAGCAGCTTCAGTGAAGTTTTCATCTTAATAAAGGTGTAAATCTGGTCTCAGATCAGGTTGTGATGTATTCTCTCCTGCAGACTGATCACAGCAGATGAGCTGTATGGAGAAATCTGACGTTTCTTTGGTTGTTTCTCTGTTTTAAATCAAGTCTCCAGCTACTTCAGTTGTTTAGCAGAATGCTGCAATTCTGTTTTACTGTGAAGCTCCAGAAATGTTCTGAGGACTACGACACTTCACCTGACTTTATATCATCAGGAGGAGGAGAGGAGGACTTTATATCATCAGGAGGAGGAGAGGAGGACTTTGTATCATCAGGAGGAGGAGAGGAGGACTGAGGATAATGTTTGGGTGAACTGTTCCTTTAAATCTGTATCATCTGCTGTTGTATGAGGAAACACAAGAGAACTTTTTTGAATCTGGAAAACATTTAAGGAGCCGAAACACTGCATTACAACCATGTTTTATCTTCATGAGATGGAGAACTTTGAATTAAACTGCAGTCAAAGATTTAAACTGATCATCAGTGACATTTTTATCTGAACCCAGGTTGAATAACATTCTGCCCCCCTCACCGCATCTGTTAATATCAGACACAGTCTGTGAAACAAAACCCAAGCTTTTGGATACTTTAAATGAACTTTTAACATGTCTGCAAACGTCCAACTCAGGACCTTCACCGTCAGCTTCAACATCTATGGAGGCAGGGTTTATAGGAGGAGCTGCTCCATCAGGGAGGCTTTCTTCAGGTTAAAGAAAATCAAGTTTCATGACAAGTGATTTATGAGCTACCAGCTGGGAATTCAGTTTTCCATTTTGTTTGGAAACTCAGAATGAGCACATGTGACAGTCTGCTTTTAAAACTAAAACTTTATGAATTTTTATCACTTGTGTGTTTTCCTGTTCCTGTGCTGCATTTAGATTACATTTAGAGAACTGTGTCGGCGGAGAAGAAGAGTTTAATGCTTCATCTGTTACTCAATGTCTTGTCTTGTCAGAGGAGAGGAAAACTGTGAGATAAGCTCAGCTTGACCCATTTACAGGTCAGGAATTTAAAGTTCACAGGCAGGACGTATTAATGATGCATGATCAACATGACGCAGCACGAAGACTGAAGCATCGACTCTGTGGCCTCGTGTCAGTGCAGCGGGAGGAAGTGGAGCTCTGTCTTGGTTCAATGAGAGAACTCTTACATCTTAACATTTGCTGGTCAGTGTGCATGCTTTACGGTGACTTCTTATACTGAGGACGTTTTTGACTTGTTAGTCTGAAGGTAAAAGGGAATAGGAGGATGTTTCAGTCTGGTGAACAGAGCGATATCTGCAGTGACTTGTTGGTGTTTATTTAAATAAAGACGTTGTGGAAGTGTGAAAACATTGTCCAGATCACCCAGCTGACTCACTACTGAAATTATAGTCAATTCTTGACTTCGACCCTAAATCACTTGCCATGACTGCAAATCATTTCCCTAAATAAAGTATGGCATGTATTGTGTTAGATGTTTAAATATTTGTCCTCCCAGCAGCTGATATTTCCCTACAGTATGAAAATCAACTGTGGCTCTGATGTCAAAATAAATGTTTGTAAAGTCGTCACGGTGATGAATACTGTAAAACGTGCAAAAACACCAGAATGCTCCTTTACAATGACTTTGTATGTTTTCTTTTGGACTGATTTCACATCAGGTTGTAAAAGGTTTGTTGAAACTGCGACTGGGTGCAGCTGACAGTCTGTAGGTGGTGCTGTGGGCGGCTGCAGTGGTTTAACACTGAGCTGAGGGTTCAGTAGTCTCAATACGACTCGTCTATTCAGTCTCCAGTCATCAATAAGCACTGTGGTGTGTTACTGAATCAACACTCTGAGCATCTGCAGACTTGTCACTCGGTTACAGATTTACACATCTGAAGAACAAAAACTCAAATAACAGATATATTAAGTCAAGCATAGCATTAACACATGACAACCAAACAGACATGTTCACTGTGGAATGATGACGACATCTTGGGCTTTTTAAATAAAATTGACTTGAAATGAAACAGAACAGAGACAAAACTCCACCTGCGACTGAAACAGCTGGATATTTTAGTGTTGTGTTGTTGCTGCCGACACAGTTCAGCTTAGAAAAGGAAAAATAAAGTATAAAAATCTTATTTTTCGGTGATGATTTCATTCTGAAGCCATTAGACGACAAAAGCTCATCAACCATCATAAAGGTTTTCATACAGAGGCTTTTATCTCTATATATAATCATATTTTACATCTGTAGATGTTTCAGGATATTGTGCTCAATGTTACCCATCAATGAAGTGGACTGTTTTATGAATATTTCACATAAATGAACCAGAACCAGAAAGTTCATGTCTGGTTATTTTGTCTAATCCAAATAGATTTAGATATCATAACACGGGGAATCAAAACTCACTGATTAAATGAGCGTAAAACTTGAAAACCAGTGAAGTGAAGCAGATGAAAGTGGTTAAATGTTGCAGGTATATGTAGCTCCAATAGCACAGAGCTAAAAACTGATATTTTCCGGAGGGGCTTCCTGTTAAGTGGATGTGAAATTGTCTGTTAATATTGGAGAATTAACGTAGGCTTCAAGTTCTGTTCTACAAGGTGTGTAATTCTGCTATGAGCAAGTCATCGTTAAATTTGGAGGTTTTTGAATGAAGTCTGGTGTTGAAACACATCAGGGCTCATCTGTAACTTGACTGGTTTTATTTCTGACAGTCTGCTGAACTAAATCTTCAACCAGCTGACTGATCTCTGACATGATGTCAGTAACTCTGCTCTGACTCAGGGAACTTAACTGATGGGATGAAAACAAAACCTCGTGTCTGTTTCTACTCTGATGAAATTAGATTCAGTCTCATCACATCAGAGCAGGAAACACAACCTCACCAGCAAATCAGCTGTAATACCTCAGAGACAGGTGGAAGTGCAGACTGACGTTCACCATCAGCTAGCTGTGAGGCTAATGCTAACACTGACCTCCCTCAGTGTTACTGTCAGTCTGTATTTAAACATTGCGGCTGCGGCTCGTCCTCCGGGTACAGCAGTGCGACCTCTCAGCTGAGCAGGCTTCAGGTGCTCCATGTGCACACAGGTGAGTCTGACTAGTGGTGGCTGGCGAGCAGTTCGTCAAGGTCAGCCATCCACTCCTGGGTGCTCTGACCCTTCAACAGTGAGTCCACTAGCTCGCTCTCTCCAGCGAAGCTGCCTGACGCCACGTTGTATCCGAATGACACCTGCTGCTGCTGCTGACTGGCAGTCCTGCTCACCTGGTAACCTTGGTTACACTGTAGTCCCTGGCGGCTGTTGCCCTGCGGCTGTCCGAACGCCACCAGGTCGGGCAGGACAGCCTGGTTCTGATTGGCCTGTTGTTGTTGAGTCTGCTGCTGATTGGCCATCGGCTGGCCAAGGCTCTGAGGGTTAGGCGGTGCCCTCTGTTGAGCAGCTGCCATGTTTGTTTGCATCATTTGCTGCCCGGGGTTCAGGCCCCCCATTGGACGCCCGCCTGGGTTTGAACCAAAGGGTGCAGAGCCAGGCGCCATCTTGGGAATGCGTGTCTGCTGCTGCAGATGGAAGCTGTTGGCGGCGTTGTTGAAGGCGTTTGGTGGCAGGCTGCTGTTACTGGAGGGCGGCTGGTTGACCAGCTGCTGCTGCCAGGCGGCACTCTGAGGTCCCTGCATGCTACCAGGCATGGAGCCAGACAGGTTGGCTGCCATACTGTTCTGCATGGAGCCCGGCATGCGGGCTGCAGCGGCGGCCAGCTGCTGCTGCTGCTTCAACATGGCAGTGTTGGGCTGCGTCTTCAGGTGCTGCTGCTGAGCCAGGAGGTTCTGCCTGTAGGAAGCGCTCATGGCACCCAGAGGTTGGCGCTGCAGGCCGGGCTGCTGCGGCGGGTGGGCCGGGTGGTTCGGGTGGCTTGGGTGAAGGTTCATGTTGTTGTAAAGCACCTGCTGCACGTCCACACCAGCCCCGCCCCCTCCACAGGACGACAGACTGATGTCAGCCTGACTCGCTGCAGGGGGTGGAGCTACACCACCTGACGGCCCGCCACCCTGACCCATGTTCATACCCATCATACCTTGGTTCTGAGGGAACATACGCTGTGAGCCAGGAGCGGGGCCTCCCATGGAGCCGACACTCCCCATTGGCTGAGAGGAAGCTGTGAAGAAAAAGCAAAGAGTTTATAAAGTTGGGACAAAATGTTGCACATTTAATTATTTACACAACGGATTATCTACATTAATCAATTACTTTCTCAGTTTATCGTTTTGTTGATTAAATGTCAGAAAATGATTTTTCCAAAAATTACAAAAGAAGTTTTCAAATTTCCTCACTCTGACAGTTTACACTAGAAACATTTCTGTTTTCTTTCTATATTACGTAACACAAAACAAAGAAAAGCAGAAAATCCTCACACCGGAGAAGCTGCAACAAGACAGTGTGTGGTTTTCATCAAGACGAATGTCTTAATGAGTTGTTAAGACGGTTTCCAATTTCCAATTAATTAATCAATTAATCATTTAAACTCTATCAGAATAACCAGCCTCTAGAAACAAATAAATCTGGTGAGCAGATGTTGATCAGATCAGTTTTATCAAGCAGCAACAGTTGAATCTGTTAATGATTATTTCATCTCTGTGTTGTTATTTAGCGGTTTAAGGTTTCCGTTTAAGACTTAACATTAAAGCAGCAGCAGTCTGAGCTGTTGTCAGGACACTGGAGGACAAACATACGATTCATCAGAACTGTTCTGTCTCACATTTACCAGTCAAATCAGTGGTGAGCATCATTTACACACTGACACAATGAGGAATGTTTGTCCAACAACAACCTGATCATCAGGTATCCTGATGAACCAACTCGCATCAAATTGAGTCGTGACAAATAGAGAGGACTACTTTATTTCAAGAACAGCAGTTCTTAACCTGGTCAAGGGATTAGCTCTATTTTTTGTAAATATAAATCTACAATCCTGATTGTTTATCACTGAATGTTTAGTCATTAGTCCTCGCTTGTTTTGTTATTGTATGAACTGTATTGTTGTTTAATTCATCTGTAGTGTAAGTATTTTATCACTGACAGCACATTATGTTAAAAATGTGATTTTAAATTAAATCTATGTATCAGCCACCTGCCTCACCAGTAATAGTTATTTAACTATAACTTTTTATCTGATGATTGTTAGTTTTTATCCAATGATTATTATTTTTTATCCGATGATTATAACTTTTTTTAAAACTCTTTTTAACATCTTTTTTTCTTTAACTGGCAGAAATGGGTTTCCACAGATGTGGCAGAAGCTTCCACAAGTCTCTCTCCCTCTTTCTGTCCTTCTTATCTTATTCTCTGCCCAAAATGCTAGTTATTCTAGAGACCTCCACAAAGTTAGGATTATTATACCTTGAACTCTGACGGTAACTAACATTCAAACTCGTAGCTACAACCTGGATGTGATGTGAGCAACATAAAGTTTTAATTATAGATTTCTCATCACACCAGCATCTTGGCAGTCTCTGTATTATTCTGTGTTGTCAAGTGTGTGGATGTAATATTTAACTGATGGTCATATCTAAAGAAAGACATTTCTGTTATATCACAGCGTTAACACATGGATTGGATGATTTCCATCAGTGACTGCAGAATACATTCCTCATGTTGCTGTCTGTGGACCTCTGAGCTGACTCTGATCTGTGCTGTCACTGAAGAAGCTCAGAGCTCAGTGATTGAGCATATGTCTCAGTGTTCGGTCTCAAATATATCCAACAGTGATTGTCCTCTTAAAAAACACAGGTGGGACAGGTTAGGTTGTGTGGATCTCAAAGGACCGAGAGAGAAAATTAGCTTGTTTAGATCTTAAAAGTCTGAAACAATTAGCAGAAATAAACACAAAATGTAAAATCAAAACCACTGAAGTGTGAGTTTGTCTTCTGTATCTTTTAACTTTCGATTCCAGATGTTCAACCTGCAGTCTGATGATCTAACGTTGATGAATAATGAATTACTGATGTCTGTCCTGCGGCTGCTCTCATTGTGAGTCTCAGACACATGTAGTCCTGTCCCCCTACCTGTAAACTGATTGACTGGCGGCTGAGGGAAAGGGTTCTGATTGGCTGTTTGTCCTGGCTGGTCCTGGTACTGTGGAGGAGGTCTGGTCAGGTGTCTCTGCAGCTGCTGGTCCTGCTGCCTCTGCTTCTCCTGCGCGCAGACACACAGACACAGACAGACACAGACACAGACACACACAGACACACACACAGACACAGACACAGACACACACACAGACACAACCATTAAGTATAAAATTCAAGTTTAAAAAACATGTGGATATATATTTGAAGGTTAAGATATTCATACTGTGACCAGTTTAACATTCTTTGATCACTATTTAGCTAATTAGTTTCAATTAGTTACACACTATGCAGCTCTTTAACTTTGATACAGACACAGTATATTACATTATTTATTGAAACATTTTATGACTGACCAGGTTGTAAAATCAATTTCAAACCACTGGCCAAAAAGCAAGTGAATGTCAGATTTTCGTTGTGGTCCGGTGATTGAAGCAGATCTACCGGTCACTTTCATATCATCTATACAGCATACAGTGTTTCCTCTACACTCCGCCGCCGCTCCTTCAAATTATTATTATTATTTTTTCTTAATTGGCGCAAATACACCACCGCCGCATCATATCTCCACCTTCACAGCAGAGTCCTGCACTGGGTCGGGTGTCGCGAGTGCTGAGGTAAACTAGATAACTATCTTGCTCAGTATCTACTCTTTGGAGTAGATCCCCCCCCCCCCAACAACTTACTGGTGCCATCAACGTTAATTACTAGCGAGAGCACGGCCTTCGAAGTGACATCACGTCAAGCACCCAGGCACCAGGTCGGAGAGTCAGAGAAGTGTCATCTTGAAAATAGGGCAACGACTCACCGGAATAAAGGTAGACTTATTAGCTTAAGAAAACTTACAATAGATTTTATAAGTGCAATAGACATTCACAAAATATTGATGGCCAGCTAAGATTACGTAACATATCAGTAGCTTAATTAATAGGGCCCGCTGCCAACTCAACTCAGTGTCGCTGACATGAGTAAACTAATTGGTAGCATTAAGTGAATATATACACGCCATGATGTAACTGCTGACGCTTCAGATGAGCTTGTTCAAATATTTCTCAAAGAAGAGAAAGACACCTGATGAAGACGACGCTATAGTCAGGTATCGTTAGCCTTTTACTGACTCAAATGATGATGGTTAGGTAAACAATTGTGTTCACACTTGTAATCAGATGTGATGTGAGTGTAAATGATCTATCGTTAATGTTTTATGTAATCGTATAAGACAAGTAACATTAGACAGGGAGGAGCAGTGGAACAAAGTGAAGGAGAGCCGAGTGAAGGAGCAGGAGAGCAAAGTGATGGTGCAGGAGAGAGAGATGAGAGTAGAGGAGAAAAACCTAAAGGGAAGCACAGGCTATCAGGCTGGGACCTTAAATTAAATTTAAATTAAATACATTTTTTGTTATTATTTTTTATTTTTACATTCAGCCTTTAAAAAGCCATTTTCCATGCCAGCCATTCAATAAAAAGGGGGATTATGCTGGGCATAAAAGTAAAATCTGCAGTCAAGTGTCATTTGTTTACGTCGCCACGGCTCCCCGGAGAGCCTGCCCCCGCTGCTGAAAACAATCCTAGAGGAAACACTGGCATATGGCTGGTAACTGGTGCTAATTCTGAGGACATCACTTGACTCTTAAGCATTTGTTTTTATTCTTTTATTTTCTATTCTATGTTATGTCATTATGCACCAAACACATAGTAAAGCTGTATTTCCTCCAGTGTTTCTAAGACAGATGGGCTGGCAGAAGAAATTACTTAACTTTAAATAAATAAAATTAGCATTCAGGAGGAAGAGTCCAAGCAGCTCTATAGAACCATCACTGGGCCTGAACTAAGCATAGGTGTGATTGGCATTGTCTTGTCAGGTCAGGCTATTCTGATCATGCTATGACATGTTCTCATTGACCAGCTGGCCCTAGAGGCAGTATTTTCTAACCAGCTCTGCTTTGAATGAAGTGCTATCATGACAAATGAATGGACTACTTGCAGAGTGACATGAATCAGAGGCACAAAAAACGTTATGTTATTTATGGAAAACGCTATGTTTACCAATACCCGACCCGTTTGCACAACGTGTTTCTTACTCTCAGTTCAACTGCAGGTTTGAACATAAAGAATCACATTCCTCTAATTCAAAACAGGAATCAGTACAAGATGAAACTGAATCTCTAATCAATGTAATTAATCAGCCATTGGCTCATTTTACTTCACCATTTTTTTAATGCAGTCGTCTTTGGATGTGTATGACGAGTCAACTAGTTGAGTTTTCTGTAAACTTAGTAGTAAAGTCAGTTTTTAAAAGTGCGCGAAGTAACATTTCTTCGAGTTTTATCAATCATTTCATACAATAAGATTCAGATACTGATTCACCATTTTGCTGTAAACGGAAAAGTTTTCTATGCTCTTCCTTCCTCATTGAAAATAATCTGATCACACTGGATAAAAACAAGAGAATTAATCTCTGGGCTGAAAACTGATCAATCAGTGCTAATCATCACCTATCAGCTGTGTTAAAATGTCTGTCGGTGTCTAGGGCTGTAAACAAATATTCTAAATTCGAATATATATTTGAATACTTAAAAAACTGGAGATTCTATTGTGAAAATTAGTATTCGACTATGGAAAAAAAACACATCAGCAGCTGCTTTGAGAGTGGGCGCACGGCATGACGGGTCAGGGACAGATCACAGATCCCGAAAATACCTATACAAGTAGTTACGTCTCGTTGTATTAGTTTGTCCTCCTGTTATCAACATGACCCGCGGCGCAAATATAGATATTCGAATGTTTTCGAACCTATGTGTATTTTTTTGGAGGGAATATTTTGGAGCAATTTTGACAGCCCTATTGGTGTCACTGTTCCACTCTACCTGTTCAGCCATGAGCTGCTGTCTCTGCATGTACTGCTGCTGTTGCTTCTGCTGTTCCAGGATCTGTTGATGCTGCTGCTGTTGTTGTTTCAGTGCTGCCACCGCTGCCGCCTGGCTGCTCATGTATGCCCCGTTACCGTGGCTACCTGCCAAGGCATTGGCCCCCGGCTGAGCCGCCATACCGTTGTTACTGGCCGCGGATGTCATAGTGTTGGCAGGGCCCGGGCCATGTGGAGGAGCAGGATACGTGTTCTGGTCCTAATAGACAACATAAGATTTAAGAAAAGATGTAGTTATAATTGTTTCCAGCAGGGGGAGCTGTTTCCAGAGAGGCTGTTCAGATGTACACTAAGCTTCCTGAACATTAGGAGAAACACATGTTAAAAACAGATCAGAGCCGCAAACAATTCCAAGACTTTCCAAAGCTGAGTCAAAACCTCTCCAGGACCTGAACCCGTTCCTTGTTTTTTTAAAAGTTAAAAGTCTAGAAACACACATCAGTTTCAACAAATGTATGTAAACAACTGGAAAAAATAGCTTGCATATCGATACTCAAACAACTTTCCCTCCCTTCACCCACGAGACTGATGAAAATCTCTGACCGAAGAAACTTTTACTGCAATATATGAATAAACATCAATACAAAAAAACACACATTTACATACTAGGCCTATTGTGGATTATTTAGGGTTCCTGCAGGTTTAAACAAATCAAATTTAAGACTTTTTAAGACCTTTTTAAGACCATTTTGAACTAAATTTAAGACCTACACGAAGTACGAAAATATTAAGGAAAAATGCGGTCCCAGAATTACTTTAAAAAAATAACCACATTTATTGTCTTTTACAGCTGAGCAGCTCAAACAATGAAGAATGGAGTGAATGAGTGTGTGCCAGGGTTATTATAGTTTTAACATTTTAATTAGTTTTTATTTTTCATTTAGTTTTTGTTTGTTTTTTCATTTTAGTTTAGTTTCAATTAGTTTAACAAGAGATCTAAGTAGTTCAAGTCTAGCTTTATCAAGGAATTTAATTTGAGTTAACTATAATAACCCTGGTGTACACACACACACACACACACACACACACACACACACACACACACACACACACACACACACACACACACACACACACACACAGTGTTGGGAAGATTACTTTGGAAATGTAGTTGGTTACAATTGCAAGTTACCCTGTTGA
The DNA here is from genome assembly GCA_903131615.1 of Diplodus sargus. Classification (NCBI taxonomy): domain Eukaryota; kingdom Metazoa; phylum Chordata; class Actinopteri; order Spariformes; family Sparidae; genus Diplodus; species Diplodus sargus. The sequence continues at coordinate 54,393 of CAEMYA010000184.1, read as the reverse complement.
AAATGTAATAGTAGTGTAACTATTTCAATTACTTTCTCAAAGTAATGTAACTAATTACATTTGATTACATTTTGACTACTTTTCTTAATTTTGAATGAAATCTCTCAACTGTTAACCATTTTCACATTTTAAGACCTATAGTGTGATAAACCTTTCAGCAGTACTTAAGACTATATAAAAACAACATAATAAAAGACTCAACCGGACTGAACTTCTGTAACTCTTTTACAGAAGCGACAACGGGTTGATTTCAGCCAAGAGGGGCAGGTTGTTTTAATGGAGAGAGTATAAGCGATACAAAAAAGCCTGATCACAGCCTGAAGCAACAGTGTTGCTGCAAATATGATAAGAGGTTGATTTTAATTTCTGACAGCTCTACATTGAGCTGCTTTTAAATATGAAGCTTTAAAGCAACAACAACTGTTGTTTTAAACTGTGTTTTATATTGTTTTCATATATTTCACTGATCGCAATTATAAAATGCCAGTGCGTGTTTATTGAAAGCGAGGCTGGGTGTGCGCATGAAAATAGGTTACAGTGGGTTTTTTAGGTGCTGTAGCTACAAGCAAATCTCATGTTGTCTCTGTACAAAGACCTTTTTAAATGTGAGAAAACAGAGTAGACCTACTCAAGATTTGCGTTTGGGCAACACATAACAGACGAAACAATTAATTTATTCATGGCCACATTAAGTTTAATCTGTCCTGCTGCGAGTGCACAACTTCTTTCAGTGGTGACTGACTGTATGTAAACGTAAACAGGCTATAGCCTAATAAATGACCTCCTGACGCGAGTCGGATCAACAGCTGAGCAGCGTTTCCCCTCAGCTGAACATCTGTAGGCGGAGACGCTCAGACAGAAAGTAAACAGCAGCGGATCAGCGCGATCTCTCCCTCCGTACAAATGCTCTGTTCTGATCCAGCTCCACGGGACTTCAAAGTAAAGGTGACGCCAGCTGTAAACGAGTTTAATAGTGAAACAGCGGCGCTTTTATAGCCGATTTTATGATTAAACTCTGAACAGAACCTGGTCGGGACCAGGTTAGGAGCTCAGTACGGCCGTACGGTTTGTCGGTTGAGTCGAATGGCACATGACCAAAGAGAGCCAATCACAAGCATCAGTTTTGGAAGGAAGATGTTGATATGAAAAAAACTAAAAACAAACATGAATCCATGGGGGGGGGGGGGGGAACTATTTGATAAATCTGAGCTTTTGTGGCGATTTTTCAAATGTAACTTAAGTTGTAATCATTGAAATTTCCAAAAGCAACTGTAATTTAATTACATATTTTCTCCCAGCAATGTAACGGATTACAATTACGTAAATTTTGTAATTAAATTACGTAACGTCGTTACATGTAATTCGTTACTCCCCAACACTGCGCACACACACACACACACACACACACACACACACACACACACACACACACACACACACACACACACACACACACACACACACTCTAATTTGAGAGAGAGGTTTTCACAACTCTAGCCTGTGTTCCTCTTATAATGTAATAAACTGTTGCGTCTTTGAGGATCACCTAAAAGGGTTCGGAATCTATCCATCCTAGTTTGACAAAATAAGGGCCAAACAGCTTGCTGCACAGGGCCCCCAGAAAGACAGAAACGGCCCTGTCTCTGGGTACAACACTTGAGTAAATGTACTTAATTACTTTCCACCCCTGCTGATGTTAGAATAAGAAAGCCTAGCAGGTCAAAAACTACAGAAGTTGTGAGTTTGAGTTTCACTGGTGACAAAGTGCAGCAGGAACAGAGCGTCCCGTCTGCTCAGAGGAAAAATACGAGCAGCTAAATTTAAATACACACAGAGAGAGAATATGAAAGGCTGCTTTGTCACGGCCTCCCTTCACCCCCCTGTGTGAGCCTTAGCAACCAGCTGCCCACACACACGCATGATGGTAGAGCGTGGGGCCCAGAGCAGCTGAACAAAAGGCCTCCCTGCTGTAGGCCGACTTCACCTCCACTCAAACTGCTCCAGACTGGTCTTCATCTGCACCTGTTGGACTCAAACCAGTGCAGCCAGCTCCACACCAGTCTGAAGTGTACTGTGGAGGCTACACAGGTTCCAAATGATTTTAACTGACAGTGACTTGTACAAAAAAATAAAAATCCAACAGATTGATCAAAAATGTCTCATTCCTCAGACATATAAAAGTTGATGACGCAAAAAAAACTTTTCCTGTAGTGCCCTCTTCAGGACTAATTTCATATGGCTAAGAGAGGCTCAATCATCAGGAAGTAGTTTGTTTGATTTTTTGTCTTTGACACAAAAAGTCAATTCAGCTTTTTTATTAACTTATTTAAACTGTTTTCAATTGCTACATCAAGTGACTCCTGAACTCAATTTTATTCATAAACTGGTATTTTAAGTGTTTTCATCTCTAACACTTCAACTGATGTCACCGTTTACACATCAAATTATATTCTAATTGCAGTGCATGTAGTTGAACTTCAGTGCCTCCACTTTAAATGAAATATTGACTACTCTCACCACCGTTGTTTCTGACATTTCACACTTTCAGCTCGATTGATCAGATTTCAGTTGATTCTTTAACTTAACCCGAGGCTTACGTCTCATTTTCACATAGCTCTGTGTGTGTATGAGCGTCTAATCAGGTCCATTCACTTCAATGGGAACCTCCAAGATGTCAGACATCTCAGACAGACCTTGTTCACTGTGTGCCACAGGAATTATAAACCAGGGGTGCAAACTCATCAGGGGTAAAAAAGGTGACAAGATACTGACCCCTAGGGGGGTCCGGGGGCATGCTCCCCCGGGAAATTTAAAAAAACAAAAGGTGAATTTACAGTCAATTTTAGCATGAGACTAGGGTCCAGATTTACTCAGGTTTGCACAGCTTTTGCTCGTGTTAAACCTGCACAATCTGTCTCTCTGTCTCTGAAGACCCTCTTCACATGTTTCAAAACCAAACACAAACAGAGGGGCAGATTGCTCAGCCAATGCAGGTTTAGCATGAGCAAAAGCTGTGCAAACCTTAGTGAATCTGTCCAGACTGATTGGTTCATTGTAAAATGATTTATTTATTGATGTAAATGTGTTTTCTGTATGTAGACTATGCTCCGAGGCCGCGCTGCTCTTTCTGTCCAATAACACACATGAAGCTTAAAAATGCCATAGGCTACATAAAACATATTAAGTATCATTATGTTTGTTTTAGTAGAAATACAGAGGGAGCAGCGACCAGGGGCTAGTAGGCTACATCCATGCTACCGGCGCGTCTCAGAGGCAGTAGCCGGTCTACTGAACCGATAGCCCGGGGCCGACTCCGTCGTCTTCCCGCTGGCGATAACGAGCCAAGTAACTTTATCCGCAAGTTTTTAGAGGTTTACCGCTGGCTGGTTAAACTCTTTATAGGGGATTAATGTTGGTCTCATTGATTAAATCTAAGTCTTAGTCTGTATGAAAAGTGAAGCTTCAGGTGTGTATTGCTGGACAGAGGAGCAGCGCTGCCACCACATAACTGAATTTCCCTCAGGATAAAGTATAGTAAATAAAGTACTATCCATCTACATTTACATAAATAAATAAAAATTTTATAATGAACACCTTTACGTGGAGTCTCTTCCAGGAGATGTAGGTGAGGAAAAACGAGCGCCTCAAAGCCGTTGTTTCATCCACTTGTTTTCATCCAGATAAGGTGCACGCGCCTTAAAAAGACAGGTGCATTGCCTCGCCGCAAAACTGGATTATTCACTTATTTGTCTCCATGTATCATAAGTCATGTTTTGTAATGATATAGCTCTGTGGGCATATGAAAACAAAAAAATCTCATGTTAGCGATGGTGTTTATCCACCTGTAAAGAAATGCATTTCCTTGCAGTGAACACTAGGGGGTGTAAGTCTGTAACCAGTCAGAGCATTTAGACGTGAACCGAAACCTTTTCCGGCGTGTGTCAAATTTAAATCACATTTTCAACTTCTTTCATTAATTTAACTTAAACTTAATTATTCAAACACTTGAATATTTTTGTAATATTAAATGTAATATTAATCCATTTACAACAACTTATAATGCATATTTAAACTGTTGTTTGCTAAATTTTTGTAACAAACAACATGCACCAATCACATCCAATTATTGTCATTTCTGTGCACACTATTTTCCTGGCTCTGTCTCCATTCTTAATCCAGCCTCAAAAACTGATTGACTCAGTTCTACTGATCTGGTCAGTAGGGGGCGCTATTAATACTTTTTAATATTAGTAAAGAATTGGTTTTGCTCATAAAAGTTACTTTTGTTAATGAAGGAGGTAAAATTTACCAGCAAACAGGCAGATTTGTTATCTGAGACTACAGGAGCAAAACAACAGACTGGAGTCGGTAAAAAATATTCTTAAAAAGTTGTCCTCCATAAATTCTGTCTGGTGTCACTGAATCTACAACATTACATCTGAGAAAGTTAACAGACCTCCCTTTCTTTCTTTTGGGTCCAAACTGAATGAGGCAGCAGGACTCTACTGCTGCAACAGACTCTCATTGTTCAGTCTGTTCATCAGTCTACTACAGCTGCGTGGGAGGTCAGAACTGAGTGTGGATCTATTTATCAGATAAACATTTAATATTTTAGTGAACCACAAGAAACTAATCATGAAGTCTGTTGTACGAAGTAAGAATCTCCAGACCTGCTCTTATTCATGCAGATTTGGGAGATTAAGCGGTATGAAGTAAGTGTGTGTGTGTGTGTGTGTGTGTGTGTGTGTGTGTGTGTGTGTGTGTGTGTGTGTGTGTGTGTGTTACAGTCCAGGAATGTGCAGTTGGCCTGGTTATGAAAGCAGAGCAGGAACACTCTGATCAGTTTGTACAGCTTGTTATTGTTGTAGTGCTCTGATCAAGGCCCCAGGAAGAGTGCTAGTCTTTCAAGCCAGTTTCCATAGTGGCCACACTGTGGACTACATCCTCACGTGATGCACTGTCAAGTGTTATAAGTGTCATTAACTCCTCCTGATGTTTTATCAGGGGTAATACTGATATTTTGTAATCAAGTATAAATGACACAAATTTTGATCATCTTAAAGATGCAATAGGTAAGAGATTTTGTTTAACCCTCTTGGGTCCAGGGTATAATCAGCCATTTTTGGCTACTTTTGATTTGACCATTATATTTCACCTTAAAAACTGTTTACCTTGCTTTGGTTTAGTGTCATTTCAGCACAACCTCACTTGTGTGACTGTACAGTTATTTCTTCAATCTGACATACTGTATTAACACACTGGAGCTAAAATCACACAAAACATCAAATCGGAGTAGGAAAAAGTTTGTTTTTTTTACTGTGAAAACTGCAAACATTAAGAATCCATTTACAACAACTTATAATGCATATTTAAACTGTTGTTTGCTAAATTTGTATATACGTTTTTGAAATTTACAAAGTTATATGGAACTATTTAAATGGAGGCAATGCCTCAGGATCAGGTCTCCCTCAGCTCCTCCCAGCTCAAAAAAGAGCTGCATTGCCTCCACATTCAGCAGTTGACTACACCACCACAAAACACACCAGACTATAGGGCTGCAACGATTAGCCGACATAATCGATTACATCACCGCAGAATTTTTGCGTCAACGTGAATTATCACTTTTTCGTCCCAAATGATCGCATTTTTCACTGCCTGAACATACCCAAAAACTCACCAAACTTGGAGTATACTTCACACCTGCCGAAAAATGTCATAATCTATTGTCCTCCTCAATTTCCACCACTGGGTGGCACTATAATCAAGGAAAGTGTGTTGTGGCTTATAACTCACATATACTTTGTTGCACATTCAAAAACCTCATGTCCACACGCTCAATGAATTGTGCTGAATCTCCTAATATAGGCCACACCCATTTCCTCCAACCTCTTTTTTCCCCCCGCAAATTCGCGAAATGTCGCAAACCTACTTTTTCGAACTCCTCCTAGGCCATTTCACCGATTTGCATGAAACTTTGCACACGGCAACTGTGGACTCTCCTGACAAAAGGTTATTAAAAGAATTTTAATATTCAACTTTATATTAATAACAACTTCCTGTACATTTTGCTCAAAACACAAAGTGTTGCATATTTCCACATTGGTCTATCTGAGGCTACGTTCACACTGCAGGTCTTAATGCACAATTCCGATTTATTGCTCAAATCCGATTTTATGTTTGGCTGTTCACATTACCTCTTTAAATGCGGCCTGTCTACGGATTGCTGTGTGAACAGCTTCTGAAGTGACCCGCATGCGCAGTTGATCATTGATGACATCACACCACAGCGGTGTTTACGGAAGCGAACATGGCAACGGCAACTGGTAACGTGGGACTGTATGGCTTAATGCCAAAAACAGTGTGTGGCGGCAGCCGGCAAATTTGTGAGCGGGTGATATCACCTCACTGTCCCTCCACTGGCCGCCTGCTTCACTGCTGTCTTCTATGTTTTTTTTGATTATGTTCGTGGCTCCCGCTCGCTCCCGCCTGTGGCACACTTTTTTTTCAATCAACTTTATTTGTCATTCATTTACAAA
>CAEMYA010000184.1:26877-47775 GCA_903131615.1 Diplodus sargus | reverse complement strand
GTCAAAAGCAAATCAGATATGGGTCACATATGAGCGAAAAAATCGGATTCAGGTCACTTGTAACTGCAGTGTGAACGTAGCCTAAATGACATGAAACTCAGGTGACTACTTCCCCATGAACCCCTGTGCAAAATTTTGCCAGATGACCACTAGGTGGCGCAGTTTAAACTGAGGTATTTTATATCCCCACGTCAGTCGGATTAAGACAAAACTTGGTACAATTTTTGCCAATGCCCTCCTGAGGACAGCTGACAAAACCCTTACCAATCCGCCACTAGGTGGCGCTCTGGTGGCAGTCCAATTAAATATTTGCCTCTGTGCCCACACCATAACTATTACGTCAATGAAATTCGTAGGCGTGGTATAGACTGCAGGGTTTCCCCCAGAAAACTTGCTTAGCCCGGTGGTAGGTTGAAAGGGCGGCCCACCAGCGGCGAAGCATGTTTTTTTTGTGACAGGGGCCTGACACAGGCCAGCAACTGACTGATGGCAGTAGGTAACAGATTCATGACATAGAGCTTTTATTGAAGCTCCTTGCACTACTTATAGTCAAGTATGGAACCACCCTAAACTCTACTATGGCTTGTGTTCATGTCAGGAACCTGAGACAGCGCAACATGCTTTGATATCCTGTATAAACTATGACAAGATCTACTCAGAGAATTGCAAGAAAATGAAATCTGAAAAGTATTTTAGAAGTAGGGTCAAACGCTGTTTTTTGAAATTCTTAAAAAGACACCAGTCTATATAGTGGGATATAGTGCACTAAGTTGCTAGTCCCATAGATGGCAGCAATGCAACTTTTGCATGCCGGCTGTCGTAAAACCCAGAAGAAGAAGAAGAAGAAGAAGAAGAAGAAGAAGTAGAAGTGTTTTACTACTAGACCACTGTGAAATTAGCGCACTTATTACTGTTGATAGGAAAATTGGACGGACGCAATTTTTAAAAATGAAAGTAAGCCAGCGTGGGGAATGTGAGTTCTGGGAGAGTGCAAGCACGCGTGAATGAGCTCATATGAAATATAACATCTTATCATTTTGAAATGCAGGCATATTTTTGTAGATGTGTCACTATTAATGATTTTTCTTTTTGTGACGCCTCTAAAATGGCAATCGCAAAACCCGCTCTCCAGACGTCTGACACAATACATTATATTGTGTCATTTGGGTCACCCGCGGGTTCCTGAACCCGTGCAGGACTCTGAGTTGGATGACTCCTCAAATACCGTATTGACCCGAATATAGGACGAGGTTTTTTTCGATTAAAATTATGTGAATAAGTAGGGTCGTCTTATAATCGGGGTCTAACCGTTGACACATGCTGATAGTTGTCTGGGTCGCAAAACGACCGCAACAGCAGAGGGCGCCAGCTTATTGTAGAGACGTCACTGACACCGTGGCTGGTGTTATCTGTCAATCACAGCGGAGAAGAAGTGACAGGAGATGAAAATGGAGAGGCGCGGTGATTGTACAGAGCAAAGTGGATGAAAAGTGGGGCAAGTTTACACACAACTGAGGCGGAGCTATGATGCTAATTTTAAGATAATGGTGGTCAATGCAGCAGAGGCACCAAACAACTGTCAGCCAGGCAAAAATATGGAGTTATGGAGTGTAACATCCGAAGATGGCGGGTCCAAAAAGTCTGAAAACGGGGCCTCAGTGAGGCTGCGTCTTGCTGCTACGTCATCTTAAAATCAGTCACGTGATTTGGAAGCACCGACACGTCTGTCGACCCCAAAGGGTAAAAACACTTCTAAAAAAATAAAAAATAAAAAATATCAACAGAATCATAAGACTTCTGTCAAGTGTTGCAGATATATCTGCTGAGCTTAGCATGCTAACAGAAAACCTCATTTTTCCAACAGCCCAAAATTCCTGTGCTAGCAGTGCTAAACATATGGCTAGAAATAAATGCCCTAAATGTAAATGTAAACAGAGTCAGCAGTTAGCATTAATCGGGTGATATTCTGATTTGCTGCAAGTATAAATTCAGCAGGTGTCTAAATTCTTACAAATTTTCAAAAGTAATAAGATAACAACTAAATTATACAAGTTAAATATTTATAGATTCTACTTGACATATTTTTGTTGCAAGTTTTTCAAATATTTTTTCTGCTCAATTGAATTAAAAAAAATATGTCATTATCCATTAGTGTCTGTTATGACCCTGGTCATTTCCTCAAACTATTCAAGAGCTGCAAATAACAAGTATTTTCATTATCAATGAAATCTAACTACAAAATTTGCTGCACACCTCTGTGTCACCTTCAAATGTCTTATTTTGTCAGATAACCCAAAGATGCTTAATTAACAACGATATGAAACAAAGAACAACAGCAAATCAATATATTTTTTCACAGTTCATACATAAGTTCAAACTACTGGCCGTTTGTCATTCCAGCTTAACTAATTACCAATAATTAACTGATAGTCAAAAAAGCTGCACCTTAATCTGCTTGTTTTTGTTCTTAACAGTTTGAGAAAAAATTCCAGTTGTAGTTCACAATGTCTGAATTTAGATACTTGCATCATGAAATTAGGTTATTAGAGAATATTGAGTAGTACAACAACCTCAGTATTAGTACGAAACTCAAGTACAATTGAGGTGATTGTGCTTTATTTGAGTATTTTCGTTTTCTGTTACTTTATACTTCCTCTACATGACATCTTGGAGACAAATGTACTTTTTACTCGACTAAATTTTTTTTGCATTTTAATGGTCAAATTACAGAGTTTCCTCTAGGATTTTTTTGCGGAGCGGCGCAGATGAAACCGTGTCACTGACTACTTATGATTGTTTTAGATGTTTGGTGTTTGATGTTTTGGACACAATATAATAAACTCTACTGTTGACTACAGAGATCATTGATCACTAAAATCACAACAGTGTGAGACAGAAGTTGAGCATCTTCAGTGTTTCTTTGCTGTTGACAAGGAACATTATTCATGTGTATCTTACCTGTGTGTGTGGGATGTGCTGGCGGAAGTTCATGCTGTTCTTCTGTTTGATCTGCTGCTGCTGACGGAGCAGCGTCAGCAGTGCCGCCTTGTTCTGGCTCTGGGTGTTGGGGGGCCGCGGCGGTCCGGGCCCTGCCTCAAAGTGCGACAGAGGTTTGGTGTTGTTGTAGCTCAGCATGGCGGCTGAGACCTGAGCCCCAGGGGCCGTCGCGTGGCTGAGGGGAGGCCCTGAAGTCGGGTGCCCCAACATATTCGGGTGTCCGGTGGGCCCCTGCATGTAGCTGCTAGCCCCCGCCTTGGGAGACACTTTGTTGGGCTGACTAGGCATCAGCAGCTGCTTCTGCCCGCTGGGGTTGAAGTCCTGGGGGTACAGAGAGGGGCTTGTGGGCTTGTCCATACCATACGCGCCCCCTAGTGGGCTCTGAGAGGTGTTTGCCATTTGGGGCCAAGGCGGGGGGTGGGCATGGGGCCCCTGGTTGTGGAACTTGGACCCCGGCTGTGGCTGTTTGTGCTGCATCTGGCCATGAAGGTGCTGGGCCCTTTGCTGCTGGGCAGCCAGCTGCTGCAGCTGCTGGGCAGGGGACAGGTCTTTAGGCACCGGGGGACCCGGAGGGAGGAGATGGTTGGGGGGAGGCTGAAGCTGTCTGGGGGGAGGAGCTGGCTGAGATGGGGGCAGAGCTGGGGATGAGGCAGAGGAGGAGGCAACAGGGGAGCTGGTGGGGTGAGGAGGAGGCCCGGAGGAGGTGGACCTGACATGGGGGGAGCCAGTGCGAGAGTCCTGCTCAAAGGCCACCGACGCCGGGGAGAACTCCGACTTCACGTTGACCAGATCAGGAGGAAGCAGACCCTGAGACGACTGGCCTCCTACACCTCCTGCTGCTCCGCCTGTTCCTCCTCCCACCGCCCCAGCTCCACCAGTAGTCGATGCCAGCTCCAGAGGGTCTTTACGGTCCTCGAAGCCGTCGTTGAGAATGTCCTGGATGTCCTCGTATGCCACAGAGCAGTTCAGCTCCTCCATCAGCTCCGTCCACTCCTGCTCATTCAGGTTCAGATCGGGAAACAGGCTGTTGTTGCCTCCTCCCGATGGAGGCATGATGGGCAGGATGTCATCGGGCTCCTGCTTCATCTCCTTACGATGGAAGTCTGACACCGACTCCCTGCCGCTGTCCGTCGACTCTCCCGCCTGCCCGTGAGTGCCGTTAGAGTTGAGTGCATCGCTGATGCCCAGCTTGGAGTCGAGCGGGGAGCCGTTGGTGGTGCCGTTGTCCAGACAGGCCTTCTTGTTGGGGGGGAAACTGTCGCTGAAACCGTTGATCTGATCTCTGCCCAGCGGAGAACCAGCACTCTCCAACTTCCTCTTCACTGTCTCCTGCAGCTGGAGAACAAACAGAACAGCATCACAAATGGATTCAAACCCCAACTCTGCTGAAGTGTCTTTGAGCAACAAATAAATCCACTAAAAGATTTCATACAATAAGATGTAAACTTGTTGAGACATATCTAAGCACTTGAAGATTGCAAATTTTAAAAAGTAATAAGATAACAACTAAATTATACAAGTTAAATATTTATAGATTCTACTTGACATATTTTTGTTGCAAGTTTTTCAAATATTTTTTCCGCTCAATTGAATAAAAAAAGTATGTCATTATCCATTAGTGTCTGTTATGACCCTGGTCATTTCCTCAAACTATTCAAGAGCTGCAAATAACAAGTATTTTCATTATCAATGAAATCTAACTACAACATTTGCTGCACACCTCTGGTTTCACCTTCAAATGTCTTATTTTGTCAGATAACCCAAAGATGTTTAATTAACAACGATATGAAACAAAGAACAACAGCAAATCAATATATTTTTTCACAGTTCATACATAAGTTCAAACTACTGGCCGTTTGTCATTCCAGCTTAACTAATTACCAATAATTAACTGATAAACTGTTAAGAACGAAAACAAGCAGATTAAGGTGCAGCTTTTTGATTGAGAAAATATTCCAGTTGTAGTTCACAATGTCTGAATTTAGATACTTGCCTCATGAAATGAGGTTATTAGAGAATATTGAGTAATACAACTGTCGAATTATGACAGAATTTCTATTTCAGTCTGTGTAGGGGCAGTTTTCAGGCTGTAGGGGGCGCTGCAGCTGAACAGACAGACTAATAAGAGTTGGAGTAGAAACCTCCCTGGCGTCTGTGCAGCAGCCTTTAATAGAATCAGCTGCAGGCGGTCCGGTCGGCTTACATAATGCAGATAACAAAGAGCTTCCTCAGTGCAGGCAGCTCGACCCACTAACATCTGACAGCAACATTCACAACTTACTCCACATCAGCTGATCCTCACATGGTTTCACTATCACTTATTCTCCACACATGCATTCTCATCCCAAGAAGACTCACCAGGTGGATTCAGGTGATGCTCTCTCTGATGTTTACATTCAGCTTGACCTTTTCAGTCAGTTCACAGCTACACTAACCTGCGTCTGAATGACCACAGTGATCAGCTGTCGCTTCCTGCTCTATATGAAACAAACCTGTCCATCACTGGGACAAACAGACTCCATGTTTCTACAGAAAGAAGTTGATGTAGAACATTTGCTGAATTTACAAGGTCCAAATAATGAATCAGAGACAGATTTCACAGAGTATATAAAGTATCTCCTAACTCAACAACTCACTAAACTGACACATTTTCATGAAAATAAAAAGTTTTAATAACTGAAACTAATCAAACATCCATATCCCACCAGCTGATTATAAACTTATTTCATCCATGAAATCAAATAAATAAAGTTAGACTAAAAATAACTAATGGATTAAAGCGTTAACAAACCTCCTGCATGTGGCAAAGGCTTTTACTGTTAAAGAGAATGTGTCTTGATGTTTACAAGTTAATTAGAATTCAGCCTAAAAACCTGATCAGAGCGCCCTTATAACTCAGATAAAAACATCAGAGGTGAAACAGAAGGTAAAAATGTGTCCAGGTCTCAGCCACATGAGCCGAGTGGCGTCACAGTTTAAAGAACGGTGATATCTTCTACAAAACATGCTGAGAATTTCCTGATCAGCCTCGCTGGTGCCAAAACGGCAGAATCAAAACATCTGGACAGAAAGTTGGCCAGTAGCTCCTCGATTCTGGCTAGTAACTCTGAAAGCAGCTAGAAATTGTTTGGATTAAAAACTACAGGAAACTAACTGTACGCAGACAGAACCAGACCTGTACAGGGCCAAACTGGAGCTTAAGCCACATTACATAGACAGAAAGAAGAGGATCAGACCCGTGGTCAATCTATCTGAAATAATCAAAAGATTTTTTAAAGTTGTGATATAGATTGATTGAGATTTTTTTTTTTCCTGTTATGTACTTTACAGCAGAGTTTTACCATCATATTGACTTCTTTAGATCAGTTTTGTAAAACGGGGGGGGGCATGAACACATTTTGGTCCTGTTATTGACATGTTTTTACTGCCATGATAATTCTTCCTTTTAATATATTTCTGTTCAATTCCAGACTCAGTGTTAACATTAACCACTAGGTAGTGATCCTAAAAGTGTCTCTAGGTGAGTTTTGTTTTCTATTTTTTTCCCTTAGAAAACAATAAAGTGAGGATGAATATGGTCCAGGTAAAAGATTTAATCGATTCATGGGACAATGGCTAAAGAAACAAATGTTAAGTCTGATCTAACAATTATGTAATCAGAGTTCTAATGTGTGTTTCAAAGTTTTAATGGAAAAATACGTGGTGGGAAAATGTTCTGTCAAAAACAAGGTGTTAAGTTGCTACTGACATCATTTGGCTGATTCTGGTATGTGTCCCTGAATGCAGCAATTAGTCAATTTATCATTTAGTCAAGAAACACAGAAAACCAACAGTGCTCCAGGGTGCGAGCGACCGTTTTGATTGTTTCTAACTTTTTTTGATAAGGTTATCACAATTTCCTGTTGCATGTGCTGTGATTTAAATAAAGAAAACATTAATCTGAACTTCTATCAGTGTTCAAAAATGTCTGTTAATTAAATTACAATGTTTTACTGGGTGCACCTAAATGAAAAAGTGATGCACACCCGACGTTAGTCTGGAGCCCTGATGAATCTACAATGATTTTGATCATCCATTAATCATGTCAAGAAAAATGTGAATACATTGTTTGTTTGATATTACACTAAATGTCTTTGGTTTTAGACTGATGGACAAATCAAAACAATGAACTCTGGGAACATGACATGGGTGTTTTTCACTTTTTGCTGACTGTTTATAGATTGAACATTGAACACAAAGAGGAAATAAATCAGATATGCAAAGTTTTCTAAAGAAAAACGTTTTATATTGACTGTCATGCAGATAAGATGAGTGGAAACAAAGAGCGTGGGTGGGGGGAGCTGGGGTAAAGAGAAACTGATGAACACAGGGAGCGAAAGATCAGTGAGTCTGCCCGAGGAAAAGGAAACTCTGGTGACTCATTGAACTTCTTAAATTTGAAATTCAGGTCTGACTTCGCCTCCTGGTTACAATGAACACAGAGCTGGGTGAGGGTGGTCCTGCAGTAGCTACACAGTCACTGAACACAGCACACAAGGGGCATTCTGGGTATTTTGGTCTTCAATCAACTTCATCCATCAGGTAACTCAAGTGAGCTGATACCACTAGCCCTTTTTACACAGAGCCGCTGCATTATGGCCGCAGTGGAGCAGCTCCGCCGTGAAGACGAACCGCTGTGTAATTCACACAGAAAACCGGCGCTGCAGATCTTAAAGAGTAACGGTACACATCATGATGATGACGTCTGTTTGGGGTTTTCTTTTTTTCAAGGTGTTTCCCCAGTGTCCTCCTGTCAATCTAAACCTGCTGACAGTTTACAATCATATGGATGCTGTTATAATTTGTTATTGTTGAGATCCTGACCCACCAAACATCCTGGAAAGTGACAAAGTTATGTTTTTCGCTTCAAATTACATAATTAAATAATCACCATCAGTAAACTGGATGCTGTCTGACTCTGTCACTCAGAGGGAGAGAGGCTGTTTCTGGGGGAAGGTTCACTGAAGTCTTGGTCAGGAGGGCTGACGGTCGCAGTGATTTTGTTTTAACACAAACTCTTGATGAGTTAAGGCTTTTTGCAGGTGACAGACGCTAGGACAGGCGGGAGAACAGACACTTCTCAAGGTCCAACTGTGGTATATTTTCAGCTCGCCAATACTGCGCCTCTGATACTACCTCAAGAGGTGGATCAGCGCCAGAGGGAAATTTCACCCCTTGCCATCTGTAACTTTCACACAGAGGAGGATGCGGATAATTGGCGCAGGATCCCCACACTCAAAGGGCAGTGTGAATAGGGCTACTGTTACTACTGTAACTGTCACTGAGATGGTCAGTAACTGATAATTGTGTTCCCCCACAGAAAGTTCATATGCCAGATATCCATGGTCAGAGTAGAGACCATTTCAACAGGTTGAAATGACATTAGACTAATCACGGATGTAACGGTTACCGGTGTTACGGTTAACCATGGTAAAATTCCTGACAGTGAAGGTCACCGTTAACTTTTAATAACCATGGTACCCGCCGCAGTCGATAAACATAGTGTGGCAAACTCGCAAGATACTTCCAAGTCTCACTACGCATGCGCAGCGTGCAACGTGCGCTTGTTATGTAGTGAAGAAGACATAGCGGAGGGAGGACGTGACAGTAGCGGCCCTCAAGGCATTTTTCCACCTTCAAAGAGAACCAAATCTGAAGTCTGGGCGTATTCTGTTTATTATAAGAATGCTCAGGGACAGCTGGTAGAGGATGGCAGCCCTATCTGCAGGAGCTGCAAGAAGAAAGTTGTTGCGAGGGGCGGCAACACATCGAATTTACACGACCATCACCCTCAACAGTTCAGCAAATGCAAGGTAAGCTAACCTTAAAGTCTGTGTAAAGCAGAAATAAATTTGTGTTGTGAGTTTATGAGTATATAAAATGAGGTCTCAAAATCATGAAAAAACAAGCACTTCTCTCTGCTGTGAAATGCTGGGGGTGTGTCAGATAGAGGCTTTCTTCTTGCGTCTCGGGAAGTGACGTCACGTGCGCGAGAAATCACATTTTCTGCACGAGGACACTCACGTGTAAAACCATGCAGTGACACAAACAACATGGAGGGAGGAGAGAGATGCGCCTTTTGTAGCTGGAAATACTGATTTCTGACCCGTCCATTAAATCCTGAACACAGAAATCGTGAAACACAGTTTGTGAGCCTAGCTCCAAAATTAAATTCTAAATGGTTGAATGGCTTTTTACATGTTTTAAGGAAATTTGTGACCTTTTTAATGTGTTTAGAAGAAAATGGCTGAATTTGCTTTACACAGACTTTAAGCTTTAAGGGTGCATGACGTATGTGTATGTCGAGTTTTCTCTATCTAATCTGCTGTTGTCACTAATGTAAACTGACCAGATAGTGGTATAACTGAATGAAGTTGATCTGTGATTTGGCACGTTAGCTGAACCGCTTATTAATTATAGATTTCACTTTTTAAAGTCGGCCTAATAATTCCCCAAATACTGATGCAGAGCTGCAGTGAGGAGGAATTGAGACGAACACGTACTGAGTGGACTGAGTTAGTGAACGCAAACTGACTGAGATGACTGACTTTCATCTCAGCTCCGTTCACCGGAGCAGCGTCTACCTGTGGCTCAGCAGACATCTGACCAATCAGATTGACTGAGTCCACTGACAACAGACGAGCAGGCAGACAGAGAGACAGACAGCCTATATATATCCAGCCAGTAATATCAGAAATGTATAACACTTGGGGATTATTTGTAGAATAGAGTATATATAAAGAATAAAATAAAATGGTGAAGTGTCTAGAGAGAGATAAGAGCCAAAATAGAATATCCATAATTCATTTAACAATAATCCTTTTTGTTTTTTCTGTTCCAACCTGTTTCTAACAAATGTGATCTAAATTGTGAGTTTAGTGATCTGCTGGTTGCACCATTAGTATTAAGTAACAATGACAGTAATAATTAATTATGACATTTTCTATTAATTTTTTTCACAGAGAGGGTCTGCTGGCCAATTGAGTGCTTCTGCCAATACATCTCATTCTACCTCTGTGACGCAGACATTAAAGGACACCTTTCAAAAACAGGCTGCCTCATCACAAAAGGCCAATGACCTGTTTTGCACAGTTTTGATACATTCTTTTATACTTGTTTAATGTTGATTTTGCAGTGTTTTGTTAAGGTTTTGGATTTGGACTGTTTTAATTCTACTACGTCATGAATCTGTCACCTATAGGACACTGCTCCGTCAGTCAGTTGCTGGCCTGTGTCAGGCCCCTGTCACAAAAAAAAACAAAACATGCTTCGCTGCCGTTGGGCCGCCCTTCCAACCTACCACCGGGCTTAGCAAGTTTTCTGAGGGAAACCCTGATTTAGGAACCATTTTGAGTATTAACTCTAACATAATGACTGTACAAAGTCTTAAAAATGTTATTTATACTGTAATATCTTAATAACCAGCTGGTGTCCTAAAATAAACAGCAATACAACAGCAAAGCAAAGAGAAGGAGGAAAACAGTTTGGGACAAAATAAATGTGCTGACAACAACAGAGGATGTTTTCTATTGCTGTTACAATAGTTATCTCTCTCCTCACAGCGATAGTTACAATCACTGGCTCACTATTCAGCACAACACCTGAGAATATTATAATGTGCTAAAATTTAAAGGACACAGTAGACTGTCAATGGGGGATGCAGTAGCTTTCCCTGATAATGTTGCACTGTAAACAACAAAGCCATGTTGAAGTCAGCAGGAGGAGAGCTGCTGAACACCAGCCAAGTTGAGTCTGCACATTCAGAAGACTGTTATGGCTAAAACAACTAAGTCTGCATATTTGACATTACAAACAGTCAAATAAATAGTCTTCTAAATATCTTTAGAGTGACTCACACTGGAACTGCTGGTCCCTGCTTTGCCATAGAAATATCCAGTGAGTTTATGATAGCTTATCAGAGTTAATTATCATATTTGCAGCTGGAATAATTTTGTTTCTTTCACTGAAATTCATCATTTGACTTATGTCCAGCTTTTAGAAGCAAAGCAAACTCAGTATCATTATCATTGTATATTGGCAGGTATACAAACTGAACAAAACACTTTTTAGGTAAGCTTGTCTATATTTGACCTTTATTTTGTACCGTCTATATATGTAGTGTGAATTCACACATACTGTTACTGTGCCTTTTATTGGTTGATATGGTATAATGAGATATTTTACAGGTTAACAAATGTGTGTTGTCTAAAATAACATCAGTGGACTGAAATGGTAAACCTCTTGAAGTTACTGATTATCAGTCAACCTAAACATCTTTTTCTGTATTTTGTTCTTTAAAAAAAACTAAATTTTTATATCGGCTGATATCGACATAAATGCTGGTATATCTGTGACAGGCCAAAATGAGCCGATAATATTGACAAACTGATATATCGGCTCTGATCATTTGTGAATAGGTATCCTTGATTGGCAAACAGAAAAAAGAACATAAATGAGATTTATGAGAAAGATGTGAAGATGGAGGAAAATTACCAGCATCTCTTCCAACTTATTCCAACAATAATCCTGAATTAGTCCCACAACAGGGACGTGACATCAATTCAGTGTGTATGAATCATTTCTCAATTTTACTAATTATGTCTTTATTTCATGTCTTTGATGATTTCAAAATAATCATCTTCTGTAGGTGGATTGACCTTGAATTTACAAGTGATGTGAATTGGCTGCTGCAGTTGATTTGGTACTTTCCTGTTATTTTCTGATGTGTGATTCTCTACGCATTCCCCCAAAATATTTGTATCTTTGGAAAGGTCCAAAAAGCGAGTGCTGATTTTTTTTATCAACAGCTTCTCCAACTTGTGGTCTATTAAAAAAATGTTCGGACAGAATGTTGGTGTGCGCTACAGAGACTTAACTTCATCATTTAACAAGTGATGAAAGACTATAAAAACAGGATTAAGAACTATTTGAGCACTGAATTTTCATGTCCTGTTACTCAACACTGGTAAATTCATTGTATTAGTGTAATTTGCTGCTTTAAGTCTGTTGCATGAAACCTTTTATGCTACTGTCTTGGGGAGGACCCCTTGTAATCTCGAAGACAAAATCCTTGAAAAAAATAAGGTTAAACAAAACAAAACCAATAAATTCATTCCACTGATGAGAACAGGAAGAAGAGAAGTACATCATTTTGCATGGGTTCCCATTATTGACTGGTTATTTTATCATAATTGTCCCTTTGGTAGAGAAACCAATCACAGCTTTTCAGAGAGGATTTAGCTCCTCCTCCCACTGCTGTTGACATCAAGCACAGTGAGAGCGAGGTGTTTCCTGTGTTAGTATTCAGCACACACACACACACACACACACACACACACACACACACACACACACACACACACACACACACACACACACACACACACACACACACACACAGTGATGAGTCAGCTGTGAGGGGGCGGTGGGGGGTTTCTGTTCAGACTGAGTCACCTCTCAGGACTCCAGTCACTGTTTGTCAGTCGGAGAGCAGATTCACTCTGAGAAACAAACTGATTGTAACAGAGGAGCACGACTGTGACTGACTCATATCAGATTTAATACCAGACTAAATAAACACAGAATGAGGACTTCCTTTGTCCTTTCTAATGGAGGGATGAACTCATTATTTCTTAACATAACCTCATCATTTTGTTGTTGTGTTCAGCTGCTTTAAGTCCCCATTGAAACTCTCAGAGCATCAGAACGTTCTCCATGACCAGTGGAGTGACTTAAACCTCGTTCCCACTGCCTGGTGAAGCTCAGCTCGCCCGGTCACCAGGTACTCATTTTTGTTTTCCACTGCAGACACTTCCGTCTCAGCTGATCGTCATAGCAACACCACGTAAAACAGCTGTGACATCATTTTCAACACAACACAAACACACACACACAGGAACCATGGATGGTATGAAGGGGCGACTGCTGGTCAGACAAAAATCTGCTGAAACAGGAGAGTTTATGAAACCCTTGATCTGAGAACAGATAAGACGACTAAGCTCACTACATGTCGCATCAAGTGAGGAATCTAGTGATGATTTTCTCTGACCAATCGATGCTCAAACTGTTTTAGTGAGGTGAAAGGTGCCAGATATTATCAACACTTCCAACCAAAAAGACCCCAAAAACTCCTCAATGGCCACGAAAAACTCTGAGAAGGACCCCTGGAGCAAGGGATGAACGGTGTGGACTTCTTCAGCCTATAGATAACCAACAAGAACCTCCCTCTCCTGGTTTATATCGATTACACAATCGATGACTTCACAATTTATTTTAATGAAAAGTTCCTCACCTGTAGATTTTGCACACCCGGGGGTAATAAAGGTTCAGACGTAGTGAGCAAAGATGGATGATTTAATATTCTACATTCTTCTTCTCCTCTGTGTTTATTAGTGCATCACAGACGCAACTTATAAAAAGGTACCAACAGCTGACTACTGCTTCACAGTTTGTAAATGTTGTGATTGTTAATTCAAGAATATTCAACAATACTGATAAATACCTGATAATGTGAATTTTCAAATTAATTTTATTCATATAGACCAAAATCATGATCACATTACTTGAGTTGGATTGCCATATTTTCTGATTACTGGGTTGAGAATTTATTGATCCAATATATCTCTCATATGCCTATCTAGACCCTCCTCAGCAGCCATTACAAACTCATACTGGACCCTATAAACTATGAATAATGAGGCCTAAATGTTCGTAAAAAAGGCCCCTATTGCGTCCTCGGGGGCCATCAGAACCATCTAAAGGACACAGAACCTCCTCAAACGACACGAGAACCTTTTAAAGGAAACCCTTAAAACGAATCTTAAAGAATGTCTAAGCCTCTTAAATACCCATAGCATCTCCTCCATAGAAACTAGAACCCCCTGCGGGATGACACTTTTTTAATTACCCCAAAAATCTCAAAAAGGACCTCAGAACTTCTTCAGAGCACGTCCACATTAAACCAGTAGAATTTGAGAACGCATCTTTTCCATTTCCAATAAAACTAAGTCATCTTTTCTAACACAATGACATCAGTCGGTCCAGTGAGGGTCAGGGGCAGAGTGCCAGAACAGTTATGAAGACAACTGGCCTCTAACTTTCTCTGCAATTGTTCATTTTAAATGTCAGTGCAGCTGAATTCACAGTAGAGCTGTTGTCATTAACAAGGATTTATACTGATTTTGTTGGGATAAAAGAGATTTGAACCCCACAGCAGCTATAGAATGACTGCTGACTAATATGTAGCGTTTATGGGCTGAAATTGAATCACTGCTGTGTCAACACAAACAGAAAGGTGTATTTATTTGTCACGACATAATGAATTCAGCTGCATTAAAACACAGTGATCACAATGAGCAGGAGGAGACTGAGTAGACTGAGTAGACTTGTGACTGTGGCAGCAAAAGTAAAGAAAATTGTCTAAACTGTTCTGTGATTTTGTCACATGAAATAATGATTCCTCCTCCTCACCAGATGTTGGCTGTGATGCAGTTTGTTAAAACAAAGGAGCAGGAAAAAGATTTTGTAGTTTTTCTGGTCAGTTCTTTCACTGCGGAAACTGCCCTCTACTGAAGGACCTAAGGACAGGAACACACCGGCCCAACCGTTGGACGTCTGAAGCGTTTGGTGAGACTCGGACGAGCTCCAATTGAGCATGCATAGTCTGAGGAGGAGGGCTGTCGGACGTCTGAGCCATTGGATTCTCTGATTGGTTAATCAGGACAAATTAATCTGTGTTCGTTTGGTAATGGAGAGTGGTCAGATAAGGCAGTTGGACATCTGGGCAGTGTGTGGGGGCCTTAAGAAACACAACTGTGGACATACTCGCAACTAAATAGTGTTTTAAAATGTAGACAACTTTATGCACATAAAGCCTCAGTGGTCAGAAGAACATCCTGAACTAGTACATCTTGGTATTTTTTAAATGCCTCTCAGTAGGTCAGTTTGACACAGTTTGATTTCATGTACCGCTTTTTCTTCATGTTCAGCCTGTTTAGTGTCCTGAGCTGCAGTTTAAACCTGATCAATCCCACCTGCAGCAAGCTATCAGATGGACTTTGGAGTCTTTTACACTCCGCTCCTGTCTTCTTAACAGCTGAGTATCTGCTCTCTCACACACACACACACACACACACACACACACACACACACACACACACACACACACACACACACACACACACACACACACACAGTATCTGTCAGTCAAACTGGACACATACAGGACATGCAGTGGAGGAGTAAACCTTCAAACCAAACTGAGACCACTAACTCTAATCATCAACCTTTTCTATTTAAAATACAGTCCCATCGATGCCGGTATTGGGGAGTCATAAAATCCAATATCAGCAGGTACATTTCATGACGCCTAAAATGTGGCTATCAAACAGTGGTGACAAAGATACATACATTTCACAGTTTAACAATCCAAAATGACATCACTGCACTAACACAGTCGCTTTGTTGGAAATTCAGTAAACTCTTGTTTTATTAGGTCTAAATGTTATATCAGCACACATCTGACAAAATCTACACTGATACTGAAATATCCTTGATGTGCCATCATCAGCTGATAATATCAGCCAACTGATATATCGATGGGCATGAATCTAAAACATGAGATGCACTCACGTAGTACAAGTATCACTCCTTGCTAAAGTTTTGGATGTAGAAATTAAGTATATTTGTATCAAAAACGTTTGACACATACTTTCAGAAATAAGATCCAAACTAGACGCACATTTCAACAGTCCGAGCAACTGTGTAAGAAAAATGTGACAAAGAATAGTCACAAACTGTAACAAAATCATCTAATTCTTGAAAATGTTTGATATCTTTTTTTATAAATAAAGGATTTAGAAGATGCTCAGACTAATGTGTTAAACTGTCATTTGCAGGAAGATATTTATGAGTTCTTAAGTAACTTACTGGGTCGTATCATTTGACTTTTGCCAGGTATCATTTTTAAACTTCATTATACCCAACATGTTTTATAATCCTTGTATTGTTTTTAGGTTTTCCTCCCTTTTCCATTTCAGGAAGCACTTTGTGACCTTGTATAGAAAAGGAAAGTTTTAATAAAGTTTATTACTATTATTAAATCGTCAACTGACATAATAAGCGGATCCGTTAACTGAATAACTGTTAATGAAATAAATACCAAAACAAAAAAGGTAAAGCAGTCAAAGGTCAGGGGATCTTGCGTCTTGCTCATGAACACTTCAGCAGGATGACAGGTTTGAACCAAACCAGTTTGTGTCTGTTACAGAACCACAACCAGGACCACAAGCAGGGCTGAAGGGAAACACACAAGTCACATGACCAGACAGACACACAACACTTCCTCTGTCAATCACTGACACACACACACACACACACACACACGTGTTTTCAACTGAGTGAAAAAGGCTTCTCTGATCAGCAGCTTCAGCACATCAGTGATCAATCAGTGTGATCAGCTCTGATTAACAGACACAGGCGCTGTCTGAGCTCAGTGAAACACTTCAGACAGCAGACAAATAAGGTCTGTGTTAAATATCATTTTAACACACTACAACGCACCTCTCCAGTCTGTAACACTGTGGGTCAGACTTCAGACATTACTGACATGTTTATCAGTTTCAGAAGAAATCATGTGTCCGAATACTAACTGATTTTTCTGGTCTGTTCGTTAAGAAAAAAAATCTTAGTAACAAACAGTCATAGCATTTAATTTTCTTATTTTAACAGCACAGACACTTTAGATATCAAGTCTTAACAGCTAGCTCAAACTTACTCATCGAATACAACAGCACCTGCAGAACGGATGACACTCACATCAGCCTCAACTGGACACACTAAACTAATATCGTGAATATATTAAAAGTTGCAATAAGTCAAAATTGGTTGAAAACCTTTTAAAAAAATCGAATTATCAACAGAATGACAGTTCTAACAATATCAATTGAAGTTAACATGCTCACCAGCTAACCCTGTGCTGTCATGGTCTAAACCTGTGCCCTAATTGAAGAGTTGACAAGTGATTATTTACTGCAGCTCTTGCTGTCTTTGAGTGTTCTGCAGACACGTTTCTAACATGTAGTAATGTTTGTAAGTGCAACTACTAAATAAACAACCAGAGACCTTCAAGAGACTACATTCACCAACCAGTGTAAACCAGTTCAAGTCTGGTTGGACACAGCACATTTTGCTGGTGTTGTTGCACAAGTTAAATTAGGATGGATTGGTCCCCAGTACCCTCCGCTAATGTCCTGCTACTTATAGCACAGCACACAATCTATCTGCAGCACCATCATCATCAGCAGACACACTTTGTGATTGCCCTGTGCTGTGATTGGTACAGCCGATAAATCAGTCTGGATCCAGTCTGTAAATGCCAAATATCTGATGTCTAACCGCTGCGCACAGCCCCTCCAGCAGTCTGCCGTGAGTTAGTGTCAGCCTGTGTCCAGTGCTCACTCACCGCTATCAGGGTGCTGTTACGGCTCTGCTCCGCCGCCGTCCCTCCGCTCTCCCCGTGTTCCCCACTGCCGCCGCCGCCGCTGCCCGGCGCTCTCTGGCCGGACTGGTCTCCGCTTGGCTGGGGCTGCCGGTGCTTGTTGGACCGCTTGGCTTTGGCCTGCAGGCAGCGCTGGTGCAGGGCGAAGGTCTGCTGCCTCTCCAGCTCCAGTCGCTCCAGCGTCGCGTTCTCGTAGCGGCTCTCGCAGCTGTTGTGATGCTGCCGGAAGAGCTCGATCCTCCGGCGGAGCCTCTCCATCACCGCGCTGTGTCGCGGTGTAACAAAATCCGCCATCATCAATTAAGACTTGTAGTAAACTCCCGGCTCAGGTTTCGTCCATAAAATGCTGAATTTGGCTCTTTTTCACTCTGGGCGTCTATACACCCCCCCTTGCCCTTTACAAAGACTCCTGTGCTGGCTCCATGGAGGCGACCTTTGTCTTGCTAATGGCCTTCAGTCACAGCGGCACTCACTGCCGAAGAGGAAAATTAAGGTTTTTGGGTGCAATACCATTCAGCCTCCTGAATTTACCCGTTTAAACCAGAGTGTGTACTATGAACCTCACTATATACACCAGCTCATTTAAGTTGCCGTGTAACGTTAAAGCAGAGCTGCCGGAGTCTTGCTTGAGCCACATTCCGCCTCAGTTTAACCCCAAAAACACAAACCTCTCATTCATCCCTGTGCTCTGAGAACAAACCAGCCCACTACTTTCTGAACAAACCCTTTAAATAATTCACTCTACACTTCCATTTCAATCAGAGAACAGTGTGCTGCTCTCTCGCTATCAAACTCACTCCCGTTGAGCTAAGTTAAGTTAGCACATTCCTCCACTCAAAATCAAAGTTGGAGCGTCGAAAATTCCTTATAAAATTATCTGAGCTGCCATTAAAATGAGGTTGTTTTGAAGCTGGCTTCCGTTAGCTTCTCTCTTCACCTCCAGTTATTGGTAAACACTAACGTTACAGTGAACGTGGGCATCATAACGGATCTGCAACTTGTCTAAAACTTTATTTTGCTCAAGTATTAGTAGTTAGCTTGGTTAGCGGGACAAGAGCTAACAGGCTAGCGCTGGCTAACAACTTGGCTTCTTCACAAACTTGGCAGCAATTACTCAGTTAATGAACACATTAATTCATCTAACACTACAGCTTCATACGTCACAAATCAAACGACACGACTTTCTAGATAATTTAAGCAGAGTAAGGTTTTAAGATCACTTACTGTTAAAGTGTTGCTGTCCGCTCTTCCTACAGCATCTGTCTAGCAAACAGCTGATCCTCCGCCTCCTTGCAGCCGTTAGCCGCTAGCTGCTAGCGCTATGTTTTGGGTAGACGGGCTAACGAGAGCTCGGCTAGCTGGCTTGCAACCTAGCTAGGTGGCTAGCCTGAAACATTTAAATAAAGCATCATACTTTTAATTTATTTCTGCCGAGGTGCCCGCGCGGATAATCCTCCCCTTTGCCGAGCCCGACTCGAGATGAGTAAGGTTTAAAGAGCGGGCAGCGGATTCGTCAGTTAGATCGGGCTAACTCTGTCCCTCTGTGCTGTTTCTATTGTTTTCCAGCGGACAGGCAGGTCCACGCCGCCATCTTGGAAACTTTCTCTTTTTTTCCATCAGCGACAGGAGGAATGTTCCTGCTCCCGCCTCACTAGTGACTGACAGTAGAGATAGCCAATAGAGAGCGGCCATTTGACTAACCCAGGTCAGCGCCATAGAGGTCTCAGCAACAGCCATGTTCAAATCAGTGAGAAGTCTTGAGTAAGTGATGAAAAATAAATTAAAGAGCCTGTGATAAATAACTGATGAGAATAGAATAAAGATCGGGTGATAGAAAACAGATCAGAATGAAATAAAGACCTGGTGATCAGAAGAGAATTTGTGTCGTCAATCATGACAGAGGTGGGAATACAGTAATAAAAAGTCCCGCCCACTTCCGGGTTAGCTTCTGCTCCAGTAGTTCTGTTCTTTTGTTTTTCCATGTTATCCTTTCTTTGATTGCTTTTCCTCAGAAGTTTGAACATGGAATGCTGTTTAGCTCAGTGGGTAGAGCAGGTGTCCCATGTACAGAGGCTTTGTCCTTGCTGGAGCAGACCCGGGTTTGACTCCCAGCCAGGGCCCTTTGCTGCATGTCACTCCTCTCTTTCACCCTGTTTCCTGTCAATAAAGCCATAAAAGCCCCAAAAATATATATAGAAAAAAAAAAAAGTTTGAACATGATTACTGAGGCTTTCTACCCATATCGAAAATTACAGAGTAATTAAAAGGTCTTTCTGAGGGAAAGAAATGAGAAGGTAGAAAAATTGAAATGCTCATATGGAATCAAAACTGATATATGGGGGCAAAATTATTACCTTTTTAAAATACCAAAATTGCTTTGCCAAGGTATTTTTGAAGCAGCCCAACCCTTTCTATAATACAAAGTCAAAAAGAAACCATTCAAAGTGACATAGTCACTCCAGCGCGTCCTGGGTCGTCCTCGGGGTCTCCTCTCGGTGGGGCATGCCAGGGACACCTCCAGAGGAAGCAGGGGTGGACTTACCATAAGCCAAATACAGGCAGTTGCCTAAAATAAAATGTTTCATAATCAAATAAGTTACTTTTAATTGTTAATCTTCTTGTTCTGAGTTTTCTCTATTAAAATCTTGTATAAATATATGCAATAATTACGGTTCACTATGTGCGATGATATGAACATTGATCAATGTATAATTAAACTTGTTAAAATGTACATTTTGGTATTATTTTTGAAAAACATATCATGACACAATGAATGCATTCATCACTCAATTGTGTATTTACATGAGAGATTATAGGGTTTAAAATCTAGCGGTCAAAATGACTTAGTGTTGGAATTCTGTCTCTTCTAGTGTTAAGGACTTTATCTAGCTCAAAGAAGTAGTAACACACAAGATACAACAATATCCAGGCTGAACCTACTTGCTGCTGCCCACATTGAAGACCTTGGCCCTCATTTATCAAACGAACGTACGGCAGAAAACCGTGCGTACAACCTTTTTCACGCAAGCTTCGGCATTTATCAATTTGGACGTGAGCAGAAGCTACGATCAGATCTCACGTCAGGTCTGAGCTCGCAAATCTGAGTCTGTGGATTTGCGGTTCAGCACAGCAAAATCTGGCTGAGTCTGAAAATAATTATTAAACAAACCTCAGCTGTCATTAAGCATAAGCAGTCACATATTTAGAACAGATCAAAACGGATTCTTAAAACGAATAAAACAAAATACAAAAATGTTAATTAAAAAAAGCCCACGTTTTTACTGATACCACTTTTTTGTAAAATAAAATAGTCTAACATGACAACTAGTTAACGGAATACCTAATAACCCCGCTGGCAAACCTGC
>CAEMYA010000183.1:197283-208480 GCA_903131615.1 Diplodus sargus | reverse complement strand
ACTCCACCTGTCTGTCTCTACCTGTCTGTCTCTACCAGTCTGACTCCACCTGTCTGTCTCTACCTGTCTGTCTCTACCAGTCTGACTCCATCTGTCTGTCTCTACCTGTCTGTCTCTCAGTGGTATAAGCTGGACGAGCTGTTCGAGCAGGAGAGGAATCTGAGGACGGCGATGACGAATCGAGCTGGTTTATTGGCTCTGATGCTGCACCAGACCATCCAGCACGATCCAATCACCACAGACTTGCGCTCTGCCAAGGACAGGTAGACCGGCAGGGAGAGGTAGAGTCTCCTCAGACGACAGTTAAATGGATTTAAAGTTTGTTTCTTTTCAGTGTGTTTGTGAATATTTCAAACAACAGAGTGCATTGTGGGAAGTGGAGGCTTGTTACAACCAGCAGACAGATGAACATTCACACGTCACCATCAGCTCCGAGACAGACAGACAGACACACGATCAGACTGACAGACACCGGACTGACACTCTCAACTACGTATCTGGCAGCCAAGAGAGAATGATGATGAGACACTGAGGTCACAGCGATGAGGTCACAGCGATGAGGTCACAGCGATGAGGTCACTGTGATGAGGTCACAGCGATGAGGTCACACTCTGGTGAATGTAATTTGATTACTTGTTTATTAATAATGTGAATATTTGATATCCTCGGCCAGTGTTTTCATTCTGTTTTTATATCCTTTTATTCCTCCAGTATTACACTACCCATAATTCCACCTGTCAGAGATGTTGCTGTTGCTATGGCGATGCACTGACTGAACACTACAGTTCTTTTAAAAACATTTGTAAAATCTGTATTTATTGATCTGACTTTTTATTTCATATTGAACACTTAAAAATAGTAAAAACACAACATGCAGCTGAAACTTTAATATGTTTGTGTTTATTGTTTTTTACCTGGACGTTCTTCTCATTCTTTTAGCATTTTTATATTTTTTAAACTATTTGATGGTTTCATGTTGTCATTGTTTACAAACTGATGTTTCATTAAAACTGATGATGTTTTATTAAACAGTTTCTCTTTTTGTGGAGATGATGAAAACATTTCTTACATGACAATGATGTTTGTCATTAAAACTATAAATTTACATGAATTATCAACAGAAATGTGTGAAGTATGAGAGCTGGAGACAGGACGCGTTGCTCCCGCAGGTAAACGCTGCTGCAGCCGTCTCTCCGTGTCTGTATGAAATGAAATCCTCAAGATTTTGAGACATATCTTCATGTTTAGTAAAGAGGCTGTGTATGAAATCTGATATTAAAAAACAAAGACAAACTCAGGGATCGACACTTTTTGTCTGCCATGATGGCGGTGCGCCGGAGGTGCAGCAGCAACCGTGAGTTGTTCAGAAACCTTCTTTTTAGTAACTCTGTGTACACAAACAATGTTCTCAGTGCTCGTGTTCATGTGTAGAGACCCTGGTGATACTACCAGCAAAGTTTCATGTTGTGTCGAGTCTTCTTACTGTTTTAAACATAGAGATTTTGATGCTATCGTAAAAGTGCCCGTAGCACTCCCATTGAAAATTAGCTTGCCCAAAAACGAAACTATGGTAAATCTTTAAAGTGCCTCTTTAGTCATAATTATGCTTTTACACGAAGGTTTGACTCGTATTCAATCGCAAAGAAAGCCTCAGTTGCTTTTTGGCGAGAGTTTCACTTTA
This sequence comes from Diplodus sargus, assembly GCA_903131615.1. Classification (NCBI taxonomy): domain Eukaryota; kingdom Metazoa; phylum Chordata; class Actinopteri; order Spariformes; family Sparidae; genus Diplodus; species Diplodus sargus. The sequence continues at coordinate 206,799 of CAEMYA010000183.1, read as the reverse complement.
AATATGAGTTAAATATAAACACAAGAACAGACTTATTCTGGTTAACTGACAGTTGGGTTGTGATTAAAAGAGTTTTGTAATTATGAGATCAAGTTGATGTAATTCTGAATCAATTATCTCTAATGATGCATTTGTATTAGTTTTACTTGTGAGGAGCTGCAGGGTCAGAGGTCATGAACGAAACATCAGATGAAGACAAACACAAACCAACTGATCCCAGAGCAGCTCTGACTCTCTCAGTCCGCTCGAGGCTGAGTGAGCTGCCAGATATAATGGCGTCATCCGGTGGCGCCGCCGCCCTCCTCGGTGACGTCACGTGTGTGCGACAGACAGTTGTGTTCAGTTGGCGCTCAGGGAAAACAGAAGAAGAGAAGCAAGCTGCTGTGAGTTTATACGAAATACTTCCTACTGCAGGCTAACAGGGTAGCACACAGGCTAACGGCTTAGCTAACACTGACAGTTAATACTGTCTGACACTGGTACTGGTCCGGCCCGGGTCCAGGTCCTAGTCCGGGTCCTGAGTGACTCCATGTTTCTCTGAGTTTCAAGATGATCTGTGTTTCAGTGAAACATCGCGATAACTCGCTGTATAACAGCGGCTGACGCAGGGCACACCTGGTTATCGATCACTGATGATTGATGGTTCTGATTGACCGACTCACGGCTCATTGAACACTCAGACACTCGGAGTTGTTGCTACAGCAACAAACGTCATATCTGATCAGTGTTTGCAGAGTAACGAGTAACTAAAGCTGTCAGGTGATGTAATGGAGTAAAGGTGGTCTTTTATGTGATAAAGGAAGGCAGATGTTGAACAGATGTGACGACAGACTCACCAGGCGTTTTGTTTTAAAGTTGGCGATCAATGAATCATTTCTGATCACTTATCAATGAAAGAAAGTCTCTCAGGTATATTCACACTGAGACGGACTGAATGATTGATGATCAGCAGATCGATCATCAGTACCATGTGTTATCTGATTACAGGTGGGCGATACGGGCAAAAAATCATATCTCGATATTTTGGGGGATTTTGGTGATAACGATAATCAGTCGATATCCTTTAAAATGTGATTGGAATTGTCTGCGTCAGTGCTTTAGTCCACCATATGCTTCAAAAACTCATTTTCCGAGCAGCCAGCGGTGTTACAAGTTAAACAGACCTGAAGCGCTCTGAGCGCTGCGCTAAAAAACGTCTCCGCTCCCTTCAAATAGGCGCTGCTAGCTCCAAAAACGTAAAGATTACAATATTGGGCACAATGTTTAAGGAAAACACTTATTTATTTTCTTTAAACTTTAGCATTAAAGTACAAATAAAGCAAAGATTCTCCATTTTTGAACTTTTGAACTCAATGACCGAGCTGCTCTGCTGTCAGGTAAATTGTGCTGCAGTAGGTAATAAAACACCTATAAAAATATATTCTTATTTTCTGATTTTAAACGTATTAAAACTGATATTAAATAAGAATATTCAAATGAGAGAACTCTCCATTTGCAATATGAAGCCGGTGCCCAAAGCATGGTACTCTGTTCCAGTTGTTAGTTCTGGGTGCACTGACGACCGTCATGCAGACCGTGATGCACTGAAATATTTCCAACCAGGCAACTGTGTATCGCGCGTCTAGGACATACACAAGTTCTTTAAAGCCTTCTCTCTCCTCCAACTGCATCGGCAACATCTCTTTGACTATGAACTTGGTGATAGCATTTGTTATGTTTTGCCATCGTTGGCTTTTTCTCTCATACGGCACTTTTCTGCTGGATGATTCAGGGTTTGTTGAGCGTGCTGACCAGATGCAGGCCGACTCTGTTTTTCCTGAGCAGCAGTTGAGTCGCGAAGTTTGGTGTTTTCGTATTCTTCGTAGTCTTTGCTATGGTTGGTTCTGAGGTGATGAAACAGGTTTGTTGTGGAGCTCTGTTTCATGGTGATAGATTTTCGACAAATCTTGCATAAAACCGTCTTTTGGCCCACATCAGTCTTTCCGAAACCAAATCATTTCCATGCCAGACTTCATCTGAAACCTGCCATGCTGTAGAGAGCGTTGCTGCACTGTGTCTTTAATGGATGTGAGGAGTTTCTGCTGGGTTTCAATATTTTTTGGAAGTAATTTAAATACTCGATAATGGAAATTTAACCCATCTTCAAAACAACAATGACCATATTATCACAAACGATATATATCGGGGGTCACAGTTCGGTACTGCAAAATAAAAAAAACATCTCCTGTTATAAAAGTAAAAAATAAATAGAATAAAACATAAAACAAATGTATTTGGAGGGTTCTCATTCTGTTAACTGAGTGCTTGTGTATTGTTCATACACTGGGCGCATTAATAAAACTGGATTACAGACCTCAGGTGTGGGACCTCAGGTGAGGGATATTTAAAAATATCAATTCATCAATACATTGCAATATATATTTTTTCCCAATTCAGTATCGATTCATAAAATCCTCTGAATCGATTCAGGCAAGCAGCGGCCCCGACCACCCGCGGTCCCTCGCCGGACGCCTCTCAATCCCGCCTCCAGCAGCTGGAAGCCCGCGACCTCACTCGAGGGTCGGAGGGTGATGTACTTATTACTGAATCGATATCGAAGCATTTAAATCAATATTGAATCGAATCGATGTTGAATCAAATTGCGACCTAAAGAATGGAAATCGAATCGAATCGTGAGCTTCTTAACAACACCAGCCCGAGTTGTTCTGGTGTTTTATTGTTGCACACATACACAGTATTTATATGAAGTATATCTCTTTGTTTTATTTTGTTTATGTTGGTTGACATGTTTTTTTTATATACTTTATTTTTTCCTTTCCATAATAAACATGAGGTCATGTACATTCAGTCACACTGAATGATGCACTTAAAGACTCGCCACAGGATGACGCACTTTCGCTCACAGCTGTGTTTACGACAATTTCAGCCGTCACAGTCTGCGTTGGCTGAATATGTAACCCATGAAAGTCGTACGTTCCAAACTGTATATGTCATTTAGTATATTTTTCCATTGGTTCAGGGTGGGAGGTTCTCTAAGAAGCCAGCATCGAGTTATTGCTTTTTTACTTGCTGCCATGAGGATTTTTAATAAATATCTGTCCCTGTTGTGCAGAGCCTTTGATATATTCCCCAAATAAAATGAGAGTCATGTAAAGTCAATGTCAAATCCCAGAATCCTCTTTGTTGTAGCCTGTACTTGAGTCCAGAAAGGTTGTAAGGCGGGGCAGGACCAAACAATGTGAGTATGGTCTGCCATTAGATGTCCACATCGTCTCCAGCATTGGGTCTGATGACCAGTTAGTTTTTATTTTTGGGGTTATGAAAAACCTCACCAAGTTCTTCCAGCAAAAGTTTCTCCAACTCTGTGAACTTGTGGTTGTATTATGGCAGACGTTCCTCTGGGGAGATTACAATATCCAAATCTCTTTCCCATTTTTGTTTGATATAATCTGTTGAGTGGTTCTTGAACAATGAAATACTTGAATACAGAGACATTATGTTTATGTGTTGACTGGTGCCAGTTTGTCTGTGAGGTTCTGAGACTTGTTGTGTGTTCGGTTCTGACCGTCGTCCTTCAGCTGGATCGGAGATGTCGTCTGGATCTTCAGGTCCTCCAGGATCTGGACTGAAGTCAGTCAGAAGATCTCCTCGTCTGTCTCCACAGGTTGGTTATGTTGTCATGGCAATATCAAAAATGATCAGAACTCATATCTATATGGTTATTATCACTGTTATTGTTCTTCTTCTTTTATGTTTTGTTTTTTGTTTTGGAGGTTGAATATAAACCTAAAATAAAAAAAACCTTGTAATTTTATAATTCAGCTACCTTAGCATTAGCCTGCAGCTAACGCTAGCTGCAGGCTAATGCTAAGGTAGCTGAATTATAAAAGTTTTTTTTGTTTTATTTTTACTTTATTCCTCAGTTTGTGAAACTACATCAGTACGCAGACAACTCAAGCTGCAGGCTAGCTTAGCGTTAGCCTGCAGTGTCTCTTTCAGACTCTTCTCCTGTGCGATGCAGACGATCAGCTGACTGGTGCCAGAGGAAACTCTGAGTGTTTTTTGAGATCTTTGAGAAGAGGTCTCACTCTGCACAGATTAGAGAAACTGAACTTTGTAACAAACTGAATTTCTGTTTGTTGTAGTTTCTTGTTGAATTACTGAAGGCTGCTGTTTATGAAAAACACACAAGGAGAAAGTCTGTTGTTGTCATGAAGAAGACATAACAGCAGTGATGGCCACATGTGACGGTCTAACGATGACAGAGATGTCAGAAACATTTTTTTTGGCCTTTCTGTTGACAGTACAGCTAAAGAGGGTGACAGGAAACAGGGTGAGAGAGAGGAGGAGTGACATCAGCAAAAGGACGCAGGCCGGGAGTCGGACCCGGGTTTAATAAGAGTAACAGACATGAGCAGACGTTCACCCTGGAACCTGTATATATTCAGACACACAGATCAGTTCCACAGCAGGAGTTAAACATCAACAGGAGGTCAGAGGTCCGAGGAGGCGTTTCCCCCTTATATTATGATTCATGTAACATTAGGTTTTAACTACCGAGACACTTATTGTTTCTTCGTCTTGGACTCGTTGAGATGCTGCAAAGTTCAGCTGGCTGTCCTCAAACGTCCCAAGCATGACGACAACACGAGGACGGTGCTGTTGATCATTACTGCAGCTGTCAATCATCTTCAGGCAGGTTTCATGTTAACACACGAAGGTTTAAACTCGGCCTCTCCTCAGGTGTGTGTGTCTGCTGAGCGTCATCAGCCGCACGAGCCTTTAAACAAACTGTTGTGTTCTCAGTGCGGCGGCAGTAAAGGAGGACAGGAGGAGAAGAAAGGAGGACATAGTCTGCAGGAGGTGAAGAGGAGAGGAAGGATGGAGAGGAGCAGAGACGCAGAGGAGGAGGTGAACGACAGGCTGAAGACGCTGGTGAGTCATCAGGATGAATCAGATCAGCTGAAATCACTTAAATGATCCTGTGAGACAATGTGAGTGTGTGTGTGTGTGTGTGTGTGTGTGTAGGATCTGTCCTGTAGGTCCGCGGCGTCTGGAACAGGTCTGGTTTATTCTGAGATCTTCACTCATCATAAGAACCTGTGGGACTCCAGGTAACCTGCTCACCTGTCGTCACTTTGCGTGAACTTTAAAGGAGCAGTCTGTAGTTTTGGTGAAGAAATGAGAAGATAAAAAAGATCTTGGAACAAACTAAATTAACAAACTCTCTTTGTTTTCATGACTGAATACGTTGATTTGAATTTCTTCTACAAATCTACATAATGTCCCTTTAATACAATGAGTGTCATAAGTAATACTTGATTTTAATATAGTTTGTTAACAATTATCAGAAACTCATTGGGCCTGTAAAGATGGACTAGTGAGTAGATGAGTCTCCGTGTTCGCTGTGAGGACGTTTAATGTCCCCGACAACCTCTGTAGTCTCATTCAGACACTCGTTAGCAACCGCTAACTGCTTCTAACACATGAAGAGCTTCAGAGTTAAACTGTGGGACATTAATGATGATTTATGTTGGAGAACAGAAGGTGTGAATATGTTTATCCTGTGGTGACACACAGATTATTACACACATTCAACTGGAAACACATTCAGTGTTTGAGACGAGGGGACAGGACGTGCTAACATGCTAACATGCTAACTGGTTTCAGGTCTATAACTACAGCTCCGTATAAAGTGTTATTAAAGTGAATAATCATCTTATAAGTACCTGTGAACACCTGCATATGAAGGATTATTACAGACTGCTCACAGTAACTGTTGTGATGCTTCTTCTTCATGTGTTTTGTTGTTCAGTCATCCAGAGAGTCCAGACAGAGTGACGTCCATCATGGAGGAGCTGGAGAGACAGGAGCTGCTGTCTCACTGCGTCAGAGTCCAGGTCCGATCATTCAAACGTATTGATCAGTTACAGTGTCGCACAGCTGATCAGTCTCGTTCTACAGCTGACCACTCGTTTACTTTTACATTTATCAGACGCTTTAGTCTGCAGCCACTTACAGTCAGTCATTCACACACTGATGGTGCCGACCAGCACATCAGGAGCAGTTTGGGGTTCAATATCTTGCCCAAGGACACTTCAACATGCAGACCAGGGGAATAGAACCAGCGACCTTGCACTAACAATACGCTGGCTCGACCCCTGGGCCACAGCCGCCATGTTCTGCTCACACACTCAGCTGTTGGTTAACGATGGAACAGATTATTGTCTTTGTTAAATATTGAGATAGACTAAAGTGAAACTCCGTCTGTTAGAAACCAACATGAGCTGAACTTTAAAAGCAGGTTTTAGCTCATTTAATGTTCATCAGAAACACTTAACATTGAGTGTTCAGGGACCAAAATGCTTTATTTAATTAAAACTGTCTTGAGTGGCTGATTGAACTGAATCAGAGCAGCTGTGTGGAGGCAGCAGACAGATGAAGGTCTCCTCTGTGTGTTTCTGTGCTCGCTGCCGTTAGCCTCCGCTGAGGAGTCGTGTGTTTGTTCAGCGTCTCCTCGCGTCGATCAGACGAGTGAATGAATGTCCTGAGGGTGGTGCTGTGTGCTGCTGACGTCACTGTGTTTGTGTTTCAGCCCAGAGAAGCTACAGAAGAGGAGCTGCTGCTCGCTCACATGTGAGTCATCAAAGACGTCCTCTGTCAGATCAACCAGCTCCACCTTTGTTCGCTGCTGTTGAGTTGTGTTCTTACATTTCCTCAAGCTGACGGTGTGTTTAATCAGGTCGCTGCAGACGTGAGACGAGCTCAGTGTTTGATTCATGTGATGAGGGAAGTAAACCATAAAACCAAGTATCCTAACTGCAACATAACAATGACCAAAAGTCAGAAGGAGCTCGTGTCTAGGGGTATTTCTTTACAAAAATGATATTTAACAGAGAATTAGAGAAAAATCCAGAATGTAACAAAGATAACAAAAGCAGGAAACCGGCAGGCGTGACAGTTGGTGTGGAGGCGACCCGAGAGAGCTCGAACGCTGCAGGAGCACCTGCTTTATAGGTAGTGGCTCCACCCACAATGGAGAGTCACACCTGTAACACATCAGTGAAAGGCAGAAAACCAGAGCAGCCAGAACAAAATGCAAACAGGGAGAACAACACCACCCACAGGTGGAAGAGGACGCAGCAAGCATGAACTTCATCCACTCTGCAGGTTCACAACACTGTGAGACCAGGACGCAAACCTGACACTGCTGGAGCTGCTGGAACAGCTGAATACTCTGATTACTCTGCTGTACTCTGATTACTCTGCTGTACTCTGATTACTCTACTGTACTCTGATTACTTTGTTCTTCTCTGATTACTCTGCTCTACTCTGATTACTCTGCTGTACTCTGATTACTCTGTTCTACTCTGATTACTCTGTTCTACTCTGATTACTCTGTTCTACTCTGCTGTACTCTGATTACTCTGCTCTACTCTGATTATTCTGCTGTACTCTGATTACTCTGTTCTACTCTGATTACTCTGCTGTACTCTGATTACTCTGCTGTACTCTGATTACTCTGCTGTACCCTGATTACTCTGCTGTACTCTGATTACTCTGCTGTACTCTGATTACTCTGTTCTACTCTGATTACTCTGCTGTACTCTGATTACTCTGTTCTACTCTGCTTACTCTGCTGTACTCTGATTACTCTGCTGTACTCTGATTACTCTGCTGTACTCTGATTACTCTGTTCTACTCTGATAACTCTGCTGTACTCTGATTACTCTGTTCTACTCTGATTACTCTGCTGTACTCTGATTACTCTGTTCTACTCTGCTGTACTCTGATTACTCTGCTGTACTCTGATTACTCTGCTGTACTCTGATTACTCTGTTCTACTCTGATTACTCTGCTGTACTCTGATTACTCTGTTCTACTCTGCTGTACTCTGATTACTCTGTTCTACTCTGATTACTTTGTTCTTCTCTGATTACTCTGCTCTATTCTGATTACTCTGCTGTACTCTGATTACTCTGCTCTACTCTGATTACTCTGCTGTACTCTGATTACTCTGCTGTACTCTGATTACTCTGCTGTACTCTGATTACTCTGCTCTACTCTGATTACTGTGCTGTACTCTGATTACTCTGCTGTACTCTGATTACTCTGCTGTACTCTGATTACTCTGCTGCACTCTGATTACTCTGCTGTACTCTGATTACTCTGCTGTACTCTGATTACTCTGATTACTCTGCTGTAATCTGATTACTCTGCTGTACTCTGATTACTCTGTTCTACTCTGATTACTCTGCTGTACTCTGATTACTCTGATTACTCTGCTGTAATCTGATTACTCTGCTGTACTCTGATTACTCTGTTCTACTCTGATTACTGTGCTGTACTCTGATTACTCTGCTGTACTCTGATTACTCTGCTGTACTCTGATTACTCTGCCCTCCTCTGTGGTTGTTTGCAGGAAACATTATGTGGATCTGATGAAGTCAACTCAGACGATGACAGAAAGTGAACTACACACTCTGTCTGAGAAATACGACTCTGTTTACATCCATCCTGTGAGAACACACACACACACACACACACACTCACACTATTACTTTATTTTGAGTGTAAAACAACAGAGACAATAACATAGATTTATCCCTGTGTGTGTGTGTGTGTGTGTGTGTGTGTGTGTGTGTGTGTGTGTGTCAGGAGTCCTTCCAGGTGGCTGTGTTGGCGGTGGGTTCGGTCCTGCAGCTGGTCGACCGGGTCGTCACCTCTGAGCTCAGGAATGGATTCGCTGTCGTCAGGTAAGAACAGCCTCTCGTGCTGCCTTCAGGTGCTCCTCGTCAGCTCGCACACGGCAAACATTCACTTGTTCACCAGCAGGAAGTGAACTGGAGCATGTGAGTTCATGACGGCAAGAGCAGATGAGGATCATCTGAACACAACATAAAAAAACATCAAGAGTTAAAAACCAAATAACACTAAAATGAATAACCTGTCTGTCTGTCTGTCTCTCTGCCTGTCTGTCTGTCTCCCTCTCTGTCTGTCTGTCTCTCTGTCTGTCTGTCTGTCTGTCTGTCTCCCTCTCTGCCTGTCTGTCTGCCTGTCTGCCTGTCTGTCTGTCTGTCTGTCTGTCTCCCTCTCTGTCTGTCTGTCTGTCTGCCTGTCTGTCTGTCTGTCTCCCTCTCTGTCTGTCTGTCTGTCTGCCTGTCTGCCTGTCTCCCTCTCTGTCTGTCTGCCTGTCTCCCTCTCTGTCTGTCTGCCTGTCTGCCTGTCTCCCTCTCTGTCTGTCTGTCTGTCTGTCTGTCTCCCTCTCTGCCTGTCTGTCTGTCTGTCTGCCTGTCTGTCTGTCTGTCTGTCTGTCTGTCTCCCTCTCTGTCTGTCAGACCTCCAGGTCATCACGCTCAGTCTAACGAGTCAAATGGTTTCTCTCTCTTCAACAACGTGGCGATCGCAGCTCGATATGCTCGGACCAGACTCTCAGTCAGCAGGTGTGTGTGTGTGTGTGTGTGTGTGTGTGTGTGTGTGTGTGTGTGTGTGTGCAGAAGACATTATGTGTGTCAC
>CAEMYA010000183.1:175551-194816 GCA_903131615.1 Diplodus sargus | reverse complement strand
GGTCTGGTCTATGATGAGAGGATGATGGAGCATCTGAACATGTGGGACAGGTGAGTCACCTGTAGGACTGACAGCATGGTGTGTGTGTGTGTGTGTGTGTGTGTGTGTGTATATATGTGTGATGTCTGATCATGTGACTCAAACTGTGTGTATGTGTGTGTGAGAGCAGACATCACCCTGAGCAGCCTCAACGGATCTTCAAAATCTTCTCCAAACACGAGCAGCTGGGATTTGTTGATCGTTGCCGACGGATTCCAGCTCGCTTAGCGACAGAGGAGGAGCTGTCCAGGTGTCACAGGTACAGCCACCGTTTATTTATTGGAATCCATTACATTACATCAATTACATCATGTGTCCACATGTTTACAGATGTGTGTGTGTGTGTGTGTGTGTGTGTGTGTGTGTGTGTGTGTGTGTGTGTGTGTGTGCAGTGTGCAGCACATTGAGCAGATGAAGGCCACGGCAGCGATGAAGCCCAGAGATTTACACAAACTGGCATCTGACTTTAACTCCATTTACATCAACAACCAGAGCTTCCAGTCGGCCCTGCTGGCTGCTGGAGGCTGCTGCAGCGCTGTGGACCACATCCTCACAGGACAGGTAACACACACACACAGGTAACACACACACACACAGGTAACACACACACACAGACAGCACACACAGGTAACACACACACAGGTAGCACACACAGGTAACACACACAGGTAATACACGCACACAAATCATAGAAATATACTGCAAGAACATTATTAAATATGTATGAAAGTGGCATGATTTAAAAAAAATAAACCTGCCAACTGTGAAAACATTACAGTTTAATTGTTTAATAGACTTTAACATTAATATTTACAGTAGAGCTGCACGATTTACCTTGTGATAAATATTGCGATATGAAAAAATACAGGAATTTTCATTAGATGACTTGAACAGCACTTTATGTGACGCTGCACTGCTGCTATCTTGTGGACATTAACCTGCACTGATCTCACCTGTTTCTGTGGTTCTGAGCTGTGTGGTACCGACGTAAATGGTCATGCTAATTAGTTGTGTTACCTCTGGTTGTGGAAACAGATGCAAGACACAGAACACGTGTTTGGTCAGTATCATCCTTCTTGTAGCCGAAATAATTCCGAATAGCTGATGCTGCTTTTCTTTTTGGCACCAAGTCTTTGTTTCCGCGATTTTCTCATTGTTGCTCATTTCTGAATGTTGTTTCCATCGGCGCACTCCGTGTGCAGGGGCGTGGTCTGCTTCGGCACACTGAATAAGAACTAATGTGATAGGTGGATCGCTGCGCATGTGTGTCAGGTACCCTTGAAATTAGAGTTCATTTGCCTCCTACATCTCAGGCCCTGCGATGTGACTGTTGCGCACACGTACATCGCGATGACGATGCTCAAATGATATATCGTGCAGCTCTAATCCACGTTATGGATCAGAGTCCAGCTGAGGCTGATGATGTCATCAGTTCTGCAGGTATGTGGTCACATTAACATGTTGGCCTTAAGATCACTGCAGTTATTACAGTTCATCCTGAGGGGAGGTGATTAAACATGGAGGACAGATTAAGCCATGATGCTAACGATGCTAACAGCAGTCATGTGACCTCTCGTGTCTCCAGGTGAATAATGGTGTGGCGATTGTTCGTCCTCCCGGTCATCACGCAGAGAGAGATCATCCCTGCGGCTTCTGTTTCTTCAACACAGCCGCACTCGCCGCTCGCCACGCACAGAAAGTTTCCCATGGTGCACCACTGCGAGTCCTCATCCTCGACTGGGATGTTCACCATGGCAACGGGACGCAGCACATGTTCGAGGATGATGACAGGTGAGGAGGAAGAGGAGGAGGAGGAGGAGGGGGGAGGAGGAAGAGGAGTGTGATGTAATGACTGGTTTCTCTCTGTCTTTAGTGTTCTGTACGTCTCCCTCCATCGCTATGACAATGGAACATTCTTCCCGTCTTCAGAGGACGCTGCCCCTGACAGGGTGGGTGTGTCCAAGGGGGCGGGGTTTAACGTCAACATAGCGTGGAGTGGTGGGCGGATGGGCGACTCAGACTACCTTGCTGCATTTCACCACATCGTCATGCCGATTGCGACTGAGGTAACACACACACACACACACACACACACACCCACACACTTCATTGATTAGACATGATGGAGTCCTCTGATTGGTCGATCCTCTCTCTGCAGTTCAACCCTGGTCTGGTTCTGGTGTCAGCCGGGTTCGATGCAGCTCGCGGGGATCCACTGGGTGGATATAATGTGACCCCAGAGGGATACGCCCACCTGACACACCTGCTGATGTCACTGGCAGGGGGCCGGGTCCTGCTCATCCTGGAGGTGTGTAATGATGTCACAGACATGACCTGAAGAAGAGGCTCCTCCTCCTCTCACTGTGACACACAGCTGATCCACTGAACCAGTAACGTACCATCACCAGACTCTGTTAACTAATGTAGTGATTTAACAGACTGTCTACCTGCTGCAACAAATTCCCTGCAGCAACATCTGTCTTTGTGTCTGTTTGTCCCAGTGATGGACATGTTGACACTGTACTTCCTGTTTACATCTCTGTCTGTCTGTCTGCACCTCTCTCTCTCTCTCTCTCTCTCCCTCTCTCTGTATCTGCCTGTCTCTCTCTCAGGGAGGTTATAACTTGACATCCATCTCTGACTCCATGGCAATGTGCACCAGCGTGTTGCTGGGAGACCCTCCTCCCTCCTTGATGACGCCCCTCCCCCCTCCACATCGCAGCGCTGTGGCAACAATCAATGAGGTCATCCGACATCACGCCCCTTACTGGAGGTCCCTGAGGATACACAGTCAGTGCTGAGTTCATCTCTGCTATATATTATATTTTGTGCCTCTTCTGACTCGTCTTCATAACTTCCTGTCCTTTCTTTCAGTCCCAGAGTCTGTGCGGGTGTCGCTGCCTGCCGTGAAGCATCGTGGGAAACGTAGTTCTAAAGGAAAAGGCAGGAAGTCCGAGCAAAGCAGCGTAGACAGGCCACTGCTACCCCCTACAGGACAGGAGGACTCACTGGTAATGCAGAATGAAGAAGAAGAGTTTTTTATTCACATCAGAATGATGAAAGAAAGAAATCTGATCTGTTGTTTTCATCCAATCAGACGGAGCCCAATCTGGAGCAGCTGATGCAGGGACTTGCCAGTTTGGACATCAGTCAAACCTCAACCATTCCCACCCCTGCTACATCCACTCCGGTGGGCGGAGCAAGGCCAAAGGTCCGCCTCAGCCCAGAGGTCACCTGTGATGGTGAAGTGAAGGCGGAGTCAGGTGAAGTGACACTTGAGCAGAGCCAATCAGCAGAGGCTGCTGCCGTGGCCGTGTCAGAGTCGGTTGCCTCCAGAGACGTGGCTATTGGTGGAGCGGGGGCGGAGCCCGAGACGGAGGGAGCGTGTGGTTGGTCGAAGACTCAGACATCTCTGGAGCTGACATGTGGAGGACAGACGGACGTCAGAAAATATGATTTGGTATCATTTTATGACCAGGAACATTGATCAATGATCAGATATATCACAAACCTGTCTGTCTGTCTTCAGGCCCCTCTGTACGTGGTGGACCCTCTGTCCTGGTGTCCTCACCTGGATGCTGTTAAGCCCCTACCCCGCACAGGTATCGATGTCTCCCTGCCATGTCAGGACTGCGGCTCTGACGCTGAGAACTGGATCTGTCTCACCTGCTACCAGGTGACCCGTCTCACCTTCACATCACACTTTGTCTCACCTGTTGATGAAGCAGAGGTGTCTCACCTGGTCTCCTCTGTCTCCTGTCTCAGGTGTTCTGTGGTCGTTATGTGAACGAGCATATGGTGACTCATGGTGTGGTGTCCGAACACCCGGTGGTTCTGAGCTTCTCCGATCTGTCCGTGTGGTGCTACCTGTGTGAGGCCTACGTACACAACCAGGTAACACGTGACCTCAGCAGGTTGTTTAAATGTTCTGCAGGTGGATCTACAGTGACGCTCTCTTGTTTCTACGAGAGCAGAATCAGATGAGAAGTTGATCAGTTCAGCTGGCTCCTCTCGATGTGGAGGAGCAGCGGCTCCTCCCGGGTGCAGCGGCCGCATTACGCAGTACCGGATTACTGCGGCCGCTGCACCGATCCGCCTGTCAATCTCACGCTCCATCCTTCCCTCACTCGTGAACAAGACCCCAAGATACTTAAACTCCTCCACTTGAGGCAGGAACTCTCCCCCAACTTGGATGGAGCAAGCCACCTTTTTCCGGTCGAGAACCATGGCCTCAGACTTAGAGTCCAAACCAGGCTCCTGTTCTGGTCTTACAGGGACCCTACAGCCCTTAGCAGAGGGCCCCCGACCCCGTACTCCCGGAGCACCTCCCACAGAATGCCATGAGGGACACAGTTGAATGCCTTCTCTAAGTCCACAAAACACATGTGGACTGGTTGGGCAAACTCCCATGAACCCTCGAGCACCCTGTGGAGGGTGAAAAGCTGGTCCAGTGTTCCACGGCCAGGACGAAAACCGCATTGTTCCTCCTGAATCCGAGGTTCGACTATCGACTGAATTCTCCTCTCCAGTACCCTGGAGTAGACTTTCCGAGGGAGGCTGAGGAGTGTGATCCCCCGAAAGTTGGAAAGTTGGAACACACCTTCAGGTCCCCCTCTTGTCCCCGACTGCCACGCGATGCTGCAGAGACGTGTCAGCCCCACAACATCCAGAGACTTGAGGTACTCAGGGCGGATCTCATCCTCCCCCGGTGCTTTGCCACTGAGGAGTTTCCCAACTACCTCAGTGACTTCGGCTTGGGTAATGAATGAATCCACCTCTGAGTCCCCAGTCTCTGCTTCCTCTATGGAAGGCGTGTCAGCGGGATTGAAGAGATCCTCGAAGTATTCCTTCCACCGCCTGACAATGTCCCCAGTCGAGGTCAACAGCTCCCCACCTCCACTGTAAACAGTGTTGGTGGAGGACTGCTTCCCCCTCCTGAAGCGCCAGATGGTTTTCCAGAATTTCCGAGGCTGACCGGTAGTCCTCCTCCATGGCCTCCCCGAACTTTTCCCAGACCTGAGTTTTTGCTTCTACGACCTCCCGTGCTGCAGCATGCTTGGCCTGCCGGTACCCGTCAGCTCCCTTGGGCCAACCAGGCTCGATAGGACTCCTTCTTCAGCTTGACAGCATCCCTTACTTCCCACGACAGGCACCGGAGACCTTACAGCCACAGCTCCGAACAGCCGCGTCAACAATGGAAGTGGAGAACATGGTCCATTCGGACTCAATGTCCCCCGCCTCCCTCGGGATCTGGTCAAAGTTCTCCCGGAGGTGAGAGTTGAAGACCTCCCTGACAGAGGGTTCCACCAGATGTTCCCAGCAGACCCTCAAAATACGTTTGGGCCTGCCAAGTCTGTCTGTCCCTGCTGTCACGTCTTCAGGCTCAGACTGTGACTGTGAGTTGGAGGCGGAGCCTCATTCATTCCTGTGAAAGCTGCTCAGTGACACATAAACGATTGACTCCTGGTTGCTCCGGCCTGGGCTTTTCCACATTGTTCGGCCCACAGGGCGTAGGCACTAGAGACTACCGCTGCCCAGGCTGGCTAACTTCCTGTTTAGCACCCGGCTAACTTGAATGAGGATGAAATAATTTAATGGCGCGGCTGTTATACATGTGTAATTGGACTGAATGGATCAAACTCTGACAGTGACACGGATCACGTCTCAGAGGTTGACGTCACTGACCTACACAGTCACTATAAAAATTGTCTTTGAGCCCGACCCACTTGTGAGTCACAACAACTTCCTGTTTAAAGTGTGATGACCCTAAAATGTAAAAGTGTAAATAAACAGAAGTGAAGTTTGATCCTCGATAACAAACTGAACTCTTGTTTATCCTCAGACGCTGTTCCAGGCCAAGAACTCTGCTCACTGGGCCAAGTTTGGAGAGGAGGTCCCTCCATGGAGCTGAGGAGGAGGAGCTGGAGAAGTTTGACCTGCAACATGTTTCTCTCTCTCTCTGTCGTGCTTCAATGTGATTGGACTGTTGAGGATGTTCTCACAGCATCCAGCAGCAGTGGTGCTTTGTGGGAAACGTAGTCTCTCTACAGTGTCCCTCAACTGCCAAAAAATCAAACTCACATGTAGAGGTGATGATTTTATTTTCTTATTTTTAACTTTATACTGGTGCTGATCTTCATAATCATCTTCACCACCACCAGCATAAACAAACTGAGCAAAAAGAGACGCGTTGATTATTGAGAGCAGAACAAGAGGTCAGAGTGGTGATGATGTCACAGGAAGGCCACACCCACAAACAATAGCTCCATCACTGAAGTTTCTTTATTTCAGTTTCAGGATCGTGTGCCTGCCGTCTGATTATTAAAGTCAGGTTTTGGTTTAAATGTTTGTCCTGCTCCTTTAACCCCTTTAGGAACACTGTTCCAACATAGGAACACCCTTCGTAAAAACTAATAGTTTTTTTGCTAATAGTTTTAAGCATCAGATATTAACAGTATCTGATGCTCACTGTTGGAAAGCTGAGACTGTCGTGATTATTTTAAGCCCAAACCCAAAGGAAAAAAAGTTATTTCAAGACCATGTAATAAACTTCTAAACTCACCATGACAACATTACAAAGAGCCTCTACTGCAAGAATGCCTACATACCTTCACAGTGTTCCCTTTTCCACAGCTACACGTCATGCCACAATTTTTTTTTTTCATAGTTCACCAAGAGCCCATAGAATGGGAATATCCATGTCATTTTACCCAAAACTGGCTACAAGTGTCGAACAAGCGAGAAACCCCCAGGGTCTCAGCTTTCATTTGAGACCAAGATCATGTTTCTAGGTAAAGGGGTTCTCAAGTTATAAGCCTTTGAATCTCAGTGGGCGCTCTTGGAAAGAAAGGACCCAAGCAAAACGCACAGACGTGCCTTTAGAAAAAAAAATGTGATTTTTGTCTTTTGACTTCAAATCTTGAGTGTAGCGAGCTGAGACCTGTGGCTGTGGCCTGGTTGTGTCTGTTGTGTCCATAGACACACCTGAGCCCTTATATCTTAGTCAGTTTATTGACATTTGAATTGGACGGAAACCAAAACCTGTGTTCCAACCTCTGTAACTCCGTGTCAGTATGTCATAGAATCACACTTACACTTCTAGAAAAAACTTGAGGGTGTTACCTTCCCAATGGTACCAAGCACATCCCTGAGTCTCAGACTATGTGGGAGCTGTCATGCTTTTAATTTCGGTATGTCGTTTTGGAAAAAGAACCTTAAAATGGGGGCGTTCACTAAGAAGATGTCTGCTGGGAAACATCCAATCAGAGCTCAGTGAAATAAATCACTACAGCTCGGTACCCCTCTGAGTTCGGTTCAGTTTGAAGTTTCCTCAGCGATTCCATCGAACACGTTCGTGTGTTGGGTGCGTTTGATTTACAGAGTGTTAGATGGTGGAGATAAGAGCAGGACTGTGTGCAATATTATGTGTGTTAATGTTTTACTGTGAAGAGTTGTTTGTCTCTAAGATGAAGATGATGAAGATGATGCAGTGTTCAGTAACACAAAGGATCATTTTGTGTCTTAAATCCTTTTGTTTTTATCAGAAATAAACTTTGTGCGTCACAGAACATCATCCGTGTGTGTGTGTGTTTGTTCCTGATGATCAATAATCACATTTAGTTTATTAATCTACAGAATCTGCTGCGGTTCCTCGGTCCGCCTGCAGGAGGCGCTATGACGCCATCTTAAACATCAGAAGTGATTTAAATGAAGTGTGTGTGTGTGTGTGTGTGTGTGTGTAAATGAATGATGTGATTGTTGTGGATGGAGGATGCTCCACATCCGGGACTGTAGAGCTGCCCCCGCGCCCCGCCCCCCTCCATCCTCTCCTCCGGCTGCATCCTCTCATCCTGCTGACACACACACACACACACACACACACACACACCGACTGACGGACAGACAGGTGGAGCTCCTCGTGCTGCAGGTTTGTTTCTGGTATTTTGTGTTTCAGCTGATCGTCTCTCTTTACATCCGACACACACACACACACACACACACACACACACACCAGTGTGGTAAACAGGGCGTTGATGTGACGTCGATCGCTGCAGTGTGTGTGTGTATGTATGTGTGTGTGTGTGTGTGTTGTGTCTTGATGCTGATTGGCTGTCTCGCTCTGACTGATGTTGTTGTTGACAAACGTTCACATGTTTATTGTAAACTGTGACGTCACATTTTCAATCTGATGCTACATGACCTCTGATCTACTTGTAATCTATTACATTTATTTAACAGCGTTACATTCTCTTCAGATGAAGAGTTTACCTCAGAGATAACGTCTCTCTCTGTCTGTCTGTCTCTCTCTCTCTCTCTCTCTGTCTCTCCCTCTCTCTCTATCTGTCTGTCTCTCTCTCTCTGCCTGTCTGTCTCTCTCTCTCTCTCTCTCTCTCTCTGCCTGTCTGTCTCTCTCTGTCTGTCTCTCTCTCTCAGTCATGTCGGTGTCTCCCGCCCTCGCCGACCTGTCTCGCCTCTACCAGACAGAGTTTGTCCGCAGTGCCCGGGCGGTCGGTGTCCTCTGGGCCGTGTGTTCGCTCTGCTTCGCCATCATCCAGGTGGTGGTTCTGGTGCAGCCGTCCTGGATCGGCACGGCAGACACCCGCCACCAGGGGGCGGGACCGGCCCCGCCCAGCGGCACCCTGGGTCTGTTTGAGGTGAGGAGCCCCTGTGACAGAAGCATCAGTCTGTTCAAGTAACCTGTTGGCTTTAGCTTCACTCTGTTAGCATTATATCATGACCCTGTTGGTATCAGAGGCGGGGTCCGCCACAGGAGCTGATATATATAGATGTTTCTAGTAGAATGTACATTTCTAACATTTTGATGATATATTTATTAGATATAGTTTTTGGCTTTCCGCAGATTTTCCCCTCAGGGAAACAAAGTGTTCTCTGTCACTATGGCAACGTGCTGGCTCTTCTGACACACACCGGGACTAATGGATCGGTACATTTGTTCACTTTATTGATGGATTAAAACTTAGTGTGCATGTGTGTGTGTTGTCAGGTGTGTGTGGAGTCGGACTGGCCGGTCCCGGACTGTCGCGGCGGTCTGTCCAGTCTGTCTCCTCTGCCGTCCTTCCAGTCGGTGGCAGTGTTGGTGGGAGTGTCTCTGTGGGCGGTGTGGACCAGTGTCCTCTGTCTCTGTCTCTTCAGGTTCTGCAGCGCTGCGACCGTCTACAAGATCTGTGCGTGGCTGCAGCTCACTGCAGGTCAGCCGGGTCACGTGGTCGTTAGAGCAGCTGATTTTAAAACATAAATCTTACATTTATTTTTTATTTATTATACATTTATTTATGTGATGCAATCACAGTGGATAGAAGATTAAAAAGAAGATTTGGTTCCTTTTTTGGTGAGTCTCTCTGTCTGTCTGTCTGTCTGTCTGTCTCCTCAGGTTTCTGTCTCGCGCTGGCCTGTCTTCTGTTTCCGGACTCGTGGGAGAGTCCAGAGATGAGAGCTCTGTGTGGAGACTCTGTGAGTGTTAATATGACGAATGTCTGTGATACTAGTGGAGAAAGAAGTACTCGGATACTTTGCCCCACTTTAAGTACTTCACTGCCTGTATTAAAGGTCCAAGTCACCTGTGGTTCTGTCTCCAGGTGGGCAGTTTCTCTCCAGGTAACTGTTCCGTGCACTGGGCCTACATCTTGGCCATCCTCGGGGTCCTGGACGCCGCCATCTTGGCTACATTGGCGTTCGTCCTCGCCAACAGACAGGACGCCCTGCTGCCACCAGACGCCAAGGAGGGTGAGGGCGGGGTCGGTGCATCTGGTGGGCCCAGTTAGCATAGAGTTAGCTTCAGGTACAGTTAGCTTAGAGTTGGTTAGCCTAGACGTTTGAGTCATGTTAGCAAAGTGTTAGCTTCAGGTCCAGTCATCCTCTGATACTCCTGCTGTGACACAGCAGTGACACTAATAACTACACTGTGTTTGTGCAGTGACCACAGGTCTGCTGATGTCGGCGTAAAGACACCAGGTGAGTCTGTTCTTCTTCTGTCAATTTGTTCCTTCAAGATCTCACTCAGACTTACAATGTTTCCTTTCTTGTTGTTCCAGCATCACCAGAGGAGGAACATCAACTGAAGCAGGAGAAGCAGCCTTCCTCCTCCTCTCTTCTCATCATCACCTGGTCTCCGGGCAACCGTATCCATCTTGATGTTGTCACAGTGAGGAGCAAGAGGATGAAGAGCAGCAGGAAGAATGAGGAAAGAAAAGCAAGAGACAGTGAAGCTCAGAGCGCGTTGGATCACCTCAGACATGTCGACATGTTTATCAGCTCTGCATTAACAAACAGACTGCTGTCTGTTTCAGTTTGTCCCTCAGTGCAGGTCTGTGGAGGTCTGTGCAGGGCTTTGGCGGTCTGTTCCTGGTCTGTGGAGGTCTGTGGAAGTCTGTGCTGGTCTGTGGAGGTCTATGCTGATCTGTGCTGGTCTGTGGAGGTCTGGGCACGAGTCACAGTCTCTCTGCAGCTCCAGCATGGTTACATAGGGTGGTTCTGTCATGTGACTGGACTGGTCCTTACTGTGCCGTTTGTTTCTTGGAAAGAAGAATCATGGAGAGAGTGTGTGTGTGTGTGTGTGTGTGTGTGTGTGTGTGTGTGTGTGTGTGTGTGTAAAGAAGAAGAGGAAGAAGAAGAAGAGCAACTTCATCTTGTAACAAACCAACGTACAATATTTTAATTTCATTTTTAAGTGTTGCAGCCGTCTGCATTTTCTAGTTGGTTGTCTTCTCAGTGCTACATGTTTTAGTCTCATCTCTGTGTTTAGCCTAGCTTAGCACAAAGAAATCATCAGCCAGGCTGAAAACCTGTCTGATCACGTTATATCGTGTTGGATACGCCCAGTTAGCTCAGAGTTAGTCTCAAGTCCAGTTTGCTTCTGTGACATTGGATGTTTAGGTCAAGAATTCCTTTTAGAGCTAATTAGCATCTGGATCAAGTTCGCTCAGCTTCAGTAGCTTATTATAACAAGTTTCAAATTAGCTTATATATGGCTTCTAAGATGGGTTAGCTTAGAATTAGCTTTCCAGTGAAGTTAGAACAAACCCAGCTGACTACAGGATAGGATAAACCAGTTAGCTAACCTTGTGCTAAGCTAGGAAAAACCCAGCAAAGTTAAGAAAACAGACTATGTTCTGACGTCATCAGTGTAAAAGTACATTAGTGTTTCTGATTCTGATCAGCTGCAGAATAAAAGGATCCAACTGAACTCAGTTTCCTGTCAGCATGACCTTTGACCTTTGTAGCTCAAAATTAAGTAGATGATTCATTTTTTTGTTCAGTGTTTGTTGTTGATGCGACAGCGTTGCCTCAGACTGTGACTGCCCGTTAAATTCAGTTTCGTGTTCAGAGCCTTTCTGATTGGACCTTACAGAACCACCTTTTATCAACATCCCAATGTCACATGACGCCACTGTCCAGTTCAAACCATGTATCTCCAAATATGGTGATCTTTACATTTCCAGATGTAAACAATCAATCCAAATGTTCCCAATAATCTTAAACACACCTGAGTGACCTGAGCAGTGTGTTGACACACAGGTGGACTCTGAGGATCTCTGAGATCATGTGGAGTTATTTACAGGACGTTTGTCAAAGTGTTTGGGTTCATTGAAATGTTAGATTAATAAATAAACGATATAACTGATTGAAAGCATCATAAACAGCAGCATTTATGAATGAAAACTTTTGGCATAGTTACTGGGAATCAATGTGAAGCCCAACATTTGGCAGATGGTTCCTGATGTGTCTCTGTACAGAGAAGAGACTTATTTTGTAGTGGGATCATTTTATAGAACAATGTTTGTGAGCAGGTTGTTGTGGTTGTTTGTCTTTACAGAATGTATCATGCATGTCAGTGCGTACAAACTGTACAGGAACATAAACATAAACAATATTTATGCTTATATTATGTTTGTGTGTTTTTATAACTCACAGATTTAATGAGACAGTCAGAGACAGAGTAGGTCATGTGACCAGATGCCCCACCTGTTCATGGTGAAACTGATGAGTGTGGCAAGGTGAGCTATTTACCTGGTCAGTTATCAGGTATAGCTATGTGTTTAAACAGCTCGTTATGTCATGTAATCAGATAACCTTTATTTACCTGATGAAGTTACCTGACCAGGTGAGTCCTGTGTCTCAGCAGCTGTCAGGTATGGGGTGGCGATTGTAAAGTTGCGCATGCTAAAATAAACAGCAACTTTTCACCACATTTAGCAACAAACCATGTTTAAAAAACGTATTTGAAGTTTTTCATGTTACTTTTGACCAGATTTACAGCAATATTTGTGAAATTTGTGAAATGTACTTTTCAAAATCAAAATGTTAAATCTAAATCTAAATGGTTTTTCTAGGCATACACACCTTTATTTAGACAGTGGACAGATTTGTGAAATGGGAGCGAGAGGGGTGTGACATGCAGCAAAGGTCTGCTGGCCGGGATTCGAACCAGGGTCTGCTGCATTTGTGGCATGCTAAATCTAAATGTAAACCTAAATCTAAATGTCAAATCTAAATCTAAATATTACATTTAAATTAAATGTCAAATCTAAATCTAAATATTAAATGCTAAATCTAAATGTCAAATTTAAAATCTAGATGTTAAATCTTAATCTAAATCTAAATGTTAAATCTAAACGTTAAATCTAAATCTAAATGTTAAATCAAAATGTTAAATCTAAATCTAAATGTTAAATCTAAATCTAAATGTTAAATCTAAAAGTTAAATCTAAATCTAAATGTTAAATCTAAATCAAAATGTTAAGTCTCAATATAAATGTTAAATCAAAATGTTAAATCTAAATCTAAATGTTAAATCTGAATCTAAATGCCAAATTTAAAATCTAGGTGTTAAATCCTAATCCAAATCTAAATATTAAATGCTTAATCTAAATGTTAAGCCTAAATCTAAATGTTAAATCTAAATGTTAAATCTAGATGTTAAATCTTAATCTAAATCTAAATGTGAAATCTAAATCTAAATATTAAATGCTAAATCTAAATGTTAAGCCTAAATCTAAATGTTAAATCTTAATGTTAAATCTAGACGTTAAATCTTAATCTAAATCTAAATGTTAAATCTAAATCTAAATATGAAGTGCTAAATCTAAATGTTAAGTCTAAATCTAAATGTTAAGTCAAAATGTTGAATCTCAATGTTTAATTTAAATCTAAATCAAAATGTTAAATCTCAATCTAAATGTTAAATCAAAATGTTAAATCTAAATCTAAATGTTAAATCTAAATCTAAATGTTAAATCTAAATGTTAAATCTAAATTTGAATGTTAAATCTAAATCTAAATGTTACATCTAAATCTAAATGTTACATCTAAATCTAAATGTTAAATCTAAATCTAAATGTTAAATCAAAAAGTTAAATCTAAATCTAAATGTTAAATCTAAATCTAAATGTTAGATCTAAATTTAAATCTAAATTTAAATGTTGAATCTAAATCTAAATGTTACATCTAAATCTAAATGTTAAATCTAAATCAAAATGTTAAATCTCAATGTTTAATTTAAATCTAAATCAAAATGTTAAATCTAAATCTAAATGTTAAATCTAAATCTAAATGTTATATCTTAATCTAAATGTTAAATCTAAATCTAAATCTTAAATGTAAACTAAATGTTAAATCTAAATCTAAATATTGAATGCTAAATCTAAATGCCAAATTTTAATCTTAGATTTAACGTTGAGATATAACATTTAGATTTAGATTAAGATTTAACATCTAGATTTAAAATTTGGCATTTAGATTTAGCATTTAAGATTTAGATTTAGATTTAACATTTAGTTTAAATTTTAGATTTAGAAATATTCACAAATATTGCTGTAAATCTGGTCAAAAGTAACATAAAAGAATCCACCTACGTGTTTTAAATGTGGTTTATTGCTAAATGTGACGAAAAGTTGCTGTTTATTTTAGCATGAGCAACTTTACAATCGCCGCCCCATTGTCAGGAGCTTCACATCCTGTGCTCAGGTCCGATGAAGACCATGTGATGCAACCAACAGCATCTCCTGTATGGACCTTCAGCTGAGCCGAATTCTGTCTTTCTACATGTCTGAATGATTAAATTAATCTGCTGATCGTCTGCAGACCAGAGGCTTCTCGTCACAAATGAACGACAGCAAAACGGAGGTGATACAGACTTTAATTTAGAGTGAGACAGAAATAAAGACACACTGACAGAGCTGCTGCACACAAGCTGAACCACATGACCACAACAGGAACAAGTCAATCACAGAGCTGATGAGCTGTTGCCAAGGTTACTGTCTGTCCGTCTGTCTTTTCCAGACACGCATCATCACTGACTGACAGACAGAGTGAGGGAGGAGTCAGTGTGGAAGGAGGAGTCAGTGTGAAGCTGCTTTTATTAATAATTCTTTAACATTTTGACTTCAAGTCCCAGAAGCCATCACTGTCCCAAACAACCAATCAGAGAGCTCCAGACTCTGTTGCTGGGTAGCTGGGTGAAGTTAAAAGTTGATCTTAAAGAACTGAATCAAACGTGTACTTTGGATTGTGGGTACTGTGGTGTTGGAGACACACACTCAGTTTTCAGACAAAGCTCTGGAAGAAAAATTAAACCCAAATTAATATTCATAAATATTATTTGTCATGATGAATAATAATTTAATACTCAGTTACATTATGTTGTTCTGTCCAGGAAATGTGAAGTTTTTCATAGACTGCAGTGTCTCTTCATCACGCCTTCATCACGTCTTCGTCACGTCTTCATCACGTCTTCATGTCTTTTCAGCAACAAAGGACTGAGCAGAAGCATTTTCACCAAAAGCAGCAAAAGCACAAAAAACAAGACAGGAAGTAAAAAAATCATCCCGAAACACAGAATACACCTCCTCCTCCTCCTCCTCCTCCTCCTCCTCTTCTCTCCTCTCCTCTCCTCTCCTCCTCTTACTCCCTCATGTACTCCACTATCTGATCAATCAGTATTTGGGGGTCGTAGTCCAGGACAGCTCTCCTCCGGCGCCTACGACTCCCATGATTCAGTTCTTCCATGGCGGCGGTTGCCATGGTATTGATGCGTTTCATCCTCTGCAGCTCAGCAGCAGGGGCCCGGAGCTTTTCCTCCTCCTCCTCCTCCTCCTCCTCTTCCCCCTCCAGCCTCTTCACTCGGAGCAGAGGGGGGTCGTTGCTTGGCAATGGAGGAGTCATGTCGTCAAGGGAGCGGCGGGTTCTCCTGTGGGCGGAGCTAACAGGTGTGACAGGCAGGTCCCTCCTAGCTCGGCGACCAGAGGACATCACCAGGGCGTTGTTAGGACCAATGCTGGACAGTAACCTAGCAACCAGACGCCTGAGGAGGAGAAGGGAAGAAAGAGAAGGAGAAAGAGGAGGAAGAAGAGGAGCAGAGACTGTAAAAACATTTTAAATTGTGATGGTTTGGTGTGTGTGCCAGTGTGTGTGGACGTTGGATCACCTCATAGCTTCCTCATCTCCTCTGTCTCCTCCTCGGGTCGGTCCTGAGTACACCCGTCCAGCCTGTCTCGCTCTCTGCAGCAGCGTCTGAGCCACCTGAGGCTCCATCCTGAAAATCACAGGTCACAGCTTATTTTTAATAACTCCTTCACTCTGATGTAAACACAAAGAGGAAGGTGTGCTCACCTGTCCAGCAGGGCCTGAGCCAGCTGGGGCTCCAGGAGGCCCCACCAGGCGGCCCGGGGCCGCCCCATGTTCAGGCCCCGGCCCGTCTCATCGTAGTCTGGGGGGGCGGGGCCTTGGAAGTCCCCCGGTGGCCCCTGATCATCCTCCTCATCCTCCTCCTCTTCCTCGACCAACTCCACATCCCCTGGTCTGACCAATCCCGCGCTCTCAGCCTCGTTCAGGAGGCGGAGCAGAGCAGCCAGGTAGGCTGTGAAGTAAACGACAGTTACAGTGTATAAAAATATAAAATATCAGTAAAAAATATCAGTAAAAAAAAACTTCAAACTATTTTTATACAAAGCTGCGACTAGCTTGGTTGAGTAAATCAAACCTTCTCGCTGCTGTTCTTCCTGCTCCCGTCTCTGGTCCCTCTCCACCAATCGCTGCAGGGCCTGATCTAAACCCCGCCCCCTCCAGTCATCTGATTGGTAATACAGGTCATTGACCCCGCCCCCTCCCTGAGTGGTGGGATATGACATCATCTGGTCCTCATATGGCAGCAGGTTACGGAGGTCCCTGCGCTGGCGTCTGACCCCACCCACGGATGCATCCAGGCCACGCCCACCGCCGCGAGCTGCTGGCAGAGACTGAGAGAGAGAGAGACAGAGAGAGAGAGAGAGGGCAAAGGTCAGTAACAGAGGTAAGGGAAGCTTCAGCTCTGTGACATCATCATCAATCTGACGTCATGTTGAGTAATAAAGTTTTATGTTTTGAATTATTTCTCTGTGTCGTCCTGACCAGAGATCCTTTATTCAGTAAGAGGCTCCACTCTGACGCAGCAGTATTAATACTTTGCTCTCTTCTGATCTTAAACTTGTGAATTCATTAGAAGAAATATTTTAAATATTTTATTGGTATTTTTATAGTTCACTAAGTCGTCTGTGATTGGTTGAATCTGTGGTCATGCTGAAGTCGTTATCAAACAGGAAGCTGAGGACAGGTCCAACAGAGACACAGGGACGTTGATACAATTGCTCAGAGCTCCGGTGGGTCACCTGTCTGCCGAACACTGGACTGATGAGAAGGGTTACTGAACGATGTGCGACAGAAGAAGGACAAGAAGGTGATGAAAGTTCAGGCAGACCTCTTCAGCTGAGTGACAACGAGCCAACGAGCCAGGTGAGCTCAGTCTGAACTAAGCACACAGAAAGGCTGTGTCTCAGTTCAGTTCTGCATCCTTCAGAGGAGCATTTGAAGGCCAATTACATCACAATGCTGCGTGAAGGCTGTCCTAGTTCAAAGGCTCCTTCAAATGCAGCCTTCTTTTACCTCTTTCTGGAGGATGCACAGCTATGATCCTTCGTGGCCTCACATAAACCAGGATTCTCTGAGTGCCCAAAAAAGAAGACAGAAAGAATAAAATGGCGACCTCAAGTGGCGCAGATCTCACATTTAAATGTGCGTGTTGAGTTTATACTCGGTTTTTACTCATTTGAACATCCAACGTCAGAGTAAACTTCGAGGTAAAATGCGTTGGTAATGCTCAGCTTGATGCCTTAAAAGCCTTCACTTTCAAACGTTAGACGTTCAGAGGTTGGCTTGTATCTTATATCGTATTGTGACTGTGGAGATGTTATCGACTCATTTTACTTCTTATACATAAACGGACCAAGATGAACAGATTCAGATGCTTTATTTCAGACTGTTAATCTGTAAAGTCTAGTTAAACATTTGAATAAGACACTAAGTTTAGGATTATCCTTATGATGATTATATTATATTTTTGCTGTATTAGATCTCTTTTGTCTGTTGACAACACAAAACATCTTTTACATTTCACTGTGTTTTAGGGAGCAACAGAGAGCTTCATCACTGTCCGAGGTCAGAACAACATTAGTTCACAGGGCGAAACATTCAGCCGGCTGGATGGAAGTAAGGCAATAATAAATAATAAGTAACTAATAATTAATAGCCCATGTGTCAGTCCTGATGTCACAAATCTTTGCATCCCTGTGTTAATGTGATCATGTTTCTCTTGCTTCCCTCTGTGTTCAGAACAGTTCTGGAAACAATGGGCCTGCAGAGGAAGGTCGAGCCCAGCAGGCCAGAAACAAGTGGGACCATTTAAAGAACAAATACAAAGTAGCTGCAGGTTTGAATGATGATGTGGAAGCTAAATTATATTTGTTTTACAAATGCAAGTTAATAAATACTTTGCTGACCTGATTGACTTCCACTGCCTCAGGATTGCTAATATCCAGGGACAGCAGAGGGTCAGCAGGAGGCCCAGCACTGCTACCTGGTCATGGTTTGTCCTCATGGATGAGGTGTTAGGACAGAGGTCTTCCACTGTCCCCCCGTCCTAACTGCCTCCACCCCTGAGGACACACCAGGGCCAAGTGACTCATATAGTCTCATATAGTTTAGTGCACATTCAAAAACCTTATATCCACGCGTTCCCTGAATTGAGCTAAGTCGGCTGATATAGGCCTGTATTCTGCCTGTCATTTTTTTCAGCAAAATCCCGAAATATGGAAAATCTACTTTTTAGACCTTCTCATAGGCCGTTTGACCGATGCACAAAAATTTGCACACAGCATCTGTGAACGGTCCCTGACAGAATGGTGTGGAAAGAAAGTCCAGATTCCAAAAGATACAAAAGTTATGAATGAATCTTTTTTTTAACAATAATTGCAAAAACGGGAAGTGTTGCATATCTCCACATTGGTGTGTGTGATTGACACGAAACTTGGGTCAGTACTTCAATACATTCCCTTGAGGCTCTGTGCAAAATCTGGGGACATGACCATTAGATGGCGCTCTTACACCTCGAGATTTTTATATCTGCACATCGGCTTGGTCGATTAAGACGAAACTTGGTACAATCATTGCCCATGGTCCCCTGAATTGATTGTACCACGTTTCGTCTGTAAATGGTGTCATTAATCTGTCCACAGGTGGCGCTCTGGTGGCAGTCCAAGTACATCTTTGAGACTGTGACCCAAACCATAACAGTTACGTAAATTTTATTCACGTGGGTGGTACAGACTAGTGCCTGTAGCTCACACACCAAAAATGACATGTGTCCACCAGCAGGTGACGCTATAATTAGGTCAAATGTGTTTTGGCCAATATCTTCCACATAGTATCTCGTATATTCACACATTCCCTGAATTGAGCTGAGTCGGCTGATATAGGCCACGCCTATTTCCGTCGATATTTTTTGTAAGCAAATTTGCGAAATGTGGTACATCAACGTTTTCAACTGCTCATAGGTCATTTGACCAATGCGCACTAAAATTTGCACATAGCATCTGTGGACCCATTTCAAAAACATACCAAAGTTATGAAATCCAATTTTTTCTCCACATTGGTGTGTGTGATTGACACAAAACTTTAATCAGTA
Organism: Diplodus sargus; assembly: GCA_903131615.1. Classification (NCBI taxonomy): domain Eukaryota; kingdom Metazoa; phylum Chordata; class Actinopteri; order Spariformes; family Sparidae; genus Diplodus; species Diplodus sargus. The sequence continues at coordinate 175,765 of CAEMYA010000183.1, read as the reverse complement.
CCTCCCCATGACTGCCTCGAGGCTCTGTGCAAAATTCTGTGTTACTTGTAGAGTTTAGATCGGGCCCAAAAAATCATGCCTGATGCTGTGTTGTGTCCGAGCCCGGCCCGACCCGACACATTAACTGTAATTATGAGCCCGAACCCGATTTAAACCCGACATTTTTTTAATATGTGGGCTGTTATAACTGACGTTCTCAACTACAATTCCGAGT
>CAEMYA010000183.1:158218-170458 GCA_903131615.1 Diplodus sargus | reverse complement strand
AGGACTTTATATCATCAGGAGGAGGAGAGGAGGACTTTATATCATCAGGAGGAGGAGAGGAGGACTGAGTGAACTGTTCCTTCAAGAAGAGGTGGGCTGCAGGTCAGCCTGAGAGTCTTTGTTGTTTATGTTGAAGTTAAATGAAGAGTCTCTGTCTGACGGTCCTCATGTGTCCTCATGTGTCCTCATGTGTCCTCATGTGTCTGTAACTCACACTGGTCCTCACAATGATGACAAACAAGATCTCACACACGCAGCCTTCAGGTTTCAGGAGACCTACGGCCCTGTTGCCATGGGTTACTGTCTCCAGTCGCTATGGTGACAGGATTTGAAATGAAATGTTCCTCCCATCACAGCGGCAGCCTCCACACACACACACACACACACACACACACACACACACACGTACGCACGCACACACACAGTCTTCACCTCCATTTTTCTCTGAGAAATGAACCTCATCAATAATTCTGTAATTAATACATCAGATGGAAACCAGAACAAACACACACATGCACGCACACACACACACACACACACACACAGAAGATAAACAGCAGTGACATCATTCTGCGTCACAATCGGGTTACCGTGGCGATAAATCAGGACATACGACACACATGTACACAGCCTCTCTCCCTCTCTCTCGTCCTTACCTGGGCGCCGTGGAGCAGAGCGGTGCTGAGCAGCAGGAGGACGACAGACGCCATGCTGCTGACTGAACACACACCGACTGAGGCTGCAGCGCAGAGTCATCTGAGGAGGAGGAGGAGGAGGAGGAGGAGGAGGAGGGTGATGACGGAGAGGAGAGACGTATCAGATAGATCAACACTGGGGGGAGGAGATATCGTGTGAGAAGAAGGGGGAGGGGAGGGAGATGAGGACAGGGAAGGAGAGAGGGAGTAGTCATGAGATCGAAGGAGGACGCATAGGCAGGAGAGATGGGGTGGAGAGAGGAAACGAAGAGTGAGGAGAGGAAACGAGGAGTGAGGAGGGAGGAGAGAAGATTCATCCTGTCACTCCTTCATCTTTCATTCACTCACTTCCTGTTTGTTCACTCGTCATAAACAGAAGCAGAGACAAGTTTTTTTGTTTATTGAAATTTTACACTGAATAAACGGGAGGGGGGGGTTTCCATAGCAACAAGTCACACACATCATCATCATTACTGTCAACACCATCACCATGGTTACTGATGCTGCTGAATAGAATATCATCACACAGGAAGTTACATCATAGAGGTGGAGAGGAGAGTCACGATAAGAACAACATGAAGAAGAAAAACAGAGGGAGAGAGAGGGGAGAGGGAGAGAGAGGGAGAGAGAGAGAAAGGGAGAGAGAGAGGGGGAGGGGAGAGGGAGAGAGAGGGAGAGAGAGGAGGGAGGAGGGAGAGGGAGAGAAAGGGAGAGAGAGAGGGGGAGGGAGAGAGAGGGGAGAGAAAGGGAGAGAGGGGAGAGAGAGAGGAGGGGGAGAGGGGGGGCGAGACAGGATGAAGGAGGAGAAGAAGAGAATTGGCAGAAACAAGAAACAAAGGAGGACAAGAAAGACAAGAATAAATGGAGAAGAAAAATGAAGAGGAGGGAAGACGTTGAGGAAGAAGGAAGGAAGGAAAGAGAAGAAGAAGGCGAAGAAGGGAGTAAAGAAGAATAAGATTGAGAGAAACAAAAACAGCTGATGTTTGAAGAGAAATAAAATCCAAAGGAAGACAGTTAAAGAGAAGAAGGTGAAGAGGAGGAGGAAAGAAAAGAGATTGATAGAGATGTAGAAGAAGTCATGAGAGGTGAAAACACACTCTCTCTCTTACACACACACACACACACACGCGCGCACGCACACCTGTACAGGAAACAGGAAGTAGTACCACACTGATCATCAGTTACCGTACAACACGAGCAGAAACACGTCACCATGCGGAGGAAGATACCGACGCTAAAAACAGCTTCACGTTCCCAGAAAAACAAAACAACCAAAGAAGAAGAAGCATCAAGTTTTTTTTCTTACTTTTCAGACCCAGAACTTTTCAGAAAGACTCACGGCTGCAGCTGATTGGCTGAGAGCCGAGGAGAACACAAACAACAGAAAACAGCGAGTTGAATGCTGACAAACGTCCGTCTGAAGACTCAAACGTGGAGCTTTTAACTTTTGTATTGTTCTGTGTAGCAGGCGGCGCTTGACAGGAAGCTCCTCCTAACATGAGACGTCCATTTTGTGTCTGTCCATCGCTCAGTGTGTCGGGTGTTCATGTCAAATGCTGTCTGCTGTCTTCAGTCCACAGTAACACACTTAATGTGTGCAAGCAAAGTTAGGTAGTTGTAGCCGGCTAATCTAAGTTGGTAATATCTGTTGCTCTGGTGATACGTCAGCTAGCTAACACAAGCTAACACAAGCTAACACAAGCTAACCACAGATTCACTTCATGCCTCAGTGTGGACGTCACTGACGTCATGGAGACCGTTTGTATTTGATCAGAGTGATGCTAGCTTCCTCCGGTGTTGGTGTGTTGAAGCTGAGACCAGCAGAGTGATCCGGTCCTGGTTCTGATTATTTAATCGTTCAGACGGATGTTTGTCGGCGCTCAGATCCGAGAGGAGCAGCAGGAATGTAACAGACAGCTGAGGCTGTAAATCTAACACACAGACAGTGCAAACTGTAACAACCAGGAGCCATTTTGGATCCAGTTTCCAACGTGAAGCTGGTGTTCAGACTGGGTTAACTGTGTCTCCAGAATGACATCACTTCCTGTGTTGATATTTACATGCAGCAAGACAAACAGCACACAGCTGGAGGTGATGTTGGTTTGGATCCAGTTTCCTCTGGTGTCGGTTCAAATCGGGTTTGTCTCTGTGTGAACCCAGTCTGAACAGCTCCATTATTGGCTGATGTAAATCTGGTCTGTGGATCTGACAACGCATAGCAGGGGGCGGAGCATACAGCAGGGGGCGGGGCAGATCATTGGGTTCAATAGGAAACATGAATACAGTTCAGTCTATATTATATATATCTGTTCAGTGATATCTATACAACACAAACATACATTCTCTCCACAGATTATGTTCTTTAATATGAATTACTCTGATCAACATCATCACTTGTTTCTGATTGGTCAGCGTTGTTTTGGTGCTTTCAAGTTGTGGGTTTGTTGATTACAACTCCTTTTTATCATTTACACATCGATCATTATAGAGAACATCTAACCCCCCTCGTTTAACCTCCACCCCCCACCCCACCCGTTAACTTTGCAGACAGACAGGAGTGTTGCATTGTGGGTAGGTTGCAGGCGACCCACTGTTGGTTCACTCCGATGCTTTCTGTGAAGGAAACACAAACAGGACACGAGGTCACTAAATGTTGAACTGAAGACGTAAAGAGACGTCAGGTGGACCAATCAAGCACTGAGCTCAGCCTCTACTACCTGTGTGACTCACCTGCTTCCTGTCACTTCACATCTGATTAGAGAAGGAGGTGGGCGCCGCCTGCTGGCCGTAGCCCTGACCGTACTCTGCATCCTGAAGGAGACAACAGACCAGAGTGAAAGTACTGCGGTACGCTGAGTGGAAGTACTGCGGTACGCTGAGTGAAAGTACTGCGGTACACTGAGTAAAAGTACTGCGGTATGCTGAGTAAAAATACTGCGGTATGCTGAGTAAAAATACTGCGGTGCGCTGAGTGAAAGCACTGCGGTACGCTGAGTGAAAGTACTGCGGTGCGCTGAGTGAAAGTACTGCGGTGCGCTGAGCGAAAGTACTGCGGTGCGCTGAGCGAAAGTACTGCGGTACGCTGAGCGGAAGTACTGCGGTATGCTGAGCAAAAGTACTGCGGTATGCTGAGCAAAAGTACTGCGGTAGGCTGAGTAAAAGTACTGCGGTACGCTGAGTAAAAGTACTGCGGTACGCTGAGTAAAAGTACTGCGGTGCGCTGAGTAAAAGTACTGCGGTGCGCTGAGTAAAAGTACTGCGGTACGCTGAGTGAAAGTACTGCGGTACGCTGAGTAAAAGTACTGCGTGTTCTCTGTCTTAGAGCTGAAATGATCAACTTGTTTGTCAATAACTCAGACTGTGAGTCGGGTCTCTGCCGAGACTGTTGTGGATGATTTGGGAGATGCTGGTTCTGTCAGGTTCTGTCAGGTTCTGTCCTCAGCTTGTTGTTGTTGTTAAGCAAGACCATCAGCGGCGGATCGTCTCACCTGGTTGTAGCCCTGCTGGCTGTAGTCGGGTTGGTAGCCCCCCTGCTTGCTGGAGTAGGGGTCTTGTTCGTACGCCCCCTGTTGGGCGTAAGCGTCCGGTGCAGCGGCCTTCTCCTGAGGAGGTGGAGCCCGCATGAAGGGAGCGATGATGCCCGTCTCCTTAAAGACGAACCAGAGGTTTCCCGCCCACAGGATCAGGTTAATGAAGCCAAAAGCCTGAAGAGGAGACGATGACGGATGAAGACACAGAGGAGCTGATGTTAGGATGACATCACACTTCTTTGAGTTTATTAGTCAAACCAAGTGAACATGTTAAATGTCTGAACCGGAGCAGGTGAAGGGTCAGTGTTAACTGATCCAGTAGAGAGATAAATGTGATCATGTATCAGTGACTGATGAAGTCTGAACCTGGAGAGGTTTGTGTGTGTGGACGGTTTTCATCTGGTTACAGAACATTTACTGATTCCCAAAGAAACAGGGGGTGCTGACCCAGACCAGATTAGATGAGACAAAGCTCAGTTCTGGGTCGGTTCAGTGTTCATAAGACATCCCTGAGCTGCTGAGTCCTCGGCTGGGTGGCGGTCTTACCACAGAGGTGTTGAGTCCAGACATGACCGGGTCATGGACTTCACGGCAGTGGTTCCCGCTATCCTCATCACAGGCGGGGATCAGAGTGATCACTTCAGCAGGGTCGGTCGCCGTCTTCACGTCGGACAGACCTTTGGCCCACGCCGCCGAACTCACCAACCACATGAAGGCAAACACTGCGGTCACACCCAGGTCCTAACACACACACACACACACACACACACACACACACACACACAGTGAGTGAGGGCCATGTCTCAGAGGTCACCTGAGGTCACCTGTCTGCAGTCAGCCGGTGGACTCACGATTAGAGGACCCTTGTTGTTCTCTTTGTACTTCTCGAAGAAGAAGACGTAGATGCTGAGAGCCGCGGTGGAGTAGAGGAAGGCAAAGACGCCGATGGTGACGAAGAACTCGGATGAGGAGGAGTAGTCGCCAACCAGGAAGAAGCGGTCCGATTCCTTGTCCTTACAGGTGGGGGCGTCAAAATACACCTGGTGGAGTCTGAGAGCAAGAAGAGTCGTCTGTTACTCACTGAAACATCTTAACGACTGTTGATGGACCGTTGGCATGTTCGGCTCACACGGCGCCACCAGCAGGCCACAGTTGGCACTTTACAGGCGGTGACTGAGTCGAAGCTGTGATTCAACGAGCTCTGAAACATTCAGGAGAGTTTGAGCTGAATGTTTATTGCAATATATTTAAGATGTCTCTATTATAACGGCTCAGGTGTAATGGACACTCGTCTCTCGGGACACATCAGAACCATCAGTAGGATTGATCCTGTGTGGAGGTGAGAATTTTCCAACTTGTATTGGAACCGATAATTCTCTATGGCAGTGAAATTTGGGGACCAAAACTAAATCATGAATTTGACAAATGGGACAAAACAATAATAGAATCTTTCCACACAGAGTTCTGTAAGAACATCATGCACGTCCAGAGAAAGACACCAAACAACGCATGTAGAGCAGAACTCGGTCAGAACCCCCTCATATTGAAAATACAAAAAAGCAATTAAATTTCACCCAAAATCTAGTGACCCCCAGACGTACCATCACTAAGCCCTGACCTGCCAAGAGCTGAAGCCAGAGAAGAGTCCCCTCAGCCAGCTGGTCCTGAGGTTCTGTCCAGACAACCCAACATGGCCCGGACAGCCTCGGGACCACAACACCAAGCCAATCAGACCAAACCAGATTATCAACCAACAAAAAGAAATCTATATCGCATACTGGAAGGAAATAACGAAAACACAGAGTAAATTAAAATGTTATCTGACCCTAAAAAGAAACTTCACATCAGCAAATTATCTGAGCACAGTAACAGATCCTAAATGAAGAAAAGCCTCGACTCTGTACAGACTCACAACAGGTCGAGTCAGAACTGCACTTCCTCACCTCATGCCCCAAATACCAGGCTCTGAGAAATCAACACTTTCCCAAAATAATACAAATACACCCTGAATTTGAACACACAACAGACATGGAGAAACTCCACTATTTACTTGGCGAAATGCCCAAATGTGAGAACATTGCAGCTAAATTCATCATCTCATGTCACGACCTGAGGAACAACTCAGAATTTACTTATTTTAATTGTTTTAATTGTTTCATTCTTATTTATTTATTTCTCGTATCAACATAAACACACACTCACCACCACCAACACACACACACACACACACACACACACACACACACACACTAACCCACTTTACTGCTGTTTTAATGACATTTTTAGTTGACACTGTGTCATTGTTACTGATTACTTTTTGATTGTTATTGACTGAGATTGTCATACATACAGTATAACTAATTTATTGTAAATATTGTTTTCCTTTTTTGTTATTATTATTCATTTGAATTCCAAACGCTCGCTTTGGCAATATGTGCAGTGTTACCTCATGCCAATAAAGCCAACTGAATTGAATTGAATTGAATTGAATTGAATTGACTGGTTCTGATGAACACGGTGTTGGCAGAGCTTCAGCTTCAGGTGAGGACCTCCGTGACAAACTTCCTGTTGAGTTCTCTTTAAACACATGCTGTGATGTAATGAAGCGGCCGTGTCAGTGCTAACGATTGTCGCTCTCACCTGAACGGATACTCAAACTCCACCTCTATACTCAGGTCGCTGAGGGTCCGGTTCTTACACTCCACCGACATCCGGAACATCCCAGAATAACTGCCACAGGTGGAGAAGGCAAAGATGGCGAAAAACTGGAGGAGGAAGAGCAACAAAATCTGTGAGTAATAATCCAGATGAACATCATGTGTCAGACATGCTAACAGCTCTGCTAACATCCGTATGCTAATGTGGCAAGGTGTCATGTTAGCCATCTTACAATTTCTGCTCAAGCTCTTCTTCTTCTTCTTTTTATTATATTGTTCATTTTTTATTATTATTAGTTTGTTGTTATATTGAACTGTAGCTTGGCTGCAGTGACAGGCTGTTTAGTTGTTGGTTGTCTGCAGGATTACACAAAAACTACCCAACAGATTTCCACTAAACTTGGATTGAGGATGAGCCTCAGCCCAGAATAGACCCAGTTAACTCTTGGTGCTGATTCAGATAAAGAGACAGATCCAGGAATTGTTTCTCACTTTCGTCAACATTGTGCACACATGTCTCGGGATCTTGATGGTATCTATGAGTGAGTACAGAGGGGGGCTGTTGGTCCTCGGTGGAGGTATGCGCTCTATTAAATGCCATTCAATTTTTAAATGTAGTCCTGTTGAAGCAGAGGAGGAGTTTTTCTGTGAAGATCCTGCAGGATGATGACTCATCACGTCTGTCTGTAGAGGCTCAGTGTGAAGCTTCTCATCATCTTAAAAATAATAATCTGTTTCCATCAATCAGACAAAGATGTTGATCACAGAACAAAAAGTGTTTGGCTTCATCAAAAGTGTGAATATTTGCTGGTTTTGTCTTTTTAAAAACAGAATATTATTTTTTGTTTTTAACCAAACTTCGAATCAACAATGAATCAACTGATGGAGAAAATATTCATCAAGATAATAATTAAAAAGAATCATTAATATTTGTCAGAGCTGAAGCCGCAGTGATGCGAAGTTCAGACATCGAGCAGAGAGACATGATGCTGCTGCTGGCGTGTTGTTGGCGTGTTGATGGCGTGTTGTTGGCGTGTTGTTGGCATGTTGATGGCGTGTTGTTGGCGCGTTGATGGTGTGTTGTTGGCGTGTTGATGGTGTGTTGATGGCATGTTGATGGCGTGTTGTTGGCGTGTTGATGGCGTGTTGTGAGTGAGCAGATGGTCACAGTCAGACTTGTGTGTGTGTGTCTGAATGTGTGTATTCATCCTGTACAGTGAATCATATTCTTCTTCATCAGTTTTGACCTGAACGTGTTCAATCGTTGGATGATGGACTCCAGTTGTCGGATGTTTCCTGTCACCTGTCGTAATATATTTTAGTGCAGGTTTTGGTTTGTTGTAAAGATGGAGCTTCAATTTAGGAAGAACAGCAAGATGTCATCAGCATACAATCAATGAACTCTTTCTTTGAGCGTCAGCAGCCAACACATCAGACTACATCATCCCTTCATCGTGCAGACCACCTGTTCTCTTTCTGCTGAACATTTAAATATGTCTTCGTCAGAGTGGACAGACGACTCTGATGTTAGTTGGTCAGACGGATGTTTGTAGTTGAGTCCGTGCTGCAGGCTCACGCTTGGTATCTGGAGTTAGTGGTGCTGCAGTTGGTCTGATGGACTCACCCATTGTAAAACCTTGATGAAGCCCAGAGGAACCTTCAACACCCTGAACTGACCCTGGGCCACCAGCTGCTCCGAGACAGACACAGAGACACAGAGACACAGAGAGAGAGAGACAGTTAGTTTGAGTTTATACATCTACCAGACACCACGAGACAAGTGTCTTTGCCCATCTCACAGACAGAACAACAGACCAGAAGTCCTTGTATGAAAGATGACATCATGATGTCATCAATCTGTTCAATCGTTGATGATTATAACTTCAGAGTTAGTGGATGTTTCATGTCGTGTCAGCTGCTTTACGGCTGTCACGCCATATATTAGAGATCTAAGTTCTGTATCGTAGTCAACTGGACTTGTTTCAGTTTCATGTCTCATCCAAGAGGCTTCTTCACTTCTACCGAGAGGAGCTGCAGGGTTTAAACTCTGTGTGGGAGTGTCCTTAGAGCAGTACTTCTCAAAAAGTGGGGCGCACCCCCGGTGAAGTGGCGGCTTTTGGAAAAGGAGGATTATTACACCTCTTTTAGAGAGACAGGGCGGCACATTGCTGCCTTTACCTTGGAGAAAATGTGCCACCTTTTCTATCGAAAAGGGGCTTCTGACAGTAGTGAAAAGAAAAAAGGAAGAAAAAAAAACAAGTGATGTAAGCGGCATAAACCGAGTAAGAGCAGGAAATATGTCGATGCTACATAGTTCTTGGGTTTACCGTGAACACGGTCGGAAATAAGGAAAGACCTGTTTGTGTTTATGCCTAAAAAGCATGAAACCAAATAAATTAAGTTAATAAACTAAACTTGGAAATTGTTTTCACTAGCAAGGACCAAACCTTCAACAAGATGCGTTTAAAAGATTTATCATGAAAGAAAACATTGAAGATCTTGGTTCTTCGAGTTCTTCGAGTGCGTTGTGGAGAAGCTCTGTAGAGAATCCGCTGCAGCGACGGACCCCCTAAAAACCTCCAGTCACTTGAGATGAGATTGTGCAGATCAGAGATCTTTGAGATCTGAACGGATGTAGCGGTGATACATGTGGGAGGACCAGCAGCCCATGAGTTGCATGGAGTGTTCAGGGATTCCTTACTGGAGGCTGAAGTGGCCGCTCCGATCCTGAAGGAGCGTCCGGAGGAGAGGCTGACATTTGTTCGGGAATCCCACAATCCCGCGGGATGGGAGTCAACCTCAGTATTAATCACGTGATTGGGACGGTAAGGATAAAAAGTTAACGGGAGCAGACGGGAGCGGGAACTGGGGGCGGATCGAATCCAAATATTGATAATATTGATACCAGCGTTGGTATTGTTATTTAATTGACCTGCTGTCGGTGTCGGCTGCTTTCAAGCCAGCAGCATGCAAGCAACACAGAGACGGGGCCGAAGAGGCAGAGAGGAAGAGGAGCCGCGTCGTTACATGTTCAGGCCCAAAATGACACAACGGCGACCTGTATCAGCTGTAAAATACGGTGGTAACACTACAGGTTTGTTCAAGCACATGAACAATCATGCAGAAGAAAACGAGGAACTAAAGAAACGGAGAGAGGAGAGAAATCCCCCACCTGACCCTGACAGACCCAGACCCAGACCCCGACCCAGACCCAGACCCAGACCCAGACCCCGACCCAGACCCCGACCCAGAGGCCTTTCAGTCCAGCAATATCCAGGTACATAATAGTGGTGAAAATAATATTCTAGTCATCAGCATTAGTTAATATTAAATTTAAATGATATGAAAGCTGTTATAATATTAAAGTGCAACTGGTCATTGGCCGACTCAAAATGTATAAATGAGGTTTAGACCACGATAATAATAACAAGGCCAATAAACTTGATACATGTATTCCATTGAAAGTAGTTGTAGTTGTAGATGTAGTATTTAGTTAAACGTGTATTTAAATGAATACATTAACTGAAATTTAAATAAATATACTCAATATGATATGTAATATATTTTTTATGTTGTACTTTTGTTGTTTTGTTTAACCTTTCTAAACAAAAACGTTTGATAATAAAGTTTTTTCTATTTACGTATGAACTTTGCTAGAATTCTGTCCAGGTTTAGCTGGTCTGCCTCCAGGGGGGCCACTGTGTGTGTGGGAGTGTCCTTACAGAGCTGTTAACAACACGTGAGCTCTGAGTTTCAGCGTCCTTCATGAGGGGTGCTAAGACTGCGTGAGTCCAGGTGAGTCCAGGTGAGTCCAGGTGAGAATGGTTGTTGAGCCGTTTGAGGTGCAGACGGGTGATCAGTGATGTCTTGGTCCACCTCCTCTGTTCACAGAATGTCGGTCCAGTTTGACAGATGGATTCTTTGACAAGGTGTTCACAGCGTCCTCAGGTGTGAGCAGACAGCAGAGTCAGAGCCGGTCAGTTTGGTCCAGAGTGGCAGGAGTTCAGAGCTCGATCTGTCTGAACAGTTTATTATTATTGTTATATTATCATTAGAAACCCTGTTTACCGACTGCTGACAGACGGTAAACAGGGTTGTGTTCAGACACACAGATCAATATGTGCTCAGGTTTCACTCCCATATTTAATATTCACTGCAGTTATTTACCGTCCGATTCTCTCCATGAAACCACGAGTCCATGAGCCGCCAGTCGCCTCCAGAGCAACGTTCTGTCAGCGCTCTGACACAAACCAACATTCCTGAGGCTGACAGCAGGTGTCTGTCGGGCTACAACATCAGGAGGTGCTGGGACTGGACCGGGTCACGCAGCGAGGAACGGGTTTTCCTTGAAGACCTCGGCCGTCTCTTCTGTAGATCCGTGGACGAGCTGCTGCGACTCTGACGCCGCGTCATCGTGTCGTCAGTCTGACCGAAGACTTCCTGTCGGTGCCGACATGAACCGGCTGTGGGACGGGTCTCATGACGTCCTGCCTCCGCCCTCCTCGTCAGATATTCCATCTGTCGTCCGATTGGCTCCTGAGCTGAAGGAGAACCCTCACGGACACCTTTCACCTGGGCAGCCGCCATCTTTGTTACAACGCTGTCATGTGACGGCTGCAACATGAGATGCTGACGTGAAACTATTTTATTTTGTTTACACTTTAAATCTGTCTCGATGTTAACGCAGCTAATGACGTCATCATTAGCTGTGAACAGCTGATGGGGCGTTCAGGGATGCTGTGATGAGGAAACTGACAGATCAACTTCAGTATGAGACTGAAAACAACAGCAGCAGCCTGAGAGACGGCTGCCATTTTACACACGCGCACACACACACACACACACACACACACACACACTGTGTGAGACCTCGATGTTTCCATCTTCAGTGTTTTGCTCGGTGCTCCTGCAGACAGCTGGCAGGGCTGCAGCGCCCACACAGCATCCTGCGGTCCTCACAACACAAACACACAGAGGACCAGCTGAAGATGGTCTCGGTGGTTCTGAAGATGGTCTCGGTGGTTCTGAAGATGGTCTCGGTGGTTCTGAAGATGGTCTCAGGGATCCATCATGAATATGATCGCAGGATCGCTGCGGCCCGACACAGAGACGCTTCCCTGGGAGACAACAACACGATTCCCCGGCGGGCCGGACCGAAACACGACACGAACCCACCTCAGAACCGAGCACGACACGCGCACGAGCACATTATGAAGATGAGAGGAAGAAAAAACGAATAAAACGAGAATAACATGAGCGTTTGTACCTGATTTACGATGTCCATCCTGCTGCCTGTCGGAGGAGAGAGGAAATGGAGAGAGAGGAGGAGGGGGAGGGAGGGGAGGAGAGAGGGAGGGG